>CM060115.1:11817814-12157814 GCA_030522415.1 Channallabes apus | reverse complement strand
GTGGGAATCGAATCTGAAACCTGGAGGTGCAAGGCGACAGTGCTAACAGGGTCAGCCAGGATACAGTGCTCCTGAAGCAGATAGGCTTAAGAGTCTTGGTCAGGGACTCAACAGTGGAAGCCTGGCAGTACTGGCCTTGAACCCTCAACCCTCTGGTGTAATTTTTTTTTTAATTATTTTTTAAGTATTTATGAATTATTTAATCTCATTGTCAGTCTAAACCACATTTATGTATAATTAAATAATTTTTAAATAATGATGTTAGTTGAAATATATATATATAAAGAACAATTGCTAAACTGCGACTGTTTTTTCTTTTATGTCTCAGTAATTAAATGCATTGCGTTCACAAAAAAAATAAGATCTCATAATTATGACTTATTATCTCTTATTATGCTTTATTATGATCAATTACAATTATAAAATAATTAAAATCAAGTTAGTAAGTCATAATTATGAGAAGTTTTCTGATTCCGTCTTTTGTGAATGCAGTGTGCTTCTCTATACATGATAAGATTCATTTAACTAAATAATTAAAAAGTAAAGAAAGAAAGTGTTGTGCTTTTATAGGAAAATAATCCACAGTTTTTCATGCTCACTATGTCAAAGTTGAGTTATATTTATATGAGCATCCAGAATAATTTGGCTATCAGTGTAGTGGTAATACATTAACGCAAAAAAGTATCAATTGTCTCAGTTTTTTTTGTCTGTCTTTGATTTAGGGCCCCCAAGGGCCACCAGGCGATGAAGGACCTGAAGGACTGGAAGGCCCCAAAGTAAGAACAGCCTACTGAAATTGTTCTCAGGAAAGAGAATGATGAATTTTTGTTGCGCAGTATGTGACACACTCAGGCATTATTTCTCATACATGGTGTTTTTTCTGTGGATTTTCTACGGTTGATATTTAAAGGGGGCTTCCCTCGAAAATAAAATGTTTGGGAAAACACCATCACACAAAGAGCGCTTTGAGAGTATTACATACTATATTCAGATCCAAGTGTGAATGAAAGATAGCATTATCCTCAGTAAACCACAATAAAGTACATCGCCAGCCAGTTCATGGCACGCGACCCGTTGGCACGCGAGCCACAATAAGAGGAAAACAGAAGAAACATGATGGTCTTCAAGCTGGCCTTTGTTGCTATACTGTATATAGACATTTTTTTCTTTTTTTTTCATGATATGCAAACTATCATCTAGCTAACATTAGCAATCAGTAGCAGGTTTAGCAAACATCAGCAACCTGACATCTCTGAATTGAGTCTTTACTCATAATTAGGAGCATCAATCAAGAGCATGTTTCCAAAATGCAGGCAAGAACATTAGCAGTGTCTAAGAGCTGAGCTGCAAAACTAGCAAACTTCAACAGCGGCTCAATCATTTGCATGTCGTAATGTTTAATCTGCATGTAGGGAGATCGTGGACTTCCTGGTGCGACTGGACCTCGAGGGGATATAGGCGTTGGATTTCCCGGTCAAAAGGTGAAACGATAACATTTATTGTACACATTATTCATTCATTCATTCATTCATTTTCTATACCGCTTAATCCCGTGTTCAGGGTCGCGGGGACCTGGAGCCTATCCCAGGGGACTTCGGGCACTAGGCGGGGTACACCCTGGACAGGGTGCCAATCCATCGCAGGGCACACACACATACACACACTCACACACCCAATCACACACTACGGGCAATTTGGGAAGTCTTTGGACTGTGGGAGGAAACCGGAGGAAACCCACCAAGCATGGGGAGAACATGCAAACTCCATGCACACAGAGACGGGAATCGAGCCTGGCCGGGGAATCGAACCCAGACCCTGGAGGTGCAAGGCGACAGTGCTAACCACTACACCACCGCGCCGCCAGTGTACACATTAAATATCAGATATTTATATTTAGATTCACTTTTTAAGTAAATAGTCCTAACAATTACAAAAAACATGTTTTTTATTAGAACCAAGACTTGGCAAAGAAATATGCTAATGTAGCATCATAAATTACGATCTTTATCAAAATCTATTTTAAGTCTGTTGACGAGGAACAATGTGGGAAGTGCTTAATAACGTGTGATTTTGAAAACTCTTGCTTTAAAAGTATTTTTTTTAAACCTTCCTTTCTGAATGTGATGTTTAGAGATGATCTTGAGCTCTAGTTCTAGCATTTTTCCTATTCTGCACTTACATACAGTATAAGGCAATATATTCAATGAATTCTAGCTTATTTTAAACCTCTGTGCATACTTATTTCAGAACAAAACAAGTAAATAATGACATTACCTGCTACAAGTGTTTAATTTATTATTACTATGCGGTGGTTCTAGGGGGACAAAGGGAACCAGGGAACACCAGGTCCTGTAGGTCTAGTCGGAAGAGGTGAACCTGGCCAACTTGTAAGTGGGTACAGACAAAAATCTGTCGAAATGTCTTAGTATGTCATATCACTAATAATGCAGTAATGACTGTAGGGACCACCAGGACTTCCAGGGCTTCGAGGGGTTCCTGGTTTTCCAGGAGAGGGGCTAGTAGGGCCAAAGGTGAGTGATTCCATTCTACCACAATATACAGTGCTATGCTTTATTTATTACTTCAGCTAACCAAACTTAACATACTGTACACAGCTTAGCAAAGAAAAATTTTACTTTAAACTTAAGTTTATATCTTAGGGCGATCGAGGTTATAACGGTTCTACTGGATCACGTGGACCACCAGGATTTGGCATCAAAGGTGAAAAGGTATAATACATAATAGCTATTATAAGTTCTTTAATGATGAACCTAATGATGAATCATTGTAATGATAATCAGTGTTGGGGGAGGTTACGTTTTAAAGTAACCAATTACATAACAAAATTACTGTCTTTAAAAAGTAATCAGTTACATTACAGCGTTACTTTCTGATAAAAGTAACTATTCTAGTTCGAGTAATTTTCCATTGCAGAAAATGAAAACTCCTTTGTGGTTCCTCATGCATGTTGTTTTAGTCAAGACCTTTATTCTACCATCATCACTTAGCCAAGTTTGGCCCATAATCTGTTAACTACTAAGACCCCTATCTAACCTACGCGGTTTCACGTGATGGCCGTAAGTATACTGTAAGAGTTTTGGCGCTGTGATTAGGTTTCCATCTTTCTACGCGTCAGTCCTCTTATTGTCAAACCGCATAGGTGAGATAGGGGTATAACAGCAGGAATAACAGAGGGGAACGTGTTATCAGGGGAGGGGCTTCTAGGACGGCTTTCACACACACACTAAGGGATTGGGAATGACTGCTATCTGGCTCACGAATTGCATAGATTGTCTGAATAACGGATTACATTTTTGAAAAAGTAACTAAATAACTGAGTACTTAAATGGTGGACCTAACGCATTAGATTCCTCGCTACATCAAAAAAGTAATCCGAGAACTCTAACGCGTTACACCCAACACTGACGATAATACAATGTTGAATGTTATTTCTTTGTGCATCCCACAGGGTAATGTTGGACCTGTTGGCCATCCTGGTCCCACAGGGACTCCTGGATTGGGAATTCAAGGAGAAAAGGTTTAAAACATTAATATACCATGTACTGTATACTAATAATTCTTCCACAGAACTGCTCTCCAAGTCTGGCTTGAACTGATGAAAAAATTTATTGACGAGTGTATCTATTTAATTTTCTGCCTTGTACATTTTGTACATTTGTCTTCATGTCAACACTACAAAATACCTCATGTAGGGAACACAGGGGCCCATAGGTCCTGCTGGTCCCAGAGGGATCCCCGGGATAAGCATTCCTGGTGAGAAGGTGCGCAAAATGTTAATTTAAGTGAAGTGCAACATGGAAAAATTGCAGTTCTTGATGGAATCTTGAGACGTTTCTGTTTTTGTCACAGGGAGACCATGGCCTCCCGGGAGAACGTGGACTACCAGGACCAAAAGATGTCGGAGAGCCAGGAGCCAAGGTGAGACAGAAATAAAACAAAAGTCTTTGTTTGATTGTAATTATTTAGACACCCTTATCTCAAACCTCTGGCCGTGATCATCTGATTGCAAGTGACTCAAACATGTCGAAACAGACTTATTAAATACGTACTGCTAAATCCTACTGCATTTCCAGTAGGCTGGTTTGCTTAATTTAAATTTGGTTGGTCAGTTTGATGTGGCACAGATTTGAGGCTGGATGTCCTTGTATATGGAACAATCCAATTTATGTTTGGGGTTTTTGGGGAACTGGCTGGGAATCTAACCCAGACTTTCTACAAACCGGATTCCAAAAAAGTTGGGACACTAAACAAATTGTGAATAAAAACTGAATGCAATGATGTGGAGATGGCAAATGTCAATATTTTATTCAGAATAGAACATAGATGACGGATCAAAAGTTTAATCCGAGAAAATTTATCATTTTAAAGGAAAAATATGTTGATTCCAAATTTCATGGTGTCAACAAATCCCAAAAAAGTTGGGACAAGTAGCAATAAGAGGCTGGAAAAAGTAAATTTGAGCATAACGAAGAGCTGGAAGACCAATTAACAGTAATTAGGTTAATTGGCAACATGATTGGGTATAAAAAGAGCTTCTCAGAGTGGCAGTGTCTCTCAGAAGCCAAGATGGGTAGAGGATCACCAATTCCCACAATGTTGCGCAGAAAGATAGTGGAGCAATATCAGAAAGGCGAAAAATTGCAAAGACTTTGCAGTTATCATCATCAACTGTGCATAATATCATCCGAAGATTCAGAGAATCTGGAACAATCTCTGTGCGTAAGGGTCAAGGGCGTAAAACCATACTGGATGCCCGTGATCTCCGGGCCCTTAAACGACACTGCACCACAAACAGGAATGCTACTGTAAAGGAAATCACAGAATGGGCTCAGGAATACTTCCAGAAACCATCGTCAGTGAACACAATCCACCGTGCCATCCGCCGTTGCCAGCTGAAACTCTACAGTGCAAAGAAGGAGCCATTTCTAAGCAAGATCCACAAGCACAGGCGTTTTCATTGGGCCAGGGATCATTTAAAATGGAGTGTGGCAAAATGGAAGACTGTTCTGTGGTCAGACGAGTCACGATTCGAAGTTCTTGTTGGAAATGTGGGACGCCATGTCATCCGGACCAAAGAGGACAAGGACAACCCAAGTTGTTATCAACGCTCAGTTCAGAAGCCTGCATCTCTGATGGTATGGGGTTGCATGAGTGCGTGTGGCATGGGCAGCTTGCATGTCTGGAAAGGCACCATCAATGCAGAAAAATATATTCAGGTTCTAGAACAACATATGCTCCCATCCACACGTCATCTCTTTCAGGGAAGACCCTGCATTTTTCAACAAGATAATGCCAGACCACATTCTGCATCAATCACAAAATCATGGCTGCGTAGGAGAAGGATCCGGGTACTAAAATGGCCAGTCTGCAGTCCAGATCTTTCCCCTATAGAGAACATTTGGCGCATCATAAAGAGGAATGGGAGAGAATGGGAGAGCATTCCTATTTCTAAACTTGAGAAACTGGTCTCCTCGGTCCCCAGACGTCTGTTGAGTGTTGTAAGAAGAAGGGGAGATGCCACACAGTGGTGAAAATGGCCTTGTCCCAACTTTTTTGGGATTTGTTGACACCATGACATTTTGATTCACCATATTTTTCCCTTAAAATTATACATTTTCTCAGTTTAAACTTTTGTTCCGTGATTTATGTTATACTCTGAATAAAATATTGACATTTGCCATCTCCACATCATTGCATTCAGTTTTTATTCACAATTTGTTTAGTGTCCCAACTTTTTTGGAATCCGGTTTGTACATGGCAGGAACTTTCTTTTCCCTGTCACTCATACTTCTGTTAGTCAATCATCTACACCTGTGAGTTCATGCATGTGGAAGTAGGAAGAAAGTGTCATGCTGCCTGTGATGCTGTATATAGAATAGCTTGAAAAGATGTTGTTGCCTGACTTCATCTGTCTTGGAGGCAACTCGTGTTAGCTTTCGTGCTTTCTGGTGAGTAGCTGTCCTGTAACAAGAGAGAGCTGCCTCTGTCTCTACTGTAGGGTGAGCCTGGCTTTCATGGTGTCCCAGGAGAACCAGGTGCTCCAGGAGAAGATGGAACTAGAGGACCAAAGGTTTGCATGATCACATACATTTTCTTCAACAATCAAGTCAAATCTGCTCCAGAATCCAGTATTTGGCTATATATTATGTATCTTCTCAATATAGGGGGACACTGGTGTTCCTGGCCCGAGAGGACTTGAGGGACCGGCTGGTAAAGGACTACATGGAGATAAGGTTTATGTGATGTCCTGAATTATTTAGCAGTTTCAGTAGGGCATATTAACCGAGGACACTGGTATTTAAATGATACATGCTCTTTAAGGGAGAGCGAGGAGAAAAAGGAGCAAGAGGACAACCGGGAATCATGGGACCTGTGGGTCCAGTGGGGACCAAGGTATTTTAAACAATTAAAAATAATAATCATAGTCATTTAGATGTGAAATATAGCATACTGTAGATTGTTCATGGGTCATGTGACATTCAATGTGGAGTCATGTTTAGTATCATCCTGTTCAAAGCTGAACTGATGATATAGTTTGTTTAATTGCCAGACTAAATTTTGTATACTGTTTAATCCCATTGAGAAAGTTTAGCAAATTTAAACTGAAAAGTATAATCAGATTGTGTTTTATATCTGGTCTATTCTGTAGGGAAGTCTGGGGCTTCCTGGGATAATTGGACCTCCAGGAAGGGGAATGCCGGGCAGTAAGGTAATTAAGATTTGCGATTTATGGTTAAATCTCAACATTTCTGAAGATATATTTAATCAGTGCATTAAATCGAACAGATGTAGAGATGCATGCATTGCTGAATAATCTCTGATTATGGTATCTTATTCTGAGTGTATTAACCTTAGGGGGATCCTGGACCACCTGGAGTTCCAGGACCAGTTGGAGAAACAGGAATAGGGATCCCTGGGCCAAAGGTTAGTCAAAGCATAGATTATGACTGTACTGTATAATAAGTAGCTCCAGTTGTAACGCTGGCAACTAAAACATGGGTAAAAAATAAATACTGAAGGTTCTAGCTGAGACTAGTTTCTAAGGAGATTTTTTTCCACAAATGCGTCCAACCAAAGCTATATCTATAGATATATTCTATCCAACATATATCCAGTATACATTGCTACAAATTATTATTAGTAGTATTAGTAGCTCTAAAACACTTAATACAGTTAGCTTCTCACATAGCTTAATAAATGATCTTACTATGCATACAGTATAATCTCATATCCAATATTCAGCATCACAACAACTAAGCAGATTGCTGAAATTTCTGGACTTGGTTTAAGAACTGTCCAAAACATTATTAAAACCAGAAAGGACAAGTGCTGAACCCTAAACTTCACAGAAGTAAGGTGGTTGCAAAAGCACCTTCAGTTTGCTAGGAAGCATAAAGCTTAGGCTTAGGACCGATGGAAAAAGGTCATGTGGTCTGATGAGTCCAGACTGACCCTATTCCAGAGCGATGGGCGTGTCAGGATAAGAAGGTAAGCGCATGAAGTAATGCACCCATCATTCATAGTGTCCACTGTACAAGCCCCAATCAATCATTTGGTAATAAACTGTATATGTAATTTTTTAAAAATAAGTCAAAGTATAATGTTATTTATTAAAAACAGACATTTTTGACATTTTGACAGGATATAAACGTTTTTTCATGAATGTTCTTTCCCTTAGTTTTTCTTTTTTTTTTTGTTAAGGGTGAAAGAGGACTACCTGGACCTTTAGGAGCACCAGGGCTGATGGGAGAAGGCTATCCTGGACCACCCGTAAATATTATAAAGTTTCATAAGCTTTAAACAATTAACCAAAGATCAGTTCAGACAGTCCAGCTGTAGTATAAACAATACATCCCTTTTTTCTCCTTTATTTGTTGTCCATTGCATGATCTTTAGGGTTCTCCAGGCACCCAAGGACTACCTGGAGAGCAGGGTCCAGAGGGGACAGGCTTTCCTGGACCAAAGGTATAAATTATTTCATCCATTTCTGAGCTGTTCTTGTAGTAAAGCTAGATTCATTTCTGTTTTTTGCTATTAGGAGTTATAATATAGAAGTACAGTAGCAAAGTTG
This sequence comes from Channallabes apus, assembly GCA_030522415.1. Lineage (NCBI taxonomy): Eukaryota > Metazoa > Chordata > Actinopteri > Siluriformes > Clariidae > Channallabes > Channallabes apus. The sequence goes on along the minus strand of CM060115.1, from coordinate 12,149,722 downwards.
TATGTCTTCATTCAAATTACTTTGCTTGGTGTTACTTCACTCCAGTATCAGATCTTTTAAGAAATGAATTGTGTAAACCTGCTACTAAATATAGAGTAATTTCTGATTTAATTCATTTTTGACTATTTTCTGGTTCAGGGAGATCGAGGTTCTGCAGGTCCTCCAGGACCAGTAGGACCACCAGGAATGGGACTTTTAGGCCCAAAGGTTAGTAATTCATTCTAATATAAGACTCTGATTTACATTTTCCTCCCTTTTATATCTGAAAATTACCTCTAGGTTTTGAGGTCTGGGTTGTACCAAACCAAATGATGTACAAGTGATAATAAGAAAATACATACTGTAGGGTGTGCCTTCTAGGAACATTTTGAATGGCCCAAACATGTGGAAATGGCTTGGCCCGAGGTCAGGACTGTATGGGGGATGTGGCAATAACTCCTAGCCGAGTTTGTGTAATGTGCAAGTGGTGTTGGTGAATGGTTGTGTGTTCGGGACAGATGCGTCTTTTTCACAAATTTGGGATTATGCATCGATTTTCAAGATTCGGGCACTCCACAGAAATGACTGCAGTGGGCTCCGAGCTGCCTCGGCTGGAATCGTCATTCATGAACATACAGCCTTCTTTTAAATGTTTGCACCATTCTAATTTTTACTGTGTCTAAGAGTCTCAACACTGTACCGCGCTTGAAGTCTTCTGTAAATGTCAACTGGTTTCATGCCTTCATTCACCAGACATTTCAAGTCCGGGTTTTGCATGTTCTTCTTGTGCCTGGTGGGTTTCCTTCAGGTAGTTTGGTTTTTTTCCACAGTCCGAAGAAACGTGTTTTCAGATTGCGCTTGTGCCTAGCAATGACCTGCCAACCCCCCCCAGGGTGTCCCCTGCCTTGATAGGCTACAGGACCCCAGAAATAGAAATGGACCTAACTCTACGTAGGTATAGAAATGGATGGATAGATGGAACATTTTTCAGCAACGTTTATTTATATTAAGCGTTCAGCAGCTCACTAAGAATCACCATGTGGTTTTGTGATCCAAAGAGAAAACGGAGGTTTTCATTTAATTTGCAGGGGGTTGTAGGTCTGCCTGGCAAACCTGGCCCAGCAGGTCTCCCAGGGGAAGGAATCCAAGGCCCAAAGGCAAGATGAGCTACCAGTATTTACAGTAGTACAAATCATAAAACTTTATATATTTGTTATGTGATTTTGAGTGTTGCTACTATAATATTGTGAAGAAGAAATGTGATCAAGTTCCTGTTAGAATCTCAATTCCATATTGTTCAGGGTGAGCCTGGATTCCAGGGATTAGTGGGACCAAGAGGAGCCCCAGGAGAGGGTTTTCCTGGGCAAAAGGTAAGATAAGCTCCTATCCAGTTCTCCCAGAAGATTTGGACATCATTGTAATGTTGGACCTTTTTGCAGGGGGACCGTGGGTTTTGGGGCCAAAAAGGACACAAAGGTGACAAAGGAGGACAAGGGGAACCAGGGCAAATAGGACCAATGGTAAGAACCTTGAACTTTTGTAAATATGATTTTAATTATTGTTTTTTCACAAAAACAAATTACGGAAACTAGTCTCAATACAGGCTGAATAGATTTGTACTGTAGTACTTTTTCATGAAAAATAATATTTCGTACTTACTTTTTTCCTTTTGATTTTGTATGTTGACAGGGTATACAAGGCCAAAACGGGGAACCCGGTCTTACTGTAAGTGTGATCATCCATTGGGAATCATGCCATTTTAGAACATGTTATTAATGTCAGGTTATGGGTGTGTCTTTATGATTTTTTTTGTCCTGCATTTTGTAGAGAGAAGAAGTTGTCAAATTGATTAAATCCATTTGTGGTGAGTTTTACCATTTTGCCTATTTACATGCACTTTGTAAAGAAAAATAATGACAACAAATAAATTAAACTTGAAGAAGCGAACGTGGTAGCAAGCAGATTTCGAGGGCTGCGGTTTGCCCTCTGCTAGCTGTCAGTGCTTTGTTACCCTCTGGGCTCTCAGTATTGGTGACTTTCTGATTGTTTGCAAAATATATACAGTAAGAAAAATTATTGTTTTTAGGCTGTGGCGTGACTTGCAGATTCAACCCCCTGGAGCTGGTTTTTGTTATCGACAGCTCGGAGAGTGTGGGTCCCGACAACTTTGACATCATAAAAGATTTTGTGAGCGCCCTGATCGACCGCATTCACGTTAAGCCAAATGTCACCCATGTTGGGATTGTGCTGTACAGCCACATGACTGTAGTGATCAGTGATCTCTCTCATCGCCTGAGTCATAACGATGTGAAATCTGCTGTACGCCGAATGCACTATATGGGAGAGGGAACCTACACGGGAAGCGCCATCCATCAGGCCAATCAGCTTTTTCTTTCAGCCCGCCCTGGAGTTCAGAAAGTGGCGGTGGTGATTACGGATGGCCAGGCAGACCAGCGGGACGTGGTTAAGCTGGAGGATGCGGTGCAAGAAGCTCACACCAGCAACATCGAGATGTTTGTCATCGGTGTGGTGAATCAGAGTGAGCCGTTTTTTGAGAACTTCCAGAGAGAGCTGGAGTCTATCGCGTCTGATCCGGATGAGGAACACCTCTATCTGATAAGTGACTTCAGGACACTCACTGGTAATGTTACCTTATTGTGTTTCAGTTTTAATCCTGATGTCTCAGGTGGCTAAGGCACTAGGTTGTTGATTTTGTCAGGATCTGAGGATCTGGTGTAACATTTCTTTGACTTTAATTCCTATTTGCCTAAATAGTTTGAGGTGAAAAAACGAAAGGAAAACTTACAAGCATAGTTTCATCTTATCCTATTATTTACAAGCTCTCACTAAAATATAGAGAGAGGCAATATGAGATGAAAAATCCAAGCTTTGAATGAATGTTTGAGATTGTTGGTAATGCGAGTGAGTGAAAATGAAGATACTATCAAGCTGATCATATAGCCTATAAATCCATCCATCCACTCACTGATCCAAGAACCTCTGTATCAGTGTTGGGTATAGTGCGTTACAAAGTAACTTTTTTGATGTAGCGAGTAATCTAACGCGTTAGATCCGCTATTTAAGTACTCAGTTATTTAGTTACTTTTTCAAAAATGTAACCCGCCACTCTCTGTTATTCCTGCTGTTATAGCCCTATCTCACTGATGCGGTTTGACTATATGAGGACCGATGCGCGGAAAGATGGAAACCTAATCACAGCGCCAAAACCCGCGGTGAATCGTGATGAACCGTACTTACGGCCACCGTGCGAAACCGCGTAGGTTAGATAGGAGTATTAGTAGGTAACAGATTATGGGCCAAACTTGGCTGACTGATGATGGTAGAATAATTATAAAGGTCTTGACTAAAACAACATGAGGAATCTCAGGAGTTTTCATTTTCTGCAGTGGAAAAGTACTTGAACTAGTTACTTTTATCAGACGTAACGCTGTAATATAACTGTTTAATTTTTAATGACAGTCATTTTGTAAGGTAATTAGATACTTTAAAATTGATGTTAATTGATGTTAAAATGGAGTCCAGGTAGTTATTGGAGACTCAGATAGACTTGTAGAAAGTTCCAGTCCTGAACTATCGAATTGTCAAGTCCTCAGAGAAACAGCTGCTAACACCAGTCGAGGCCAGAACCGTCTACTAAGTAGAGAGAATCATCCCCAGACACCAGACGCATCCCAAAGAGACACACGGGGCATCCATGCGACAAGACCTCCAACCAGAAACGGGGCACCAGGATGGATCAGACAGGTCCGGAGGGCAGAGGGAGTCTGGATCACTGGCAGCTCAGGAATGACATGTGTAGCTCGACAGAGAGAGAGAGAGAGAGAGAGAGAGAGAGAGAGAGAGAGAGAAAGAGTGACAGGGGGAGAGAGGAAAGAGAGAGGGGGAGAAAGAGAAGAGGAGGAGAGATGGCAGTTAGGTGTGGTCACAGTCACATAATGTACATGTATAATGTGAATGTATATTTACTGTAGAGTGCAAGCAGGGACTCCGGCAGGACTAACTATGACAGCACAACTAAAAGGGAGAGCCAGAAGGAAACACAAACATGAGGGAGAACTGAGATGTAAAGCAAACAATCACCTCACCGTCAACAAACCTGAGTGATCAAATGAGACTGAGGAAGACAGCATCTAAACATACCAGTTCACCATAATACTCTACGTCCATGAGTCCCCCAGATCTGCTCCTTTACCTAAGGCAAATCTATTTGTAAAAATGCTTGGCTAAATAAATAGGTTTTTAGCCTAGACTTAAACACTGAGTCTGTGTCTGAGTCCCAAACACTATTTGGAAGACTATTCCATAATTTTGGGGCTTTGTAAGAAAAAGTTCTGCCCCAGCTGTAGTTTTCATAATACGCGGTACTGACAAGCAGCCTGCATCCTTTGATCAAAGTAGGCGTGGCGGATCATAAGACACTAGCAGTTCGCTCAGATACTGCGACGCGAGACCATTTAATGCTTTATATGTCAAGAGTAGTATTTTAAAATCAATGCGAAATTTCACAGGGAGCCAATGTAGTGAAGATAGGATAGGGGTGATGTGCTCATATCTTCTGGTTCTAGTGAGGACTCCCGCTGCTGCATTCTGGACTAGCTGAAGCTTGTTTATGCACCTAGCTGAACAACCAGACAGTAAGGCATTACAATAGTCCAACCTAGAAATGATAAAAGCATGAACTAGTTTTTCTGCATCGTTTAGCGACAATATATTTCTTATCTTGGCAATATTTCTGAGGTGAAAGAATGCTATCCTGGTGATATTATCTACATGAGCTTCAAATGAAAGACTGGAATCTACTGTATAATCACGCCGAGGTCTTTTACTGTTGCACTTGATGGAACAGAAAGGCCATCTAAAGTTACGGTGTTATCTAAGATTTTACTCCTAGCTGTATGCGGTCCTATGACTACAACTTCTGTCTTATCCGGATTAAGCAGAAGGAAGTTAATTAGCATCCAATTTCTTATGTTCTGCACACATTGCTCAACTTTAGTTAGATGGTTTTTCTCATCAGGTTTTGCTGAGACATATAACTGTGTGTCGTCAGCATAACAATGAAAACTAATACCATGCTTACGGATTACGTTGCCCAGAGGAAGCATGTAAAGGGAAAAAAGCAGTGGACCTAAAACTGAACCCTGTGGAACGCCAAACTCCACTAGAGAAGATGCAGAATAATCACCATTTAAGTCTACATACTGATAACGATCGGTCAAATAAGATCTGAGCCAGGAGATGGCTGTTCCCTTAATTCCTACTACATTTTCTAATCTGTGAAGAAGAATAGCATGATCAATGGTGTCAAAAGCTGCACTGAGGTCGAGTTTACTACTTTAACGAGTGCTGTTTCTGTGCTGTGATGAGGCCTAAATCCTGACTGATACAGTTCATGTATGCCATTTCTATGTAGATATGAGCATAGCTGCTCCGCTACTATCTTTTCCAGAATCTTAGAGATAAAGGGGAAGTCGATATTGGCCTGTAATTGGACAGCTGACAGGGGTCGAGGTCAGGTTTCTTAATTATTGGTTTGATAACTGCTAATTTAAAAGATTTTGGAACATAACCAATGCTGAGTGAGGAATTAATTATTCTCAACAGCGGTTCTGTTATTACTGGTACTATCTGTTTAAAAAAATGTGTCGGTATAGGATCTATTATACAGGTTGATGAATTTGCAGAAGAGATGAGTGAAATTAGTTCATTCTCTTCAAGGGGAGCAAAGTATTCTAGGTTCCGATCTAACATGGCTAGGTTAACATCTGTGTCAATTTGAGGACAACCATGTACAACCATGGCAGGACGTCTGGTTAACACACACTTTCCCACACTATGGGCTATTTGGGAATGCCAGTTAGCCTAATCTGCATGTCTTTGGACTGTGGGAGGAAACCGGAGTACCAGGAGGAAACCCACCAAGCACGAGGAGAGCATATACACTTATGCACAATTTGTGTTAGCTTTAGAAGATACTACATTTAAATCTAATACACATATGGCTTTGAGAGTTAAATGCAGTTTAACCTACTAGATTAATTTCTCTATATAATATAACAGTGGGTAATAAATGTTGACCTCACTAACTGTTCATTTGTATTCAATGTGTTCTCTTTGATTCAGCACTGGAGGGTAAGCTGGTCGTTAAACTCTGTGAGAGCAGTGATGGCTTTTTTGCTCAAACTCCCAGCCCTGATCTCCTTCCATTTTATGATGAAGCACAATCGAGGAAGACTAGCATCCCGAGCTTTAAAGCCAACCGCACACAGGTGGTCCATATCTGTCGTATATCATATCCTGTATATAAATGACAGACGAAACTTAAAATGAACGTGTTTCAGTAATTATTGTGCTTGATAGAGTTTAACTTAATCACTCACAGTATGATTTTCCAGGCAGAACGTAGACTGAACCATCCATACATCCATCTCCATATAGTGAATCATTGTCTTTGACATCAACATTTATTATCATTTAATGTGTCATACAATACATTATTTGATGTGTCATGTGGATATAAATCCTTACCTGATGTGCCATATGAATGTGATTTATTAATCTTGTATGGGTATGAATGATGACTTGATATATGAATGTTGCCGAGGTAAATTATTATCCAGTGTTGAATAATAATGCGTATCCATACAACACATTAAATACTGAATGAGGTCTATATGACACGTCAAATAATGATTCACATCAATACAGTGAAACGTCAAAACAGTGAGAAATGAAATGTGTCATATGGATCTGAGTCATTATGTGACGTGTCATTGACAGTAGATTTACTGTTAATATGATTAATGGATTGTCTATCAGTGTATTCATAAGTCTTTGTCTATCCATCTACTGCTGGGAAAAAAAGGGAAAATGTCCATTTAAATACCGTTCAAAAATAACTCAACATACTGTAACAATATAATATTTAGGTCAAAGATTATATTGCTATTAATGTGCTGTTATTTTGACGTGGAACAGGAAGGTGAATCAGGACAGATCCTAGACAGCACCAGAGCTCCGTCCTTCAGTGGAGACAACGAGAACAGTCTGGAAGACTCTAATTTAGGGAAAGTCTTACAGATACCGGAGCCACACGCCACCAGTAACACCACCACCGAGCCGCTCATACTAATTCAGGATACGTTTAGCAAAGGTACAGTAAACTGTTACTCTGTTTCAAATTCAGTGTAAATTTAGTTTTATAATGAGCAAATAATGTGACCATTAGAATGAGCTATGAACTGAAAATGGAGACTTGGAGCTATCTCATTTTGCTGTCAAACCCTTCAAACATATAAATAGCCAACACCTGGAAGTAATAAATCCTGGGCTTATAGGCAGGAATGTTGGTAATAAGATTGAGGATGAAAATGAAATGGCAGATGAAATATCTTTGTTTACAGACGATTCCTGCCTGCAGCCGCTCGACCCCGGGCCGTGTCGCACGTACGTAGTGAAATGGTATTACGAGCCCAAGGCCAACTCCTGCGCTCAGTTCTGGTTTGGAGGTTGCTTTGGCAACGGTAATCGCTTTGATACGGAGAGCATTTGCCGGAAATCCTGCATCATAATCTAAACCCCCGTTCTGCGGACCACTAAGGAATAACCCGAAGAGTGTTTACTTTTATTTATTAAAGCCGAGCAGTGGAGTTTTAAAGACAGGCAGCTTTATGATGTTGAGTATCACAAGTACGTTCCTCATGAAGAATGTTCGTATTTTTGCTAATTTATGTATAAGTAGATTCATTAATGCAAACCTCGACATATACAGCCATTGATGAATTACTATGATTTTAGATATGGATTATGCAATCAAGTTTAAATCACTTAATAGTGTTTCCATTCAATTGGGACAGAAGTAATGGCACACCACATAAGAAGTAAGGTAACAAATATGTGACAGAACAGGTGTAATATCTTACAGTAAACACTTCTCAACATCAGTACACCCTTACACGTGCTGTCTGAATACTTATGGCCACCAAATCCTTAAGACTAGCAAAATAGACACTTGTATTCTCTTACAGCTTTTTTTTTTTTTTATCTATTAAGTAATACTCATTTCATACCTCACTCTTTCCATAGTTTATCATTTGTATTAATCCTTTTCTTAATTATTATTCCTAAACACCACTGTAACAGTGCTTGGAATAACATCCACTTGTGGCATCAGTGTGTTTGAAAAAAACTCGTCATAATGTGTTTCAGTTTGGAGTCCTTATAAAGTTTTGAAACATTTAAAGCTTCAATAATTGACCTATTCCTGTCTCAAATAAACTTTCATGGACGATACTGTTAAACTTCATTGCCTCACTCTTAATCATCTTACTGTCAGTTAACGTATAAGCTACAGTAGATGATGAACGTGACCGTTTTACAAGATCCTACACTGTCTTTCCATCATTTAAACACTATCACACAGAATTAATTTAATGTAAAACTTAATTTAAAAAAATTGCACATACAGGAATTAGCTGAGTGTAATTGACTGGAATTCAATTTCCCGCTGGTTACTAATCTATAAATTAATTTTAGGCTCAGACCTTTGCACGAAGCTTTTGCAACACTGTTAACATAATAATAAAGGCAAAAATAAACCCTGAAAAAAAAAATACATGAACAACGAAAATTCACACAACAAACTTTTGGTCCAATTTTTATACAGTCTATGTGGTGGGGGAGTTTTTTTCTTTGTTTTTATCTCTTTTTTTATTATTATCTTTATTATTTAAAGATTGCAAACAGCGGCTTGTTGTATTCATGTTCACTATTCACTATTACCTGGGAAGCCTCGACACCTACAGTAAATGAGGCTTCATCTCTCATCACTACACTGTACATCTCAGCGCATGAAACAATGAATAGTATTAATAAAAGAGAAAAACATCACTCACCTGGTATAAAGACGTAGCCGAGGTGCTGGAGCTACCAAAGAAGAAACAATAAAAAAAATAAAAAAAAGAAGCATCTGCACATTCTGTGCAAAAACAGTATTTTTTTAATGTTTTTAATAAAAGCAAGCTTTCGGTTATTGGCTTTATTTGTGATGTAAAAAGACAGCGTGAGATAGATGAGATAAAAAGCACCTCAATTTATCAGGCAGAATGCGAGGAACCTGTGTCAACCAGCAGGTCAACCTATTTGGCTAAGTATCTCAGGGGAACTGTAGTTCTTCAAATAGTGGACTACAGATTCAAGATACAGTCGGGACTAGAAAGAACCGAACTGAACAGTGATAATGTAGAACATAAATGCTATGCAAAACATCAGCCATTATACAGCACAGAACTTACAATCAATTGTAGTTGATTTATAACAAACCACTATATTTATATAAACTCAAATATAAATATTAAATTCAGGATATAAAATATTTACTACCTAAATATTTCTAAATGTATACATTTATGAGATATCCATAATGAGCAACATGGAAGGGACAGTGCCAAGGAAAAACTCACCTGATAAGAAGAACCATTCTCATCACATGTATCATTGCACAGACCATGTGGCTTAGCAGCAGTTAGTGTTCTCCATTTGAGAGCCATAACTTCAACTAAAATAAGATAGATCAGGCGTGTCTGGAGAATAGTACGAGTCAGGATCATTGCTTTTTCACAAAAGTAGTCTTCAGAAACCCAGTTTTCCCGCCAAGAGTAAAGAACACTAAAAGGTACTTTGGTTTGTTCTGAAGGCAAAAACGTTACAGGTAGGTACAGTAGATACAAGCCTTTCAAGAAAATATTCATGAAGCTAAAATCATCAACAATACAATGTTACGTTACAGACTAGGATTGGGCCACACGGCACGAGTTAAGGTTCAGGGTTACAGCTGACGTGATGGGGAATATGTACTGTATCTGGTTGCCAGAGTGAGACACTGTCCCAGGATTCAAGGTTCATGGTTTTATATTGTGCAACAGAATACATACACAAGTGGTCACTGTACATTTTCCATTAGAACATTTTGAAAATTGAGTTAAAACATTCATTTAAATTAGCTTAAGTAATCATAAAAAGCATTATTTTGAACTGCTACTCGTGCTCCATCATGGGGCGGCGATAAGAGCAAAATGGTTTTCCCCTCCCACCCTGAGGGCACAGGCAGTTTTATTCTCTCAGACTCCTGACCAGAGATGATTCTGGCACTTATTCACACAAAACAGAAGCACTAATGCATGGGATCGTTATTAAAACTTTTTGTGTGTAGAATGTCTGCTTTAAGCATGTGTTTGTCTCGTCCATGCAAGATGGAACAACTGTTTCTTTCCAACGTTCTTTCTCCAAATCCAGAGAAACAAGAACATGTTTTTAGCGCTTTATACTTTCCCACCTACTCCTGTCACTCTTTCCTCTACCAGTCTTCTCCCAGATCTTTTGTCTGAGCCTGAGCTTGATCCGGATTCTCTGTCTTTAACCCCAGAAGCATGCTGCGTGTGGTGGTGGAGCATTGGTCCTGGTACAGAATCAGCAGCATTCTCCTAATGAGACCACCAGCAAGGTTCTGAAACAACGGCACCAGATCAGCGTTACTTACTAAACTCGTGATGTTTGTCTGGAATGTTTTGCTTCTCTAGAAACTTTAGCAGAGCTGCCAACTCTCATGCACTGAGAGTGAGACTTACAGTAGGCAATCACGCATGTTCTCACGCCACACTTCCAATTTTGCACGATTTCATGGTTTTACATTTTCAAGACTGTGTCTGTGTTTGCTTATGTCTGAAAACACAAGCAAAATCACTGACCTAGGGAACATAGGAATGTGGATAATTAGTTTTTTTCCTAGAATGTCCAGTCCAACATATGAATATAAATTTCAAGTCTGGTAGCTAAAGTTGGTGGACCATCCGATCCGCACAACAACTTGGCAAAGGGTTTACACCAGATGCCCTTCCTGACGTAACTCTCCCATTTTATCTGGGCTTGGGACCAGGATTGCATCCAACGGCTGAGGTTTAAACCCAGGGCCATCCACATGGAAGGTGAGAAACCTACAGTACCACTGATCCACCACTGCCCCTAAAAGATAAATTCCTCGCTTTTACCACAGCTCCTGTTGTGCATTTTAAATATTGTCCTACATGCAGAACCAATGCCATTAATTTTCAGGATCTCACTCCATGCTTTTCTGAAAAGTTGGCAGCCCTGATTAAGTCCATGATTTTATCATTTCCACATATTTTACTTTCTATTTATTAAAAAGGAACATTCTGGTGCTTTGTTTTGACAATATGAGCAATACAGTAACTACTTACATTTGCAAAGCAAATCCCAGTTGTTCTTGAGAATCCTGAATGTTAGTATCCTCATCCAGGTCCGTTATGGCCTAAGTAGTACTGCTGCACCAATAATGGCAAAAGTCCTCTAAATAGTGAAAACAGTTGAATGAGTAGCTAGAAGCCGATCCTCAGAGCTCTTCCCAGAGTGTTGAAGGGCAACAGCCAATCAGTACCATTGTTTGGGGAAGCATACAGAACATGGCAAAGAAACAGCGTGGGACAACAACATGGAAGATGGATAGCTGGAAACAACCAAGCCACCCACCCTCCAGCTCCTTTGAAGACTGGGTTCATTCCTCTACTGTTTGGCAAAGCTCAGTGAAGTGACTGTGCCCTGCCAGCCAACAAAACCCACAAATATGAAAATCTAAAAGTGGAGATCCATGCTTGCTGGACTTATCACAAAGTAACGGTGCCACTGGATTATACCGGTGGAGCTCCTGCTCTATGGTAAGTGCCTACATCAGTTTGCCACAGTTCTGTTTTTTTTAACTCACAGTTCCTCAGAAAATCCCATTCGTTCTTTAGAATCCTGAATGTTAGTAGCCTCATTCAGCTCCTTTACACTCTGAGTACTATTGCACCAATAACTGGGCAGCTCAGCCCTTGTTGGATCCTGAACTATATAACTTGGTCTAAAACCATCAAACACAGGTCCGTGTCCTCCACCAAACCCCTCCTTTGCAGCTCTGTGCAGAAGCATGGTGTCTCTGTGAGCTTCTCTGGCTCTCTGAATCATCAGCCTGGCATAATTCTGAAACTGCCTTTCTTCCTCTGCGATAAGATCTGCGTACCTCGCATGAAATTCTTGCTCCTGTGTTTTCATGCACTGTTCCTGTGCAGTTTTCTCAGCCATCTGCTGGGCTTGAGTGTCATGGACCACTTTGGCCACCTCTTTCTTTTTCTGGGCCTTGATTTGCTGCTTTTTAAGGAAATCAAGATCTGCTGCTTTCTTTGCGTTAAGCATCTCAAAAGCTTTCCATTTCTCCTCTTGTTTCTTGAGCTTCCCCTGTTGTTTCACAGCTTCTCTGTGTTCGGCGATACTCTTCAACATGGCTTCCCTCTTCTCAGCCTTCTCGCGCTGTTCTTTCTCATACTTGGCCTCAGCTTCTGCCGTTAGCTGAGAGATGAGCGCCTCTTCATCGCTGGTTTGACTTGTGTAATGAGCTGCCAGTAGGTCAGCAACAATGTCCCTTTTTTTCTCAGCCTCTCTGAACCTCTCAATCTCTTTTTCCTTCCAGAGTTCCTGCATTCTGCCCTTAGTCTCGATAAATAGCTTTCGTCTTTCTTCTTCCAACTTTTCCTTCTCAGCCTCGGCTGCTTGGAAAGCTTTCTTGTTGGCAAATTGTTCCTGAAAGGACCTCAGGAGGTTGTTCTTCTGCTCCTGCTCCTTCTGCTTGCATGCGAGTTGTTCTTGAACATAGATCTCATGAAGTCGCTGGCATTCCTCTTCCTCTTCCTTATTTCTCATTAACCAATCCTCTCTTATCTGCTCATGCTCCTTAAACTGTTTGATCCAACCCTGAATAAGCTCCAGAAGCTTTCGCTCCTTCTCCATGGCTTTCTTTTGCTCCTGTTCTAAAGCCAGCAACTCATTGAGTGCCATCATGGCCAGGTACTTTTTATCTTTAGAACTGTTCTGGTTTTCCTTTTTTAGCTCAATCTGGTCCTCCCTCTCCTTCAGGACCTCAGTCATCAGCATGGCACGATGGAATCTCCTCACCCTGTCAGTCTCGAAGAACTGCAAGGTTCTCCCCCTATGTAATGCCCTCTGTCGTTGCAGCTCTTGAAAACTTCCCTCCTCTAAATCGATCTGCTCCCCTTCCTCTTGATTAACATCTTCTATAATTCTCTTCAGGGCATCAGGCTCTGTCGCAGATTCACGGAGACGTTCTTGCTCGTGGTTTACACCTTCCGCCCAGTCGTGTATTCGCTCCCATCTCGATGGGCTCAAGAGGGACATATCAGGCAGGGATAAAGTTGAACTTGGTTTCATGTCAACCTCAAGAAAAGAGTCAAGACTCGTAAGGGACCCTTTTCTCCTGCCGTATGTCGTGTAAGAAGCCATTTTCTAAAAGCGGAAATATTACATAAGCATCGCCCTTAAAAATAACAACAAGTCAACTTCTCGTTATCTCTGCTTCTCTTCTTGGTGCTGGCATTGACTACACTGCATGCTACCTTCTGGTCTTGATTTCCCTCATCTTCATCTTCTTTTCAGTTTAAATCCAATTTCCTTTAATCCCTTTTTACTGCCATTTAAACATTATACTAAACCTCAGTTTATACAGACTGTGTAAGAGCTGTACGCACGATTTCTATTGTGACGTCATCGTTTTAGGTAGCGGTCACGTGCACCCCGCCAACCGCTGCAGAGCGTCAATATACTACGGGTGTTGCACCTCCGCGATTCAGCCACCAGGGGGCATCAGAGACTTGCAGCTATTTAGAGTTCTTCATGAGGCTTTTTGGCTGTAATACACCAGATACTGTATCCAGCACAGTTTACAGAAAACACAGCTCATGTTTGCAGGATGTTTTCAAGAATGAGATAGCCCAGTTTATGATGTACTGACACACTCAAACCCTGTTTTGTAAAAAAAAAATAATAATAAAATAAAATAACTTTTCATTGCATTACAGGAATTTTGCCAGCCTCAGTGGTAGGTTTCTCGCCTGCCATTTGGAAGGCCCGGGTTCAGTTCCCACCCAATGCCCAAATGCGGTGTGAGTCCCAAACACGGATAAAATGGGAGGGGTGAGTCAGGAAGGGCATCCGGCGTAAAACCTGTTGAGCAGATCCGTTGTGGCAACTCCTCAACCGAAAAGTCTAACAACATCAATAGGGTTTTAGCTAACCGTTAGACATTAAAAGTTGTATTCTTAGTTTTATAATATTATTTTAGGTTTTTTTGTTTGTTTTTGTCGGGGTTTTTTGGAGATAATTGTTCGAAATTGAATAAAGCACCTTTTAATAGAATTTAATTAGAGTTCCTCTAAGCTTTTATAAAAAAAATAAATTAAAAAAAATCCTTGCTTCTTCTTCTTTTTTTTTTTTTTTTTTACATAAAAGCACTAAGCATTAATAAAATATTCCTTAATGTTAAGGAATGTAACATTTCATTAGAAACACACTTTTCCAAAAAAAAACATTCTTACCTGATGGAGTTGACGGTAGTGACACACATCTGACAGTGATGATATAAGAGAAAATAGATCTTTGAAAGATATCAAAGGTTTTACAGATACAGATAGGTTTTACAGATGTTTGTGAAACTGCACTGTATTATGAAAAAAATATATTATATGTGGAGCATTTAACTCAACTTTCACATCTTCAAAACACTTTAAATGTAAAAAATTTTTTAGCATTAAACTCTTTTCAATTCTTGACTTTCATACTTTTAAAAGCACTTGTATTATGATTTAAGACTTTCATCGAGAAACTATTAGAACCACTGAACCTCACACACACTTTTTGAAAACCTCTTTTCTAATCATCAGCCGTTGATTAAGTGATCATCAGCTGGTGTGCAGACCTCTATAGAAGCAGACGTAGTGGCAGTGTTTCTGGTCTGGGGCGTTCAGGTGTGTGTGTAAAAAACATTTTATAAAACCATTTTCAAACAATTTTAAGTTTAACGTTCTAAAAGATATTATCAAGATATATTCTCGATATGCATGAACTGATCAAAAAAGAAAAAAAATTAGAAGAGCAAAGACCATGTTTAGTAAATTGAATTTCAATCTGCCTATTATATTTACATACTGTATTTCTTCTTTATCGTAATTGATACGGATTCTTTCATATCTGTGCTTTCTTGAGACTCCAAGCCTTCCTTGTATGCCTTATTTTTATTTCATTCAGATCATTTATGTTTTGTATTCTGCTTTCTTTTACCATCTTATTCTGTAATCTCCCTTTAGGATCTACATTGTCCTTAGGATTAATAATGATTTATCTTATCTCATTTTATATTACTTACTGTACTTTCCCTCTCCTTTCCTATTTGCCTGAAATGAATTGGATTAATCTTGTATATTTTTTTTACCTCCTCACTAAGTTTAGTCAGTTCCTCCTTACACACCATCTAACCTTGGGGTAACAGTTTTTAAATCATAGCCTACATATGATAAATGAGTTGCTCAACAGTTGAACTAATGAAAAATAAAAATCACTTAACGCAATGAAAGAAATATAGTTTACACAATCATAAGGTATTGGTGATTTATAAACATCTGTAGTACACGTTGTACTATTGTACAGTATTGTTGTTCTTTCGGTCTTTCCCTCTTGGTCTTTCTCATAGTTTAAGAGATACAGGTTTCGATTGAGCGATTATGGTTGGAACCAGCAATATCAACATCAAAGCTTTAAAATAGGGCACAAGGCAGAGTGCACCCTGGACAGGGTGTCAATCCATCACAGGGCACACACACACTACAGGCAATTTGGGATTACACAGATTACCAGGATTACCCAGATTACCCGGAGGAAACCCACCAACCACGGGGAGAAATGCAAACTCCATGTAGGCAGAGACGGGAATCAAGCCTGGCTGGGAATCGAACCCGGACCCTGGAGGTGCAAGGCAACAGTGCTAACCTCTACACTGCCGTGTCGCCTACTAGATATATTAAATCAAATTCAATATATTATGAAGTATATTGTTGAATATAAAATGACATACATTAAGATTTTATATAATAAAATATATAATAATCGTTTATATATTCAAACGTACGAATATATGAAAAAGTGGCCATTCCTTATGTATATAATATATTAATACAGTATATTATTATTAGTATATTAAATATTAGGTTAGGTCAGGAGCGAGCAGGAGTAGCTCAGTGGAAAACGCATTGGACTATGGTCTAGAAGGTCTCATGTTCAAACCCCACCACTAAATTGCCCCTGATAGGTCATTGAGCAAGGCCCTCAACTGCTCTGATGTATAACGAGATGATGGGAAGGGTTACGTCAGAAAACACATACAGCGTAAAAACCTGTGCCAAGTTGTTGTGTGGATCTGATGGTCTGCTGTGGCGACCCCTCGACATGAGCAGCCGAAAGTCCAAAAACAGTTCTTTTTTTATTTATTTATTTATTTTAAGTGTTGGCACTCTTTTTCCATTTCTTCCCCCTCCAATCCAGCTACTTAGAGAACTTTCTTGTTGAAAAATTGTTTAGGAGGCTTACGTGTGAGCTCGTGGACATCTATGTGAAATGCACTTTATTGCCACACTTAATTTACCTGTACTGACTTATACCTACATAGTCACAGACAAAACATTTAGCTAATTTGAGAATGAAAATATACATTGCTCAGCTGTCTGTCTAGCATGTCATTAAGAAAAATACAAACACGGGATATCCATTTTCACACATTTTCTGTATTTTCCCTTCATATTGATATAGATGTTAATATAAAATAATGCATTTATGGATGTTTTAACTACAAAGTTAAGCATGACTATACAGTATATAAACTATACAAGGGGGGAAAACACAAGAACTAATGCTTACGAGTTTTATTCTGACTTTTCAGAGGTGGAGGGTCTGTTTTAAACAGGTTGTGTGTGTGTGTGTGTGTGTGTGTGTCCTGTCCCTCTAATAGGGCACAACTGTTTCTGTGTTTTGTTCTAATGTTCCCACTTCTCTTTCTCCAAAACCAGAAAAACAGCACTGCATCGTCTTTCACCAACTTCTGTCCCACGTTCTCCCAGTTTTCTCACAGGTCCTTTGTCTGAGCTTGAGTTTGATCCAGATTCTCTGTCCTTAACCCCAAAAGCATGCTGCATGTGGTGGTGGTGGAGCATTGCAATGGTTCTGGCACAAAATCGGCAGCATGCTCCTCATGAGACCACCGGCACGGTTCTGAAAGAATGGCACCAGATCAGCATTACTTATTACTTAAAGAGGATGATGTCAAGGCATACATCCTTATCTTCGGGGGGAAAATCAGGATGCTTGGGCTGTGCTCACATCACTATATATATATATATATATATATATATATATATATATATATATATATATATATATTATATACATATATATTGTATCCTACCTGCTGCAGCCACCCGTGGCTCAACTGGTCTGAGGTATCCTCCTGCAATCCACTCAACAAGCTGCCCAGAATCACCAGGTAGTGGAAAAAGATCATTGGCATCTGCGCACCCACAGCAGCGACAGAGATGGTGGAGGCAACAGAAGATGCCCTTTACTGCACCACGACAGCATGATGACGCAGACAGACTTTCCAGAAGCAGCACAGGCAGATGGGGCTGCACTAAGAGTGGCTACTGTTTAACTCCTGGCACAACCACTAACAATATGTGGTTGGACACGTCTGGCTCCTAAGAGACGTGACTCATGCCACTAGTGTCTGGGAAAGCTCAGTGGGGTGATTGACCCACAACTTACCAAAAACTAAAAGCGGAGATCCGTGCTCGCTGTGGCTTTTCAAAGTAGCACTGCAACTGCGTTTCACCGGTCGAGTTACTTAATAGTCTTAGGTATCTTCCTGCATCCCGCTCAAAAAGATGTCTCAGATCACATGGTGCTGGCTGCAGTTAGACCTCCTGTCTTCCCAGGAAATAGTGGAACGAGTGGCTAAGTATGAGCTCTTCCCACCAAAGGAAAAAAAGCCTGTTGGCATTTGCAAACCCAGAGATTTCTGAAGAGTAATATCTCTCGCTCTCTCTCGTTGTACTCTCACATGATTTTCTGACATAATTCTATTTGACGTAAAAGAACGCTAAATGTAAATAAATTTCTTAAACATTTCTGTTTCTGTGGAAACTTTAGTCTAAACATTTTAGCACTTCCACTTTTCTCTATACTCTCTATATAATACACACTATATATTATTTAAGGAAGTTCGTTTCATTTTTTCTTACAACATGAGCAATAACTGCTCATACTTGCCGAACAAATCCCAGTTGTTCTTTAGCATCCTGGATGTTAGTAGACTCATTCAGCTCCTTTATGGTTTGAGTACTATTGCACCAATAACTGGGCAGCTCAGCCCCTGTTGGATCCTGAACCATGTAACTTGGTCTAACGCCATCGAATACAGGCCCGTGTCCTCCACCAAAGCCCTCCTTTGCAGCCTTGTGCAGAAGCATGGTGTCTCTCTGAGCCTCTCTGGCTCTCTGAATCATCAGCTTGGCGTAATCCTGAAACTGCTTCTCTTCCTCCGTGATAAGATCTGCGTACTTGGTATGAAAGTCTTGCTCCTGTGTTTTCATGCACTGTTCCTGTGCATTTTTCTCGGCCATCTGCTGTACATGAGTGTTTTGGAGCATTTTGGCCGCCTCTTTCTTTTTCTGGGCCTTGATTTGCTGCTTTTTAAGGAAATCAACATCTGCTGCTTTCTTTGCGTTAAGTGTCTCAACAACTTTCCGTTTCTCTTCTTGTTCCTTGAGCTTCAGCTCTTTTTTCACAACTGCTCTGTGGTCGGCGATACCCTTCATCATGGTCGCCCTCTTCTCAGCCTTCTCACGCTGTTCTTTCTCGTGCCTGACCTCAGCTTCTGAAGTTCCCTTGGAAACGAGCGTTTCTTCGTAGCTGATTTTGTTTTTTTCTTGAGCCACCAGGATGTCAGCAACAAGTTCCCTTTGCTTCTCAGACTCTCTGAACTTTGCGATCTCTTTTTCCTTCCAGAGTTCCTGCATTTTGCCCTTAGTCTCGACAAACTGCTTTCGTTTTTCTTTTTCCACATCTTGTATCTCGTCCTCAGCTGCTTGGATGATTTTCTTGAGGGCAAATTGTTCCTGATAGGACTTTAGAAGATTCGTCCTATCCTCTTGCTTCTTCTGCATGCGTGTGAGGTGCTCCTGCATGTAGCGCTCTTGGCGTCTGTGACATTCCTCTTCCTGTTCTTTCTTTCTCATGCACTCGTCCTCCCTTGCCTGCTCATGCTCCTTAACCTGCTGGCTCCAACTCCCAGCAAGATCCATGAGCTTCTGCTCCTTCTCCAAGGTTTTTCGACGCTCCTGCTCTAAAGCCATCATCTCGTTGCGCACCATCAAGGACATATACTCTTTATCTGTTTCTTTACAGTCGTTCTGTTTTTTCTTCATCAGCTTAATCTGGGCCTCCCTCTCCTTCAGGACCTCGGTCTTCAGCAGGGCACTATGAAATCTCTTCACCCTGTCAGTCTCGAAGAACTGCAGCGTTCTCGCTCTGTCTATGGCCATCTTTCTTTGCTGCTCTTGAAAATTTGCCTCGTCAATGTCGATCTGCCTCCTCTCCTCTTCTTTAAGTTCCTCTCGAACTCGCTTCGTTTCCAACTCCTTCTGCCGCTTTGCAGCGAACGTGTCGGGCCAGTTTTTGGTAGCTTCCTTGGAGCGCTGGTGCAGGGCCTCGCGCTCCCTCACGGCCGCTAGGACATGTTCTTGCTCTTTGTTCATGCCTTTCGCTTCGTCCTGAATCCGCGCCCATCGTGCCGGATTCAGGATGGTAAACTCAGCAGGTATGTTTACAGGCGAACCCGGTTTCTTTTTCACCTGTAGAAAAGGGTCAAATTTTCGAAGGGACCCTTTTCTCCTGCCGTATTGTGTGTAAGATGAAGTCATTTTTCTTACACAGAGAAAATGACCCGTCGACTTCTGTCCGTCTCTGTTTGTATTGAGTGACGGCTCTCTCGCGCTCGCCTAAAGGCTTATTTTATTGTGACGTCATCGCGTAATTGTGACGGTCACGTGATCTCCCGCGAGCCGCGAAAGAACGTCAATATTACCCTCGTGCCGTCTAAAACTTCAGTGGGTTTACATGAGATGCGCCTCGCGATTCAGCCACTAGGGGGCATCAGAGACTTGCAGCGAGTTAGATTTCATTTCTTCAGCAGTGAGTCTCATGAGGGCTGTGTGACTGAAATACAGCAAATATATACAACCCGAAAACTAAAATAATTTTATTTACAATAGAACAAAGATATAATTTTTACAATTTTATTCATTATGCTCATTTTAAATATCATGTTTTTTAGGTAAAAGAAAAAAAAAAAAAGCTACACAGGCTGTTAACAAGCGGCTATCAAGCTAGCTAACATCAGGCTAAACATTTATTTATTATTTAATGTAAACTGGAAGGCTAGTTAGCTAACAATCAAGCTAACACCAGACAAACAATTATGCTTTTGAACAAGGCCTGCATGATGATGATAATCTGTCAGTTCTCACAGATTTAGACTAAAACCTATGGATATTTGAGTAATTTATCCTGTAGATAAGGATATGATTCATGTTTTATAAATATTTTATGTTATATTATGTTTATAATATATATATATATATATTTTTTTTTTTTTTTTGCTGGAATATTTGGAAATCAGATTTTTTTAAAAATTATTATTATTATTTCATTTTATTTTTTTGCCACTGTGACTTAATAATGTCAAAATAAAAATGTATAATAAAGTTTGGGGAAAAAAACAGTATGCCTGAGACTTTTGTACAGTGCTATATACAGGCAGGTGTTGTGCCAAGGCCTTGATATGGAAGTCTAGAAACTGAATTAGGTCCTGTCATGATCTTGATAGGTAATGCATAATGAATTTGTAATACAAATATATATGTATGACTTGCAGACAAGCATACGCTCATACACAGATATGTGATTTCTCTGAACATGAAACTGCTTGAAAGTGCTTTTCAATAATGTAACCAATTAATTAATCTATTTCGTTTATCTGTTTAGTTCATCTTTAGTTATCTACGTGGTGGCACGGTGGCTCTAAAGTCTACGTTTTGAG
Source organism: Channallabes apus (assembly GCA_030522415.1). NCBI lineage: Eukaryota > Metazoa > Chordata > Actinopteri > Siluriformes > Clariidae > Channallabes > Channallabes apus. The sequence continues at coordinate 12,128,679 of CM060115.1, read as the reverse complement.
CCTTACCTCGGGTCCGTGTGCATGGAGTTTGCATGTTCCCCCGTTCCTGGTGGGTTTCCTCTAGGTAATCCGGTTTTCTCCCACAGTCCAAAGTCATGCTGGTTAGGCTGTTTCCAGCTTGCCTGTAGTGTGTAAGTGTGGGTGTGAGCGTGTGTGAGTGCTTCCAGTGTGAACCTCACCTCGTGCCCCAAGTCCCTTTGGATAGGCTCCAGGTCCCAGTGACCCTGTACGGGATAAGTGGTATAGAGAATGAGTGAGGAAGAGAGTGAGACATCTACGTCCTTAGACCAACTTCCGTTTCATCACCACCCTTTACATGTATGACATTGAAAAAAAAAAAAAAATAATAATTATATATATATATATATATATATATATATATATATATAGTCATGAACACATACATTTAGTCATTTAGTCTCACACACTAATATTCATATTTCCAATTCCAAGAACAGGTTTACACATAATTGGAAACGATGTGCTAATAACTGATGCAATAAATCCAGGGCTTATACAGTAGGCAGGAGGGTTAATCCTGTATGCTCCTCTTTTTGTCTGTTCCTATAAAAATTAGATTGATGATAAAACTCATATGGCAGGTGCAACAAAGCGCGATTCCTGCCTGCAGCCGTTTGACCTCGGGCCGTGTCACACACACGTGGTGAAGGTATTACGAACCCAACGCAACCTCAGTTCTAGTTTGGAGGTTGCTTGGCAACAATAATCAGTTTGACACAGAGAGCATCTGCCGGAAATTCTGCATCACAAACTGTCTCGCTGACCACTAAGGAATAAACAGAAGAGGATTTACTTTTATTTATTAAAGTTGAGCAGTGGAGTGTTGAATGGAGGCAGCCTTAGAATTTAAGATTATGCAATCAAGTTTAAATCACTTTTACTGACTACAGCATATGTTACTAAGATTAGCCATTCAGGTAGGATAAAAATAATGCACACTACATAAGAAGTAAAAGTTATGTATGTATCTGTGGAATCCTTAGCAAATAGGAATATATTTTCTATTTTAGAATATTTGCTATTTAATATTTATAAATATTTCATCAGGAGAACTACCAAAAAAGTCAAACCCAAAATTTTCGAACAATACCCAAAAATGACATGGTAGTCCTTTTTAGTGTTTAAAGGTTGTTTGAACTTGGGCATAAAAGGTGTGAGGACCAGGTGGAGGCACTGATGTAAATGTTCATTGGTGATGGAGCTGCGATATGTGTTTTTCACCCCGTGCTCATAGTTGAAACGGCAGATTCATAGCAGTACGTTGAGGAAAACATTGTGAGAATTTGAAGGGCCATTTTCTGCAGGACAGGAACACCTGCTGCAGGAACCATCTGTGTCCAGAAGGTGAGAAGGTGACCACTTTTAATTGTTAGATTAACCCCATTGATTTTCTGCTTCCCACTGGGAGCATGAATGTATATTTTTCTGTCCACTGACTCTTAAATTCGCTGTTTTCAAAATGAACTTATATCAATGGCCAGCTTTGAGCACACCATTAGGATATTAAGGACATATTATAATAAACAGAATGAGCAGCTCACCTCTTATATCTTCCAGTCTGAGTCGTTCGTTCTTTTGAATCTATTGCACCGCATAGCGCCTATGGGAGTCACGTGACAAAGGACCGAACGACTCGGGACTTGAAGATTCGTTGAGAACCGTTCAATTCTGTTTCCTGAACTTAGCCTACGGAGGTTTTGCGATGCTTTGCGCATGCGCGCCCAGTAGAAAATGAACGAATCACTCTCGGAGACGACTCGTTCTTCTGAGTCACGTTAAAGACTCGTTTTTTTGGGTGCAAAATGTGATCAATTTGCTTCAAACATTTACACACCCGTTGAAAAATGCGAAGCAAAGCAATACAGCAGCAGCCAACAAATTTGACCCACAATCACTAAAACACATCAAAAGTCGCCAGCGGATAATAGGTCATCAGACGCGGCACAGGAACAGAACCTGAAACAAAATATTTTGCACACAGCGTAGAATGCACAGACCAAAGAGACACAACAGGTATGACTCATAAATAACTACTAGTCGTGAACTATTTGACGCTACATTGACGCTACAGTGCTCTGAGTGTGGGCACGCCCAATCTGCACTCGTCCCAACTCACGAGGCGCTAAGACACCACCAGGAATTGTACATTAATAGCAGAAGTGAAGTCGTTCCGTGGCAACCCAAGATGATCCCTCTGTGTCACGAGTTGGTCATCATTGCAGCACGTCTTTAGTCTAGGAAACAAAATAATGACAGAGAAAGAAAGAAAATAATACACAAGCATTTATTCATCTTTTGATCTCACGCTGACAGAACATCCCTTCAGCCTAGTAGCATGGATCCACTGTGGAAAAAGATCAGTTAGGACGAGTTATTGCGATTGTCTGTGCTGTTCCGTCATACTTACAATCTCCCAGTTTTCTCCGACATTAAAAGGATATGTGGGTTTTGTTGAGGGTATTGGAGTCACATCAGCAATTTGTTCATAATGTTTAATCAATACCATAAACCATCAGAAGCAACGTGTTCACCATGAGCTTGCCAAAAAGAGGAATCATTCGGCGTGGCTGAAACTTGTAAAGACAAATCAAAGAGCTAGCAAGAAAACATGTATTGATTAACCAGATTAGAATCAGAGTCAGGAAAGAAAATCTTTTTTCAGCCCGCTCCTTTAGCAATACGATCAGCTAGCGAGTTACCACGCACTTCCATGGAGTCACCAGAGGAATGAGCCTTAGTTTTTACAATAGCGAGAGCACTAGGGAGACTCTCAGCACAACGCATGGGTGTAAATCTCCACGTACCATCAGGTTTACACATGACCTAAAGACGACTTTGTAGTTCCTGTATCTACTAAGAAATAGAATACGGAACCATTTATACACAACTCTATAAAGTGCAACTCATTAGCCTGAGGTGACTCGAAAGTACACTCTGTTTCAATGTTTAACCTGACGCCGAATTACAAAGCATTAACACCCATAACACTTAAAGTCACTTTATGTCATTATTGAATAATTTTATTCCATGTTGTAACTCTTAGCATATAAGGGTTCTGTAACTATAAAAAATACAATACATCAATAGATAGATATGTTGATTCAAGTCTATGTCAAAAAGTCACATTATTCATTAATAATTATTAATACAGGGCCTCCGAGTGACGCAGTGTTAAAGCACTCGCCCTATCGTCCGGAGATCGCTGGTTCGATTCCCGGGTGATGCTGTAACCTCTCGCAGCCGGAGGTCTAGAGAGGAGCTGATTGGCCGAGCTCTCTCAGAGGGGAGGGATGAGAGATACTTCGTGCCCCCACATTAATCACGGCTCTACAGCCAATCAGGGGCGTCTGTGAGCTCACACAAGCGGAAGGAGCGGATAGCGCTGTCGTCCGAGTGTGTTATGCCGCCCCCAACGGTGTGTGAACGAGCAGTTCGAAAAGATGCGGTCGGCTGGCGTCTTGGGGTTCGGAGGAAACACGTGATAGTCTTCGGCCCTCCCAACTACGAGTGTTCGTAGTAGCCTTAATGTGGGAGCCCCCTAGTGACGGGGAGGAATTGGAGACGACTAAATTAGGGAGAAAATCGGGCAAAAAATCCCCCCCCCCAAAAAAAAAAAACTTTTTGACTAGAGAGCTCTCAGACGTTTGGACCTTCACCACATGATGTATTACATCTACAAGTTACTTGTAGTAAATGCTGTGTGAATGATGTTTTGCATTCATTTTACATAAGGATTATTTGACAGACAGGACATTATAAAGGCAATAATTTCTGTAAATTTTGAGTTTTAAAACGTTCTTAAAACAAAAACTTACATCAATCAAAATATGATTTTTTTTTTTGACAAGATACTGTAAATAAATCATTTAGTCCAGAGATGATAAACTGACTGAACTGACAACCATAAATAAACATATCAAATGCTAGAGTCAAGAAAGCATGTGAACAAATATTCAATAAATGTTTCTTTGTCCTCCATTACATTCAAATGATTCGCTTGTCTCCTTTTGGTAAACTCGTGTTTTATCCTGTAAGGTCATCCGAGACGGGCGGCTCAAACCTGTAGTGATATCCGAAAGGTCGCAGGTGATAAGTGTAGTACTCCAGCTCGTACATCCTCACAGGTGAGATGTAGTGAAAGCTGATGCCATAATCTGAACAGCATTCCGGTCCCTGTTTAAATACACATACACACACACACCACACCAACATACTCAATAAGCATGTCACAATACATGTTTGTTTTTCCACTGATGTGGAAATGTACTCTAAGTAAGAAAGCTGTAACACCTTTGGTCAACATCTGTACAGTACATGAAAAACATACAGTAGCCTATTCTTGTTTACTTGCTCATCTTTCAACACAGAAACATGTACACTTCCTCTGAGACTTTTTTTTTTTAAGTTCTGCACAGAACACCATAACAGTGAGATTCTCTTTCACAAATGATTTTTGGAACCTGTACTCACTTTTTTTATCATATAGTAACTGTAGCCCCAGGTCTGTTTCCCGTTGGCGGGAGGGAGCAAGTCGTGTTCTGGAGGGAAGGGATTAAATGTTTCTCTCAACTTCTCATCTCTTGAATCGGCGGCTTTGACCTTCATGGTCTCCATGCAACTCCCCATGGCTGCGTCTTCCACCGAGCTTGTGTGCGTGCACTGTCCTGAGCTGAAACCTTGAACGAACCTGGTATAATTACCAACGTGATTAAAAATTATGATTTGTAAAGCAATAATCTAAAGTTTTGTTAAACAAAAGGTTTGGAGTTTAACCTCTTGAGAGCCTCTCTGCTCAGGACATAGCCGGCTCCGCCGCTCATATACCCCTGCTTCACAAACACCCTGAACTTGTGCCCCAGGTAGACGGGCTTGTTAGTGTCATATCTACTCAGGAGAAGCCTCAGGTTCTCCGGCACCAAGAACGTATCATCATCGGTTTTGACGAACCAGTCGGCAGAGTCAAGGTGGTGAGTGTGGATGTATTCGAAGGCTCGGATGGTTTTCCAGTAGAGGTTTTGTCTGCCCTCAGACACATTCAGTCCAACGGTTGGGAAGTCACTGGTGCTCGAGCTCATGTAGAGCACCATGTTGCAGTGTTTGGCCCAAGTAGCACGGACATGTTTGGTTTTCTTCTCCAAATTTTTGGGGGTGGTCATGACCCAGCACAAGAGGCGCACCTTCGAGCTCAGCTGCTTCGCTACCTCATCTGGAAAGTGTATCCAAAGCTGTTAATCTGTTAAAACCGAACTGGAACAAAAAACGATGTAACATAAAATGTGACATTTACATACCTGATTTATTGTTCGTGAGTTTGTGGATCTCAATCGGAAGCTGATGTTGAAACGTTGCCATAGTGATTTCAATGCTAAACTTCACATACATGTAAACCATAATAAAACCGATGCACCCTCCACAGATTAAAGCTTTCAGATTTAGCTTCATCCTGAGGATGAAACATACTTTGTTTTATGAAACGCAACACTTAAAAGATGACCATGTAAAGGCAAACCATATCTCTCTAAAAACAAAATAAGCTTCTGAATACAACACGTACACTAACCTGGAAACATAACATTTAAATAGGAAAGAAAACCTTTTAAGGAGGAAACATAACCCTGTAAAAAAGGAAACATAACCTTTAAATAAGAAACATAACATTTTTAATAGAAACTTTTATCTTTTAAGCAGGAAACATAACATTCTAAAGACAAAACGGAGACATAATCTTTAAATAGGAAACATAACCTGTTTAAAAAGAAATAAGAATTGACCTTCTAAAGAAAAAACTTAACATTCTAAAAAGGAAACACTGCCTTTGAAAGTGGAAAGTTAATATACAAAGTATCCTTGTACACAATGTCTTTCAATAGACAAACTGTAACCTTCCATTGAAATGATCTCTACGAAAGATAAAACAACTGTTAACGGATGAAGCATAACTGCCGGATCCTACCAGATAAACATAAACTTTATAACAACTTAAGAAAAAAAGTGATAATGAAAATATTACATTAATTACGTAAGGAAGCATAGGCTTCTTATTACCTGGTGTAATAAAATGAAATCTTAGCCGCCAAGGTGCCTGATATCAAAGAGCGTTTATTTTCTCCACAGAATCATTTCAGGTCATTAGACAGGGTAGACACACCTCTGAGCGCAAATATTCTCACAGGGAAAGGAGATACAAATCTGTGAGGTAATTTAAAGGTGGATTTTCATCTTTGAAAAAATCTTTAAAACTGGAGTTCATTTTAACTTGGAACATGAAATTACTCCCTCAGGAGATTTAATAGTTAGATTTAATAATAACCTTTCGGCTCGTTCACAGTTGGGTTGAAAGGCTAAATGATGACTAGGTGATATGATTCCCATATTTATAGAACCTTTACCTACTAAATGTTATTCATTTATGTTCTGAATAGTCCAGGTTCAATTTCGACCGGGTACGGGTAGTGTCCTCATTCCACCACCAAGTTTCCTTATCTTCTGTTCTCTATCCTGATTTCATGTCAATTACCTTCCTAGCTGTCTCCCGTACCACTTCTGCAGTACAGTAGGTGACCAGTCGTCCAGCATCTCTTCACCACTACCCAGTACCTGACTCACCTCTCTTTATGAAATTCATTCATAAATCTTCCTTCTTCAACTTTCACCATCTAATCCTGAGTTCAGTCTTCATTCTCATTTTTTTTCTTCTGTACCTCAAAAGTCATCCTGAAGCCCACCCCCCCCCCCCCCCCCACCTTACAGTCTTCTAAGATTGTATCTCCTACACAGCAGATAGTCCACATCACCTACCATTCTTACTGTATGTCAACCTGTGCCCCTTTTTCTACTTAAAATATGTATTTACCTCTTCCATTTCCATTCAATTTGAAAAATGTACAATAATCTGTCCTTTGACATTCATCTCCTAGACCCCATACCCACAGTACCAATCATCAACTCTCTTCACTTCTCCACCATGGCCATTAAGATCAGATCCAATCACCAATCTTTCAGGACACTCTACCACTTTGTCTAACTCACTCCAGACCAGTGGTGTCAAAAGTATTCACATTCATTACTTGAGTAGAAGTATACATACTAGGGTTTAAAAAGACTTTTTACTCTTTTTTACTCAAGCTTTTTACTCAAGTAAAAGTGTAAAAGTACTGGTTTCAAAACTACTTAAAGTATAAAAGTAAAAGTAACGTGAGGGGGAAAAAGCATTAAGGATAAAAGCTTAGGCTGTGCCATGGGCCTATATACTACTGTACACTAACACCTCATAATTTTATTTTTTTTTTAACGGCCATAGTGATTTGGGATACTGTATATGGCAATTGAAAAAGAATGCATTTTAGTACAATGCAAATACATTAAAGAACCATATATGTGTACTACTGAGCATTAACATGTTTTATGGAGAAGAAATGATAACTAGTTGCCTATAAGTATTTTAATGGTGCAAAAAGTCCAACTTCAGAGGCATGTCATCAGTAACCTTTATTGGAATGTAAATGTACATCCAAGTTTAGCTGCAGGAACCTGTGAGGGCAACATACAAGAAAATTAGTGTACCCAGGGCAGGCTTAGTAACAATTACCCTTGTATGGTTGTCTACAATAAACATTAGTGCTGTCAGAATGAATGATTCATCCAAGTGATAAAAAAAATATATAATGATATATATATAATTCCTGTTACCTTCCTCGCTGGTGCTTGGTTGTGACATTTCGCTCGAATCTTGAGTCTCTATCACGGACATCTTCGTCTACTTATCACAAACTTATCAACCGAAAATGCTAATTTATTCAAACTTCCTTGCTGGAGTGTGTGACGTGACATCATGTGCAGGTGCGATGGATCGCGTACCAACCACTAGGGTGTCGGAATGGTATGTTTATACTTCTCATCCAACCACAATCAAATTCGCTCCATCCGGATGGCGTGATTTTTTTTCAAAATGACATGCTGAAATAAAATAGGAGTAACGAGGCTATTTTTAAAATAATTGCGTGAAAATGTAAGGAGTAAAAGTAAAAAGTCGGCTGAAAAATAATTACTCCAGTAAAGTATAGATACCCAAAATTTCTACTTAAGTAAGGTAACGAAGTATTTGTAATTTCGTTACTTGACACCTTTGCTCCAGACATCATCTTTCTCCTTTACATCACATCCTACTGTACCTGTGGGAGCATACAGTATGCACTAATTACATTTATCATTACCCCTTCTACTTCCAGCTTCACACTCATCACTCTATCAGACACTCTCCTGACTTCCCTCTTGTCAGACTCTTCTCTCAGTATTAGACCTACACCATTTCTCTTATTATCTACAATAGGGGTGGGCGATATACCGGTATACACGGTTAACCGGTAGAAATTTGTCAACCAATAGAGATTTTGGTCTATCGTCTTAATCGCGGTTGAGATCACGTGACCTTGCACGTTACGTAACCATGCAATACACATTCACTTCTATGGGAAGCCAAACATTTCTAAAGTGGGACGAAACCGTGGCACCCGATTGAGCCGGCGTGGGCAGACCAAATATCCAGACCTGGTGGATCGCGCAGCGCCGACCAACTTGAGCAGCGCCGCTTGAATAACAAACCTGCGCGACGCTGATAGAAATAGACCGCGCCGACCATCAAAATACATTTTACCCCGCTGGGATGCGCACGTACAAACCAGGCATGGCAAGACGGAAACAATATTAAACAGTCCTGACATTTTGAATAAATTGTTTTTAAATAAAAAAAACAGTGGGTTGCGCAGGATTGTGATTCGAGCAGCACTGCTCAAGTTGGTCCGTGCTGCGCGATCCACCGGGCTGCACGAATAAACTAGATCATCTCTGCGCTATCCAGATTGTCGCGCTGCGCTGTCCACTGGGCCGCGCAGATATTTGGTTCAATCGGGTGCCGCGGTTTCGTCCCACTTTTGATGTGTTTGGCTTCACATACACTTCGACAATGGAAGAAGACGGTGCAGCAGCAGTGAGTTTGCTTACATGTGACGAAACCAACAAGGAGGAGATTGTAAAGAAAAAAGGTGTATCGTCTGTGGTGTGGAATTGGTTTGGGTATAAGAAAAGTGATACGAATGAGACGAACGTGTTTTGCAAGGTACACAAGTGCACTGTTTTAACAAGTGGTGGAAACACGTCAAACCTTTTCTATCATCTGAAATACAAGCATCCAAACGAATATGGCCAAAGTAAAAAAATGTGGCAAACCTCAGCAATTCACAGTTTAAATAAAATTACATTATGTAAAACAGTTTCTTTTTGTTTGAATTGTTATTTATGCATTTTCATATACAAATTGCTATATTGTGATGTATATCGTTATCGAGGTAGAAAATTGCTTCTACCGTGATAGAATATTTTGGTTATATCGCCCACCCCTAATCTACACTATAGTAAAGCAGTTTAAAACCACCTACAATGTTCTTACCCTTGCTTGCCTTCCACTTGACAGCTAGTTCTCACCCAGTCATAGTGCCAACATTTCAAAGATCCTATTTTAACCTCTACACTTCTACTCTTCCTAATTTCCTAATGTCAATAGTACCCCAATTTCCACAGATACTGTATCCTGCTGACCGACGGTATCTGAGGCAGTCGTTGTTAACCCTGGCCCTCAACCGATCGCATATGAAAACCTTTTTTCATGATCCGCAAATTGATTTGGCACGTTTTATGCCTTCCTGATGCAACCGTCTCACTTATTCGGGCTTGGGCTCAACAAAACGACACTGGTTTAAGCCACCTCAATGGCTGAGTTATCAAAAGTCCTTTCTTTCCTTCTTCATACTCAATATGATGGCCTTATTCACTTACATCGGCACCTCTTTGGACTACTTACTGAGAGCTCCTATTGGACAACAATCCCAATTATTATGAACCTATGAAAATGGAATGACCTTGTCTTTGTCAAACTGTGTGAATGAAAGCTAAAAGTCTCCACTTTAATCACACAGTGTAGTGCGATGTGGTTGGGCAGTAGTGGCTCAAACGGTTAAGGCCGTTTGTTACTGGGTTACTGATCAGAAGATCAGGGGAATTCAAGCCCCAGCACTGCCACGTTACCACTGTTGAGCCCTTGAGCAAGGCCCTTAATCCCCTCTTTGCCAGGAACGCTGTAACCTGGCTGACTCTGCGTTCTGACGCCAGCTGCCTAAATAGGAGATGTGAAAAAATTTTTTTCGCTGTGCTGTAAAGCAATTCCGCTCCCTGAAGGCCAACACAGACAGACTGAGGAGAAGCTTCTTCCAGTAAATTATACGGCAACCAGAACACCACATAGGACTGGTTCAACTTGCTATGTTTCCTTCACAAATTCCTTATGCATTTGTCTTTTCTAACAGTTAATTATGATAAATTCTACAAAGAGAGGCCGGATAATTTTTGATTCATACTTACTCATTTCTGAAATGCTTCTGATGTTGCAGGTGGAAACCGATTTGATGAAAGATTTATGAGATACGGTTTCTTAAGGAAGGAACTATATGTACTGAAGGAAATACTTGTGAATGTGGTATATTTACCCAAGAAAACATGTGTAACTTGATGCCAAACATTAATAAACTAAACGAATGTCAATATAAGCATATTGTGACGACGGCCTTACAGCCAGTGCATGCACAATAGTGAAACCTTTATAGATAGCACTAGAGCAGTAATCGGGCCTTAAAAGTTAGGACCGACTGGGCCCGAGCCCGACAGATTTCGGCCCGAGCACGACAAGTACATTTTGATTGACAGCCTTTTAAAAGCCCGAACCCGTTTACAGCCCGACATTCAAATGGACGCAAGTGCACAGCTCCCCCTCCCCCGTCATCGCCTATCCGCTCTGCTCGCTCTGCCCAGTTCGTCCCATACCTAAAACCACCACAGTTTATTTATGACTAACGTATAGGCTACAGGCATCTTGGAAGTTGGCACAAAAAATAAAAAACCTCCTCAGCATCCATTTTCGCATTTCTCTCGCGCTAATCAAAACGCATCACATGACCACTCATTTGCCGCGCACACCCGAGCCCGTGTAAAATTATTAATTAAGCCCAAACCCGAACGAACCCATCGGGTTCGGGCAAAGATCTTCAGCTCTAGATAGCACTGCTTTGTTGGCCCAACATCAGCAAAATTAAGGTAATCTTTTGTCAGTGCTCCGATGTCAGGCCAAAGTCTAATGGCAGCGTACATGTTGGGCCCAAGTTGGCATCAGTGGTTGGCCTAATGTCATTTTGTCTGTGGGCCCGTTGTTGTCCTATTGGTGGGGTCAAAGTAAGCAGGCTCTCTCAATGATGCCATCACATGAGAAGCTCATATTAGGGTTGGTTACCAATCTAGTACATAAATAACATCTGAAAGAAGTACATCTCTAACTCACCAATTCAACAATTAAAAAAAATAAATTCTTATGTTTTCTAAAATTATAAATGTTAAATTCATTGTACAGTACTTTGTGCACAACTACACTGTAAAAAATAAATCCTGAAAATAGTTGTTGGAACAAAGAAATATATGTTGGGCTAATATAATGCTGGTGTCAAAAAAGAAAAATATGTTTACTCAATGATTGTATAAATTTCATTACTCAACTACGAAAGTTTCATCGAGGCAACGAATAAAACTGTGTTCATGAAACATTTAACTGCACACAAACAATTTTATGTTGGACGAACAAGAGGGACCTCTGCGCATGCGCAAAAGCGTTCTTCCAGAATTTTCGAACTTCCCGCTATTTCCTCCCGAAATGGTGAGTACTTCATGGAAACTAACTGTCCTGCAAAGTAATTAGCAATTTTAGCTTTATAACATATATATTATCCAGCAGCAAGCTTTAGAACATTATATTTTCGAGTGTTTATGTATATAATTTGGAGTGTTACAGTAGTTATCTGACAATGCACTCGTTTCAGCTCCTAACGCATTTTTTTTCCAGATGGTATGTACATTGACATTAATGTTAATCTATGAAACCGCTAAAGTTTACTTACATACATTTTATTCATTTTAATGACTGATAATTTCAAAGGCTATTTGAAAAAGACGGCGCGTTAGTGCGGCACTGAGGGAGCTTAATGTTCTCACTCCTTCATCATTCATAACCTTATAGTGTCTGAAAACGGTTATAATGGCTAAACGGACATTTTTTTGTCTAGGATTTTTAATGGTTTTGAACTACAAACGGTTACTTAATTAGTTATTCATATATTTTTCTTTTTGTATTTCAGGTATTATAGGGAGAATATCTGGGAAACAGTGCTTACTGCATCTGCAAACAATCTTGGAGCTTGGCAAAATTATTTCACAACATTTTTTTTTATATCTTAAACCATTTCTGAGTTAAAGCAAATATTTTATTTTCAAATAAGCCACTGCACGTTTTTACTGAGAAATATCAGTATGTTTTGTTCTACAAGGCAGAAGTCTATTTATCCAGTATACTGTTTTGACTGAGTGTGATATTAGTAAGCTTTGTAACATGAATGTTAAAGGCACAGTTTCATTCTTGCATTTTGGAATGTTATTTGCATATTTTGTTATAACAATGCAGCATTTGTTTATTTGTTGAAAGAGTAGCTGGATTGCACTTAATCAATGTTGATAGTCTTTAACATGTGTTTAAAGTTTACATTAAAAAAATATTCAAATTTAGAAGAATGTGTCATGTTATTTGAAATGTGGCCACAGTGAATAACCTACTCAAGTAAACTTTAAGATGTTAATTTTATAATTATGCAAGCATAATTTCCAATTCAAAATGTACCTTTCAGTCAACTTGGAACATTTAATTGACACAACATTATATTTCAATTTGAGACTGCTTGTTGGCCTAACTAGGCATGTTTATTCAGCATAGAACATTTAGTTGACAGAATGTTTTATTTCAATTTGTGTGTACATTTAGAGGTAATCAGCACAGCAAAAACAAAATAGTTTACACAACTTAAATTGAGCCAACTAAAAATTTTAGATGCAACAGGTCACTAGAAATTTTTTAGTTGGAGTAGCAAGAATTTTTTTACAGTGTATGAACACTTATTCACTATGGCGCTTATTGCTATGGAGAAACCTAAAACCCCACAGAGGCCAGGTGCTGCTGATTAAGTCCTGAAGCCAAGCTAAACACATGCTAAAGTTTCGTGTCTCTTTGCTCCTAACTACAGGTGGGTTAATATTCCTCTAAATGAGATGTAAATACCTTTGAGTAAGAGTGTTGAGAATCTGTGGTGGTAACATGAAAAGCATGCAGTTAGTTGTTTTACTGTAATGTGGTGAGAAAGATGTTCAGCTACCCCAGTGAAAAAAAAAAAGCACTTTAGTGTATTACAAATATATTGAAATCCTCGATAATACATTCATAATATACTAACAAAAAGTTGTACCATCAGTTAATATATAAAAAGTATACTAACATCATGCTTTTACCAAATTTTGGAATTAATCTTTAAATATACTTAAAAATAATTGTATTATAGTGCACGTTCCAAAGATATATTATTGGAAAATATACTGTAAGTGAAAGGCTGGTCTAATTTCCAAAGTATACTTATTTAAACTTGTTTTTCAATATATTTTTGGTATATTTAAAAAAAATATATGCTTGAAATAATCATTGTACAAATGTACAGAAAGTATATATTAGAATACAAAATTTAATATACATAGTCTCAGTATATTATCAGTTAAATGTAAATGTACTTATATGCAGTGCACTACTCTCTCCTGCGCGCGCTTTTAGACTCGTTTTTGCACGCTGAATCTCTCCATCGCGCGCGCGATCTCAAACTCGTCCGTTCTCTGATTGGCTCCCCAGTTCTCCACTTCTAGTTTGAATTAACGGCTGAAGCTGCATCATCGCGTGCGTTAGTTCGTATCGTTATTATTTTTATTTTCATCGGCATAAGGTAAATTTAACGGTTTTAAATTAAGTACATACTTTAATCTATAGTGTGTATTGTGTAATGTGTTGTTAATGTGTTATGTACTTTGCTTGTGGTATAATGGCTCTGTAGCTCTCTGCCTGTTTTCAGTCTCTGTGTAACAGAATCAACACACCAGGTTTAAACTAATACTGTACCTGTAGATTCTAATACTAATGTCTGTCTGTGTTCATACACAAGGTTATATTTTAGTTTGTGAGACAACCTGACTTTTGTTGAGCACAAATAAACTATAGTAGTGCTTTTTTGTAATTCATGTAACTCATGAATAAAGTCCGCCTCATAATTACTGATGTAATGCTTTTCAAAAACATGTTTTAGTGTAGAAAATGCATTTAGCATATCCTAAACACTTAATGTACTGGTAACACATTTGCAGTACAGTATTGTGGGCGGGGCTGTGGTTTGCGACCGTCATGCCTTGCGGCAGGTGTTCTTTTTGTGTTCACCCTGTTTGGGACGTGTGTTTAGGTTAGTGGCTTCGGCCACGTTTGAGTATGTGTACATGTGTGTTGTCTCTATGTGTGTATGTGCTGCATTCTGCTACCGTTCCAGCTAATAGTTGAATAGGTGTGTCATTACATTGTGTAGCCACTAAACTCACTCGTTCTCCAAGTTCCCTGCTAGCGTCGAAAAACGCTACAGTAGTATAGAAGGTTGTGTGTACTGTATGATACAATAAAGTATATTTGTATTAACCACAAAGTGTACTTTTTTTTAGTATTTGTAATTGGCCAGAAGTATAACAGCATGCTACTGTTGCAATAAGAATATACTCAGTACATTAATCATGTATTTGTAATACAGTAAAAATAGCTGTAATGTACTTATAATACATTAAATATATACTTAAATTGTATTAATAATACTGTCAGGTATGTACGTTAGTACACACACAGCCATATACTTTAAGTGTAGTAAAGTATACTTAAAGTTGTTCCACTTTAGCACACAAAAGTATACTTAATACACTTAAAATTGTGCTTTTGTACAATTTAATTACAACTTAAATACACTTAGTACAAATTGTTCCAAAATAGCAAACTTCAAGTATACTAGTCATTAGTCTGGAGCAAGTACATTTAAGTATGCTTTGGCACGCTAGGATTTAATATACTTAGCATACTTTTTTTTTTTACTTGGGTATGCACTATAATGCTCAGATTATCGACCTATTGACAGTGAATACAGCAGCATATGGAGCCGTAGTGAGGTTCGAACCATAGATTGTTGCCATATTAACACCAGAAACATTAAAGGGCTAATATACATAAATACATAGTTTTGTTTTAGGGCACTGCATTCCTGTATGCTTATGCGGTTGTCGAATACATGTACAGTACATACAGTATATTTACTGTTCGAATTGCTTTGTTTACTTTGTTTCACCTGGAGAAAAATGTGTGCTTTAAAACTGGAACGGAGTTGAGCCAATTTTTTTGTTCGTTTTTCCTCATTATTTTGCTGGTTAAAAAGGAAGATTCTGAAGAACCATTTTAATGTACAATGCTCAAATTATTGATGTATTTACACAGACTAGAGTCACAGTTCTCCAAGGATACTGTAATGTTACAGTGACCAAGCTGATGGTGAGAGTCCCGAGGTGAATGATTAAGATACAGAGCAACGATATAAAAGACAGGCTTTGAGTCTACACGGAGCTACGTCCCATGGACCTGCGCCACTCGCTTCATCACTGTTCTGCTTTAGATCGTTATATCACCAAGACTGTATATGTTTAACATTGCTTAATAAAGACTGTTCATACAATACGCTATTGACCTTCATGCGCATATTGTCAAACCTGTTACATATACTCAGCAAAAAAAGAAACGTCCTCTGACTTTCAACTGTTTTTACTTTCAGTAAACTTAATGTGCAAATATTTGTACACTAAAAGAGTCAACACCATAAGACAAAGTAAAAATGTTTCACAATGTGTCCCTGAATGAAGGGAGAATCAAAATCAGTTAGCATCTGGTGTGGCCACCAGCTGCTTGAAGTACTGCAGTGCATCTCCTCCTTATGGACTGGACCAGATTTGTCAGTTCTTGCTGTGAGATGGAGGGATTGTGTGTTCTTGGTGTGACTCGGGCAGTTGTTGTGGCCGTCCTGTACCTGTCACGCAGGTGTGATATTCGGATGTACCCATCCTGTGCAGGTGTTGTTACACGTGGTCTTCCACTGCGAGGATGATCAGCTGTCCTTCCTGTCTCCCTGTAGCGCCGTCTTAGGCGTCTCACAGTGCGGACATGGCGATTTATTGCCCTATAGCCACATCAGCAGTCCTCATGCCTCCCTGCAGCATGCCTAATGCACGTTCACGCAGATGAGCAGGGACCCTGGGCAGCTTTCTTTGGGTGTTTTTCACAGTCGGTAGACGAGTCTCTTTAGTGTCCTGCGTTTTTAGAACTGTGACCGTAAATGCCTACTTTCTGTAAGCTGTTAAGGTCTTAACGAGCATTCCACAGGTGCATGTTAATTAATTGATTATGGTTAATTGAACATGCATGGAAAACATTGTTTAAACCCTTTGCAATGAAGATCTGTAAAGTTATTTGGGTTTTTACAACATTATTGTTGAAATACACAGTCCTGAAAAAGGGACGTTTCTTTTTTTGCTGAGTATATATGTTTACAAATAGAAGCATTTTTACCTCAGGATAATTATTTTGGAGGACATTTCCACTTCTAAATAAAAGTCTGAGACATTAGTTTGTTCAATACCACAACAGCTACAAAAGAAATGGAGCCGAAAACAAAAATTCAAAAATATCTTTTTTGTCTTTAATCAGGACTTTACAGTGAATAGCGACTCTTTACACATTTAATTCCTTCTCGGGAATCACTTATAAAAAACGAGATAAGAGGACATGATGATGTAGCCTGGGTCTTTGGTAGGATTGGGGTTCCGTCCGTCATAAAGTCCAAAATAGAGAATTGTGTTGGAACCGCTCAGGTTAAGCTGCAATCAAGATTAAAATAAATTTAATTAATTCATTATTTTTTAAAAAAGTACTGTTAAAAAAAATTGAGGAAAGCGAGATTACCACTTAGTGTTCCAATACTTTTTAATATTTCGATTACATCCATGTTAAGTTAAGAAAGTTAGTTTAGTTAGAAAACTTAGATGACTCTTCATGAACGCTTCATTTGCTAAACAATTTGCTTTGGCTCTTGTTAAACCCAAGGTTCAACAAGAATTCGCAACTGTGATAAATGGGTCAATTTAACGTAAATACAGTAGATGTGCCATGTGGGGCATTGAGGACATTTGATCTGATTGGACAAATTCTAGATCCAGAAGATTCATAGTTCTAGAACAGTTCTAGAATTTGGCTCCGTTTTGCTATTCCAAGCTGTTCCCAGAACTGTTTCCATTAGCACATCTCCAACTTCAGTTCTAGAATTCGTCCATTCGGATACACGCCACATTGAGGAAGTACAGCATTTCAGTTACTAAAATCCAATTCAATAGTTAACCAAAAAATAATTAAAAATAATAATATTACATTGATGTTCCAATACGTTTGAAACAAATCTTTAAGATCTCTTGAAATTCAGTAACATGTCCACCTGTGGCGTGAGATCGATCCTCCAGGGGTCCACCTGCAGTCCGTCACACCAGCCGGCTCGACCGTACAGCCACGTGCCGTGTTCGTTAGGCACCGCCCCTTCACCCACACGCATGGCGCACCCCAGTGGCAAATCTACAAATTTGAAATATTAAGTTAAATCAGGAGATGACGCAGTACAGCTGAAGCATTTCAACCATTCTATATAACATATTATTGTAGGTTACTGTACAACTTAAGCATACAAACAAATGTACAAGGGGCGTCTGTAAATTGAAACAGTTAAGCAAGTGGAAGATGAAATGACCTCCAAAAGGCATAAAGTTACATATGATCATGAATTTCGAGGTGTGTTTAGAATCACTATCCAATTGTAGACGACATCCTCTTTTCAACTTCAGCTTTTTTACAGATGGTGTTATGTTTGCTTCCAAAATTTGTTGGAATTTAACTGAATCCGTTCTCCATCTACCGTCTGTTTTTTGTTTTTTTGTTACCCCATCAGAGTGTTTGTTTTAAACCCAGGCGACTCACCAGGCGTGTGAAACGTGAGCGAGTTGTTGTGGATGCCGTTGACGAGGAAGAAGTGCGACGTGACGCAGAATTCGCCGCAGTTGTTATCGTCGCTGCCGTGGCCTGTAATCACGGCGTATAGCTCCACCTGCAAAACGTTATCCATCTGTTTGTATGCACCTGGAAATTATTTGAGAATGGATATTTTATATGGACAAAAGTATGTGAACACCCGCTAAAAGGTGCGAACTTCTGCACAACCCCAGACTTATGGCTAAATGAACCACAAATCCACACACCTACAGTACACTCCAGGAGCTTTCCCAGAGGCCATGCATGGCTGTGAAGGTCAGGGGTCACCAAACTCCTGGCCATATAACGTGTATTATTTATTATACGCTTTAACAGATTGTAAGGTAACACGTTTGAACAGGAAATGGAATTAAAATCCTAAAGTCCGCTCCGTCACCTTTCGGGTTGAAGGTGGAACAGTGAAGTTGATCTCATGAAATCTGGAGTTGTAATCCCTGTCGAAGGTTCCGCCCTTATACAGAAACGTCAGCATGAAGGGGTAAAGCTTTTCAGATGCGTTTTCTGTAATACACAAACAATTAAATCACATAAATACGTTCATATCCATCTATTATTTATGATTTTTAAATGCATTTTTTTTTATTAACGGCAAAAAGTATTTCTGAGATGATTAACAACAACTTGTTTTCTGAAATGTAGACTAAATAATAATAATAGTTTAAGTATCAAATTCTATTGATGTTTTTAAATGAATGATGTACAGTACAACATTCTGTTCCTGTGCTCTGAGCTTGTCCTGACCCGAGCGGTTACTGTGGCTGAAGCGCAGGTTCAGGGACGTGATCCAGGGCATGGCCCAGGGCGGGGTCTTCATGACCAGAGAACATCTCTCGCTGTTCAGCAGAGGCAGGAGAGGAGACACGTCAGTCAGCCAGCGACCGGTCCCTCTGAACACACAAAGTTTCAATCAACGCACAAGAAGCTGAAACCATGTCTGTGACCTGAGGTGGGGTTAAAACTCACACCCTTATGCTGTCTAAAGCTGCCTTCATGTCTTCCTTGGTTACAAAAAAATAAACCCAAAGAATACAAAAAGTACATTGATGGGGATACACACCCTAAACCATCTCAGGAGAAAATGTGTTTTTACCCCCCCCCCCCCCCCATGTATTTTGGGGCGAATTTTCCCCGGTGTGTAAATTAATCGACTCAGTCATTTCATGTAAGCATAAAAAGCTATTTTTATAATATTATATTTTCAGTTAAAATGGATAAAAGGGAGTTCAACCTAGTTCTAAAGTCATCAGAAACATCAAAGGGTTAACAAAAAAAAAAAAAAAAAAAAAAAACACTTGCAGGTGTAATTAGGGCCCAAGCACTATAACATCAGCACGATAACATCATAGCTGAAGTCTGAAATTGTTGAGTCATATACTGTAGTTCTGATCAACATACGGGCTTCTTGGGGGTCTTTACATGTTCAAAAAGACATGGAAATCTTCAGACAGGTTGGAATCTGTAATTTACAGACCTCCAGGGCCGTATTCTGAATTTCTTAGTGAATTTGCAGATTTCATCTCAAACCTAGTCGCAGGCGTAAATCAGTGTGTAGTAGGACCCACTCATAAAGCAGGTCACACTTTAGATTTAATAATATTGTTCGGATTAAGTATAAGAAATGTATTCACAATTCCACTGTCTGAAATTATCTCCGATCACCATCTTGTCTCAATTCAAGTGTGTCACAGTGATAATGTACGCACAGCACCGCGCTACCGTATTAAACGTACAGTCACATCAACTACCACACAGAGTTTTATCAGTAATCTCCCAGAGTTACCAACTTCGATTAGGTCACCGTCTGACCCCACAGAACTCGATCAGGCGACTGAATATTTAGAGTCGACATTTCGTTGTACCTTAGATAATGTAGCTCCAGCTAAAAGAAAAATTATTAGAGATAAGAAACTCGCTCCCTGGTATAACGATCACACGCGCACTTTAAAACAGACCGCTCGGAAATTAGAGCGTAAATGGCGTCAAACTAAATTGTTAGTATTTCAAATAGCATGGAAAGAGAGCATCCTGAACTATAGGAAAGCTCTTAGTGTAGCTAGATCAACGTATCTCTCCACTCTTATAGAAGAAAATAAAAATAATCCTAGATTTTTATTTAATACCGTAGCCAAATTAACCAGAAATAAGACCACTACAGAAATCTCCACAACAACATCATGCAATAGTGAGGACTTCATGAACTTTTTTAATAATAAAATTGTAAATATCAGGCATAAAATTGAGGCATTGAAACCGAACAATGTAATTGATACAGATGTTAACCTAGCCATGTCAGATCGGAACCTAGAATACTTTACTCCCCTTGAAGAGAATGAACTAATTTCACTCATCTCTTCTGCAAATTCATCAACCTGTATATTACATCCTATACCGACACATTTTCTTAAACAGATAGTACCAGTAATAACAGAACCGATGTTGAGAATAATTAATTCCTCACTCAGCATTGGTTATGTTCCAAAATCTTTTAAATTAGCAGTTATCTAACCAATAATTAAGAAACCTGACCTCGACCCCTGTCAGCTGTCCAATTACAGGCCAATATCAAACCTCCCCTTTATCTCCAAGATTCTGGAAAAGATAGTAGCGGAGCAGCTATGCTCATATCTACATAGAAATGGCATACATGAACTGTATCAGTCAGGATTTAAGCCTCATCACAGCACAGAAACAGCACTCGTTAAAGTAGTAAATGACCTCCTATTGGCCTCTGATCAGGGTTGTGTAACTTGCTTGTATTACTCGACCTCAGTGCAGCTTTTGACACCATTGATCATGCTATTCTTCTTATTCTACAGATTAGAAAAAGTAGTAGGAATTAAGGGTACAGCCCTCTCCTGGCTCAGATCTTATTTGACCGATCCTTATCAGTATGTAGACTTAAATGGTGATTATTCTGCATGTCCTCTAGTGGAGTTTGGCGTTCCGCAGGGTTCAGTTTTAGGCCCACTGCTTTTTTCCCTTTACATGCTTCCTCTGGGCAACATAATCCGTAAGCATGGTATTAGTTTTCATTGTTATGCTGATGACACAGTTATATGTCTCAGCAAAACCTGATGAGAAAAACCAGCTAACTAATGTTGAGCAATGTGTGCAGAACATAAGAAATTGGATGCTAATTAACTTCCTTCTGCTTAATCCGGATAAGACAGAAGTTCTAGTCATAGGACCGCATACAGCTAGGAGTAAAATCTTAGATCACACCGTAACTTTAGATGGCCTTTCTGTTCCATCAAGTGCAACAGTAAAAGACCTCGGCGTGATTATACAGTAGATTCCAGTCTTTCATTTGAAGCTCATGTAGATAATATCACCAGGATAGCATTCTTTCACCTCAGAAATATTGCCAAGATAAGAAATATGTTGTCGCTAAACGATGCAGAAAAACTAGTTAATGCTTTTATCACTTCTAGGTTGGACTATTGTAATGCCTTACTGTCTGGTTGTTCAGCTAGGTGCATAAACAAGCTTCAGCTAGTCCAGAATGCAGCAGCGAGAGTCCTCACTAGAACCAGAAGATATGAGCACATCACCCTTATTCTATCTTCACTGCATTGGCTCCCTGTGAAATTTCGCATTGATTTTAAAATACTACTCTTGACATATAAAGCATTAAATGGTCTCGCGCCGCAGTATCTGAGCGAACTGCTAGTGTCTTTGATCTGCCACGCCTACTTCGGTCAAAGGATGCAGGCTGCTTGTCAGTACCGCGTATTATGAAAACCACAGCTGGGGGCGGAGCTTTTTCTTACAAAGCCCCAAAATTATGGAATAGTCTTCCAAATAGTGTTCGGGACTCAGACACAGTCTCAGTGTTTAAGTCTAGGCTCAAAACCTATTTATTTAGCCAAGCATTTTTATAAATAGATTTGCCATAAGGTAAAGGAGCAGATCTGGGGGACTCATGGACGTAGAGTATTATGGTGAACTGGTATGTTTAGATGCTGTCTTCCTCACTCTCATTTGATCACTCA
This sequence comes from Channallabes apus, assembly GCA_030522415.1. Classification (NCBI taxonomy): domain Eukaryota; kingdom Metazoa; phylum Chordata; class Actinopteri; order Siluriformes; family Clariidae; genus Channallabes; species Channallabes apus. The sequence continues at coordinate 12,106,542 of CM060115.1, read as the reverse complement.
GGTTTGTTGACGGTGAGGTGATTGTTTGCTTTACATCTCAGTTCCCCCTCATGTTTGTGTTTCCTTCTGGCTCTCCCTTTTAGTTATGCTGTCATAGTTAGTCCTGCCGGAGTCCCTGCTTGCACTCTACAGTAAATATACATTCACATTATACATTATGTGACTGTGACCACACCTAAATGCCATCTCTCCTCTTCTTCTCTTTCTCCCCCTCTTTCTCTTTCCTCTCCCCTCCTGTCTCCCCCTTTCACTCTTTCTCTCTCTCTGTGGGTTACACATTTCATCCTTGAGCTGCCAGTGATCCAGACTCCCTCTGCTCTCTGGACCTGTCTGATCCATCCTGGTGCCCCGTTTCTGGTTGGAGATCTCGTCGCATGGATGCCCCGTGTGTCTCCTTGGGATGCGTCTGGTGTCTGGGGATGATTCTATCTCCTTAGAAGACGGTTCTGGCCTCGACTGGTGTTGGCAGCTGTTTCTCTGAGGACTTGACAACTTTCTACAAGTCTATCTGAGTCTCCAATAACTACCTGGACTCCATATTAACATTAACTATTATAGCTGAACTGCCTGCCACCCAACACTGTATAAATGCAGATCAGTTCCTGCTATCTGTTTCACCCAGATGAGGATGGGTTCCCTGTTGAGTCTGGTTCCTCTCAAGGTTTCTTCCTATTACCATCTCAGGGAGTTTTTCCTTGCCACTGTCGCCCTCGGGCTTGCTCACCAGGGACTATCTGACCATTTTGATTCATACACATTCACATTCCATACAAACTTAAATAATTATTTTGATTGTGTAAAACTGTTTTGAGACAATGTCAATTGTTAAAAGCGCTATACAAATAAAATTTAATTAAATCTGCTGCGATTAGGATTCCTGAGAGTTTTGTATATTAAAGAGAGGATATTGTATAGAGAGTATTGTATATTAAAAAACAATATGTAATAGTTGTCATTTTTGTAATTCTGTAAAAAAAATTTAAGTATTGTAATATTTATTCCTCCTATTGTAAAAACCTTTTTTAATACAGTATTCCATTTGTATATTGCTTTTCTGCCTCTGAAATAACTTTAAAATAAGAAAACCTGCGGAAGGCGGTGATCCAGCGTCCGAGCTCCATGTTACAGTGAGGACTGAAGTGATCGCAGCAGATGAACAGCTGCACCGTGTGATCCCAGTGAGCGCACGTCTCGTCCCTGCGGCCGGGGCAGGACAACGCCGCGTCCAGCTCCAGCATGTCAAACTCCAACAAGTCTGAGTAAACAATACTTAACATCTTAATGCTGTGGCACGTTTATACAGTTATTAGTTCATGGTGTGCGTCACACTTTCATTGAGGACTTAAACAGACCTGTAGGAAGTGTGATAATGGCGCGAGCTCCCGCCTCTCCCTGCATCAGTGTTTTATTAAACACAGGAACGACAGCAGCAGGACGTTTAACTCGCTCCAGCAAGCCAGTGTTGAAGTCAAACCTGCCGGGGATAAAACGTTTCAGGTTTATTACGTCCACCTGTACATATATCACTTTGTGATTGTGTATAATTACTGTATGCAGCTCTGTAAAAAGTATTAGCCCCCCCAGTCCATCATGGATCGCTAGTCACTCGGTCAGTGCTTATACTGTATTCTTAGGTACACAGCCATTCCGGCTTCGCTACCGTTTGGACGTTCCTGCTTACTGCTCTGCGCTTTGCTCGTTTTGTTTCCTGTATCTGTATTTTCTTTGTTTTTTCTTCTACTTCAGCAGATCAGCACAGTGCTCAAACAAAAATTTTTTGGCACAAACACTAAAATTTCCAACTTTTTGTGATTGGACGAAAAGGGGACTTTTTCCTCTCACCGCCAGCAGCTTACATTCCAGCGACGGGAAAACACAGCTGCCTACCTCAAACAGACAAGAAAGAAAAATGCCTCTTGTGGAATCTACCTGCTGCATGATGTGCCAAACACTTTTACAAAGGATCGCAGTTCTTGAAACGAAGTTACTTGCTGGACTTCCAAAACAGGCAGATCGTCAGTATGGACCCCCTCAACCTACAGCTGGTGAGTCCCGTAAATCTAGCAGGTCTCAACAGATTTTACCAAGTGTAAAGGAACATGTCGAAACTGATCGACAGATTCATCGATGGCACAAACAGGGAGCGAGATCCAAAGGCACTCGAGACATCAGATTGTCACAACTAACATGTTCTCACGGTTACTTGGACTGAACACATGGCTACAAAGAACCTGCAATTCAAAAGGAGTTAACTTCATCGACAACTTTAATCTTTTCTGGGGCCATAGACAACTGTTCAAACTGAATGGTCTCCACCCAAACAAACTCTGTGCAAGGGTGCTAAAGGAAAATATTTATTTCTCCCTCCATCATCCTTCAGCAGAGTGTGCAAATCCTCTCAACTTGAAAGGCACATGTACGCCTGTTCAAAGTATGAGTGACCACAGACAGTTTTCGAGTCATCATGTGGCTAAAGAATCCCTCAAGGACACTAATAACACCAGACAGCCAAAACAACCACTGCTCATGGACATCCCGGCTCAGTTCTACCCACAAAGCTCATCACAGACAGACTGTGACATCCTACATCATCTTCAAAATAACCTTCTGGAAAACTGCCAGGAAATTCAGGACAATATACTACAGCCACCGGAAACACTGCCATAGCAGGGGACTTTAATATTCATATTGATAATAGAGATCAATATTACAAAAGAAATTATTAGTGTTTTAAACACTTTTGACCTGATTCAGCATGTGCATGGGCCCACACATACTGTAATCGTGGACACACTGTAGACTTACTCATCAGTAAAGGTCTAAACATTTCCTCCATTATTATAAAGGACGTAGCTCTATCTGATCATTTCTGTATTTTCTTTGATATATTTATCTCTTTTATCACCGAATCTAGATCTGTGTCTGTCAGAAAAAGATGCATTAATGAGAACACAAGTGCACTATTTATGAAGGCTATATCTTTAACACCAAGCATTTCTGCAGACTCTGTTAATCTTCTCCTTGATTCCTTTAACTCAAAAGTTAAGAATGTTATTGATGATATTGCTCCGGAAAAGATCAGAAGGGCGGGCAAACAGAAATCACCATGGAGAAAATCAACAGCAGTTCAGAGTATGAAAAGATAATGTCGAAAAGCTGAGCAGATGTAGCGGAAGACGAAACTTGAAATTCACTATAGCATCTATAAAGACAGCCTTCGTGCTTTCAATATGGAACTAGCCACAGCTAGACAGACCTTCTACTCAAACATTATTATCATTAGAAAAACTCAAACACAACCTCACAAAACAGTTACTATGTCTGTCTTTCAAGAAATTGATAGCAAAATCTTGAAAGAGACAGTACAACACCTCAAATCGTCAACCTGCGACCTTGACACACTTCCTACATCTTTTCTCAAAAGTGTGTTAGACTGCTTGGAAACAGATCTATTAGAAGTGGTGAACACCTCACTTCTCTCTGGGACTTTTCCAAACTCTCTGAAAACTGCAGTTGTAAAGCCACTTCTAAAAAAGAATAATCTTGATAACTCCGTATTAAATAACTACAGACCAATATCAAATCTTCCTTTTATAGGCAAGATTATTGAAAAAGTTGTTTTTCATCAGGTGGGATACCTTGACAGTTTTCAATCTGGTTTCCGAGCGCATCACAGTACAGAGACAGCGCTCAAAGATAATAAATGATATTTCGTTTGATTTCTGACTCCGGCAAAATATCAGTGTTGGTACTGCTAGATCTCAGTGCTGCGTTTGACACTGTCGATCATAACATACTAATAGAAAGACTGGAAAACTGGGTCGGGCTTTCTGGGATGGTACTCAAATGGTTCAGGTCATACTTAGAAGGGAGAGGTAATTATGTGGGTATAGGAGATCACAAGTCCAAGTGGACGTCCATGACATGCGGAGTCCCACAAGGATCAATTCTTGCACCCCTCCTGTTTAGCCTGTATATGCTCCCTCTAAGTCAGATAATGAGAAAGAACCAAATTGCCTATCACAGCTATGCTGATGATACCCAGATTTATCTATCCTTATCTCCAAATGACTACAGCCCCATAGACTCCCTCTGCAAATGCATTGATGAAATTAAAAGTCGGATGTGCCAGAATGTTCAATTAAATAAGGAGAAAACTGAGGTCATTGCATTTGGAAACATAGATGAAGCTCTGAAGGTGAATGCATACCTTCACTCTAGGGGTCAGATAACTAAAAATCAAGTCAAGAATCTTGGGGTGATTCTGGAGACAGACCTTAGTTTCAGTAGCCATATCAAAGCAGTAACTAAATCAGCATATCATCATCTCAAAAACATTGCAAGAATTAAATGTTTTGTTTCCAATCAAGACTTGGAGAAACTTGTCCATGCCTTTATCACCAGCAGGGTAGATTATTGTAATGGTCTCCTCACCAGCCTCCCCAAGAAGACCATTAGATAGATAATGCTCATCCAGAACGCTGCTGCCAGGATTCTAAATAGAACCATAAAATCTGAGCACATCACACCAGTCCTCAGGTCCTTACACTGGCTTCCTGTAACATTTAGGATAGATTTTAAAGTACTTTTACTTGTTTATAAATCACTTAATGACCTAGGACCTAAATACATTACAGATATGCTCACTGAATATAAACCTAACAGACGACTCGGATCGTTAGGATCGAGTCAGTTAGAAATACCAAGGGTTCACACAAGACAAGGGGAGTCATCTTTTAGTTATTATGCTGCCCGTAGTTGGAACCAGCTTCCAGAAGAGATCAGATGTGCTAAAACATTAGTCACATTTAAATCTAGACTCAAAACTCACCTGTTTAGCTGTGCGTTTATTCAATAAGCACTGTGCTACGTCCGAACCGACTGCATTATTTTATGTTTACCTAATATCTTAAACTGTTTTATTTTAATTTTAAATTATGTTTTAATTAATTTAAATTAGTTTAAAGTTTTATTGCTATTATCTTTTATTTCATTTTATGATTATTTTCTTTTCTTCTATGTAAAGCACTTTTAATTACCATTGTGTATGAAATGTGCTATACAAATAAACTTGCCTTGCCTAGGTACAGTAGTGTTAATGTTCATGGGATTGCAAGGGACAGAATAACACATGTGCATTGTTATTTTGAACTATTGTTGGTATAAAAAAAACATTATTTATTAAAGTGATAAGTGGAACAAGGTTTAGTCTGTACATTAACCAGAACTCGCTCTTTCAATTATATCTTTACATTCCATACATTAAGGGGTCTCTGAAAAATTGTCTGTATGTCTGTACAGTCAGATTATAGTCTGGATTTAATAATCTACTTTATAATAATCTACTAATGCGCTACTGTCTCAATGTAAACAAACACCTGCACCAATCGATATTAATTAGAAAAGATAAAGTGAATATTTTCACTTTGTCTGAAATAACAGCGCTGAAGTGGTATAAGTGAATTTTAACACGCTGGAGACGTTTTAAGACAAAACTTCATCTTTATCTGACCTAATTTCTCCATTTCTCATCTATGATTCTCTCTCCGATTACCGAACAGGGAGTGTATTTGTCAGATGATGAAAGAAGGACAACTTAGTGTAAACAAGGCGTCAGATACTCAACCTTACAGAATGTCATTTCTTTGTATTAATAAGTTAGACAGAGTTCTGCTGTACAGAAAGACACACAGACATGGACGTGGACTTCAACCTCAAATAATAATAATAATAATAATAATAATAGTAATATCACTGATTACATTACATATCAGCAGATTATTTCTTAGATGTAACCTTTTAACCATTTCCACAAACTCTTTCATCATCAACGACTCATTTGTCAATGTACTCATGCTAATTGTATATAAATTATTGGACATTTGAACTGAATAATTTCAATACAACATATAACAGGTGCAAGTAAAAAAAAAAAAAAAAAAAGGTGATGTTAATACCATGCAGTATATCTGGGTTTAATAATTCAGGATTGGGGGGGTATAGGGTGTATATAGGCGTACGTACCACTCTGCCTGCCAGCTTATGAAACGGAATGTAGGATACAGGAACCAGCCCATTTCTGCCAGCGCCCCCTGCTGGTCTATTGCAATAAAAAAGTTGGGTGATGGAGTGACCTGGAACGTCACATTCACCTTCTTCCCTGATCTGTTAAAGAAAACACACACTAATAATAATAATAATAATAATAATAATAAACAAACACATGCATAAATACAAAGTGTGTCTCACAAATTTGAATATACAGGTCCTTCTCAAAAAATTAGCATATTGTGATAAAGTTCATTATTTTCTGTAATGTATTGATAAACATTAGACTTTCATATATTTTAGATTCATTACACATAAACTGAAGTAGTTCAAGCCTTTTATTGTTTTAATATTGATGATTGTGGCATACAGCTCATGAAAACCCAAAATCCCTATCTCAAAAAATTAGCATATTTCATCCGACCAATAAAAGAAAAGTGTTTTGAATACCAAAAAAAAAAGTCAACGTTCAAATGATGATGTTCAGTTCTGCACTCAATACTTGGTCGGGAATCCTTTTGCAGATTCTTGTGTCTTGTGTCTCTCAACTTTCTCTTCACAATATCCCACAGATTCTCTATGGGGTTCAGGTTAGGAGAGTTGGCAGGCCAATTGAGCACAGTAATACCATGGTCAGTAAACCATTTACCAGTGGTTTTGGCACTGTGAGCAGGTGCCAGGTCGTGCTGAAAAATGAAATCTTCATCTCCATAAAGCTTTTCAGCAGATGGAAGCATGAAGTGCTCCAAAATCTCCTGATAGCTAGCTGCATTGACCCTGCCCTTGATAAAACACAGTGGACCAACACCAGCAGCTGACATGGCACCCCAGACCATCACTGACTGTGGGTACTTGACACTGGACTTCAGGCATTTTGGCATTTCCCTCTCCCCAGTCTTCCTCCAGACTCTGGCACCTTGATTTCCGAATGACATGCAAAATTTGCAACCTGTAGCCCATTTCCTGCACACGCCTGTACACGGTGGCTCTGGATGTTTCTACTCCAGACTCAGTCCACTGCTTCCGCAGGTCCCCCAAGGTCTGGAATCGGTCCTTCTCCACAATCTTCCTCAGGGCCCGGTCACCTCTTCTCGTTGTGCAGCGTTTTCTGCCACACTTTTTCCTTCCCACAGACTTCACACTGAGGTGCCTTGATACAGCACTCTGGGAACAGCCTATTCGTTCAGAAATGTCTTTCTGTGTCTTACCCTCTTGCTTGAGGGTGTCAATGATGGCCTTCTGGACAGCAGTCAGGTCGGCAGTCTTACCCATGATTGCGGTTTTGAGTAATGAACCAGGCTGGGAGTTTTTAAAAGCCTCAGGAATCTTTTGCAGGTGTTTAGAGTTAATTAGTTGATTCAGATGATTAGGTTAATAGCTCGTTTAGAGAACCTTTTCATGATATGCTAATTTTTTGAGATAGGGATTTTGGGTTTTCATGAGCTGTATACCACAATCATCAATATTAATACAATAAAAGGCTTGAACTACTTCAGTTTGTGTGTAATGAACCTAAAATATATGAAAGTCTAATGTTTATCAGTACATTACAGAAAATAATGAACTTTATCACAATATGCAAATTTTTTGAGAAGGACCTGTATTAATATATACAATATACTTCCTCTTTTACATTAAATTGAAATTTAAGTGAAACTCATTCTACGTAGATTCATTATAAATGAATTAAAATATTTATGAATTAATATATAAAAATACACTTTATCAAACAAGAGCATCAAAAATCCAGAATCTCAAAATATTACAGCATTTCATTTTGAGTTTGAGTACCGTACATCTCTCGGTTTTGTAGAGCAAAGATGATTCAAGAAGTTGATAGAGCTTCATGCGGAGTGGAGTGAGGCTGGATTCAGTGCATGAAGCGCCACCACATACAGATGTATTCCGTAAATAGGCACCATTTACTGTTACATTCCTGGTATCAAGCCTCTCCTGAACCAGTGATAACATCAAAAGCATGGAATCCAGGCCGCTGGAAGTCCAGTGTGAAGTTTCCACAGTGGGTGATGATCTGAGGTGCCATGTCACATGCTGGTTGTTGGTCCACAGAGTTTTATCAAGTCCAAAGTCAACACAGACAATTACATGGAGATTTTAGAGCACTTCATACTTCAGTCTGCTGACGAGCTTTATGGAGATTACCAACTTATTTTTCCAGCAGTCCATAGAGAATCAATACTTTATTGCCAAGAGAAAGATAAACATCTGACCCAAAAATACAGAAGAGCTCAGGCTGATATTAAAGCAACCTGGTCTTCAATAACACCTCAGCAGTGCCACAGGCTGATATGCCAATATGCCATGCTACATTTGCGCAGTAATTTGTGTTAAATGAGCTTCGACCAAAAAACAAGTGCATAAATAAACGTACTTTTCAGAAGTTGGACATTTATGTATTTTAAATCAGTTTTTGATTGGTCTTAGGAAACATTCAAATATATTGAGATACTGGATGAGCTGTAAGCCATGATCATCAAAATTAAAACATCACAAAAAGACTTTATATTTTTTTAAATATTTGACATTATGCTTTATAACCTCAGAGAGGGGGCTTACGATAGTGCCTGATCTACAGCAGGCTGGAAGTGCAGCATAGCTGCAGGAATGTTGAGGGTGGTGTTACACTCATCTCCAGTGCAATTCATGTCCTGTATTGGGTTGCCAGGTAATGCATAAACCAGCACACCTACTGCTTTGGAATCTTCCATGGCTTTAATCTGCAACAGATCAGAATTGAATAATTAGCAAGTTGCTGTACTGGAACAGGAATAAAAACGCTTGACGAACTGACTCGTCGTATCACGTCAGGTCTCGCGTTAAGTCGTGTCTCACCTTAGCGAAAAACGAGCAGCCGCTTTCGGAAACCCAGGCCACAGCTCCGGCGGCTGCAGGAAAGCGCTTGCAGCCATCACCTGCCCCGACCAGGACGTATTGCACTTTTTCCCAGCGGCCATTCAGCCAGTCGTACCTGGCGTTCAGGCGCTTCGTGATCACCGGAAATTTCCACTCTGAAAGTAGAAATAAGTAACAAACACTAAAACACTAAACACCAGTCAGGCATTGAATGGATCTGTTGAGAACAGTGCGTACGCACCTGGACTTATGAACACCGCCTGCGCCAGACCACAGTTGTGTCCGCCACATCCCCAGGAGTAGAGCACTCTGGGTATCCAGTTCCCCAAGGCGTAGATGGGGATGGGGGAGAAATGAAGCCTGGATAAAATTTCCTTACCCCTGATAAAAGGAGAAAGAACGTTAGATAAACCTTGTAGTGGCAGAACGACTTGGAGGCTTAGTGGTTAGCACTGTGGCCTCACACCTCAAGGGACCAGGTTCGATTCCCATATCGGACTTTGTATGCTCCGAATTTGCATGTTCTCCCCGAGCTTGGTGGGTTTCTTCCGGGTACTCCGGTTTCCTCCCATGGTCCAAAAACATGCAGATTAGGCCAATTGCTGTTCCCAACTTGCCCATTGTGTGTGAATGAGCGAAGTCTCCTGGGATAGGCTCCAGGCCCCCAGTGATACAGTGTACTGTATACAGGATGAAGCGGTATAGACAATGAGGGAGTGAAAAGTGTCCACTTTGCAACTTTCTCTGTAAGGTATTACAAGAGAATCAACCACTCAACCAATAGTTTGTGCACCCATATGTATTAGTTCAACCTGGAAATACATGCACACACACATGTGACAGGGTGCACAAAATCAATCTTCATGAAGACAATGTGGACAAGGAGAACTCGATTGTGATGTCATGCCCAGAGCCCTGACTGAACTCAACCCCTTTTGAGGTTGGACTGGAACTGTATATAAATAAATAACCACAAATTACTACAATTGCACTTCAAAATCTATAGTGAAAAGCTATAACAGAAGAGTTAAACTATAGGGACAAAAAAGTATTTTGGCCTCATCTGTTAATTATTGAATTCAGGTGTTTCAATCAGTCAGTCCTAAGGGAAGGGCAATCCTAATGATTCAGCAAGTTGTATATATTTAATCTTACGTTTTTAATACTTTGAATCTGAGTCTTGTGGTTACTAACTAAGCACCATTAGTCAAAAACTGATTGTTTTTTTTGTTTATTTGGGGGGGTGAAGATTATCCCAAGTAAAAACAAACACGTACAAACAAACATAGCTGGAGTGCAAAGAACCCGAGTGTGATTGGACTTTATTGTCACTTACGCTCTCTTAGCCACAAGTCCCTAAAGCGACACCCCAAACCCTAGTGCGAAGCCTTCACTGGAGAGTGGTGCAGAAGAGATTTCACAGCAAATGGGCAATGATGTCTGGAACTGGGGGGAGTTCAATGAGCACATGAGGGTGCCAAAACTTTTGGTTACATGTTGAATGATATAAATGAAATTTAACCCACATGCACGCAAATGCAAAAAAAAAAAAAAACAACAACACACACACACACCTGTGCCCTAGAGAGGAGACGACCCTGTACACCTGCTCTCTCATCCAGAGCGCATCCTGGGCCGCGGAGTCGTCCAGAGACAGGAACAGCACCTCGGCGCTGAGCGGGAGGAACTCCAGCAGATCGGACACGGACGAGTTGGACGACCAGAGACACTCGAGGAACGCGGATTTATTCGTGAACGCGTGGATGATGACGGAGGAGGAGGAGGATGTGGAAGCCGCGCTGAGCGGATAGACGAACTCCCCGTCTAAAGTCTGGACCCGGAATGCCGGAGCGGCGTCTCCGGGGTCGAACCCGGGCAGCCCGGAGCGCTCGCGCGGGCGCGCGCTCGGCCCGTGGACGACGCTCTCCTCGACGGCAGCGGCTCGCGCGTGCACGAGCGCGGGAAAGCAGGTAAGAGTAAAAAGCACGAGCGCTGAAAGACGGATCCTCATACTGAGAGAGAGAGAGAGAGAGAGAGAAAGAGGGGGGTGTTGTGTGTGTGTGCTTTTTTTTTTACTGTTAAAGTGATAGCGAAAGCAAAAAATATATAAATAAATAATCCTACATTATGGCCGTTTATACACTCGCGAGCGCCATCACGTGCTCGACTTCCATTTATAGACACAGCGCGAGGGAGGGGCGTGGCTTAGGGGGGGGGGGGGGGAACCCGGAAGTTCCAGCTTAACAACGAATAATAAATCCAAATATACCAAATCTGGTTTAATTTTTATACACGTTTAAAATGATTGAGAACACATTTACACTAAATTATCCGTAAAGATATGATATGATCTTATGACTGAAGCACCACACAACTTATCAGTTATTTATATAAATAAAATAAAGGTTTTGTACATTGATCAGAACTCACTATTTTAATTATATATTTACATGTTTATATGTTTACTCAATGTAAACAAACACCTGCCACAGAAGGGAGGTTAATCAATTAGCACACTAAAAGTACAGGCTGCACAAATTGTTTTACACAAAAGTTATTTTTTATAGATAGATGTGCGAGGCCATGACAATAAAGGTAGCACTCATTTTTATGAGTACTCTTATTTATTATGTACTTATTATTATTGTGTAGTCTGAATCCATCTTTAAAGCTGATCAACTTATTTTTAGCATCAATCTTTTAACTATTATTTCTTAAAACTGTTTTCCAGTCAATGACGAATACTAATGCTAGTGTCTATGTCTGTCTGTTTTTAGTTTTGTGATTTATTTTCTACATTCTAGAACAATAAGTAAAAACAACAACAGTCAGTAACAGTTGTTACTTCAAGACATGAAGGTCAGCTGTTCTGGAATAATTCTTGCAAGAACAGTATTGTGTCAAATGCATTTGCGAAACCCATCAAGCTCCATGATGAAACTGGCCCTCATCAAGACCTTCCCAGGAAAGCGAGACCAAAACTGACCTCTTCTGCAGAGAAGTTCATTTAAAGTTACCAGCCTCACAAATCACCAATTAACAAACGACACCTCAGATCAGCGCCATTATGAAGGACTTTACAAAGCTTAAGTAGCAAAAATACATCTCAATATCAACTGTTTTAAAGAGATTGTGTATTTTGGATGCCTTCAGCCTTGTTTTACATTTAAGGAAGAAATAAAAATCAGGAAATCTATATTGCGTGTATTTATTTATAGACGCGCTTGTGATTCTGATGTCATTTATTACTTCCCAAGATTTTGTCAACCAGAACAATGTTAAAAGTCCCAAAAGTTTGGGGGTGCCAATAATGACCATACTTATGATAAGAACATGGTTTTGACTCTAATACAGACTTTTCTCACTCAAGTCCAGTGAGGCGAGAGGCATTTATTTCAGCTGAGCATGAATCAGGTCTGATTTCTGTTCTTCAGTAGTTACTTCAATGGCTATTAACTCTTTGCTATTTGGCTGAGATGGACATCTACAGTCTACAGCTGGTCCAGATTTCAATTAAATTAGATAACGATCCTAAACCTGTATTACAGATTAATTCTTTAACATATGCCTGAAAAATCTGAGTCACTGTGAACAATGTCTAATATTAATCTTGCCCTTTCTCCCGGGGTTGCCATTACTTCTAAAATCAACACACTCAACAGGTCAACCTCTCCATACGCCGAGGTTGGTGTGGATAATGTAAGGAGACGCACAGAGGACTGCGTGGTATGTTGTCCAGACGGGTTTTTACTGAAGGATATTTGGAGTTCCAGCGTAAATCAATTGGACAGTAATTATAAAAAGGAAAAAACAAACAAACAATGGAATACTGCTTTGACTGTAGAAACGTCAGAACGTAACATTACCTCACTCCATATCACACGTTTATTAAGTGACTGTACAATTACAAATGCAAAATAAAATAATAAAAAAAAAATACAGAAAAGGAATACATATTACCAAATATGGGTTAGTTTTTTTTTTTTTTTTCGTCTTTCCACAGAGTACGTCAGGAGACGTTAGCTTCACACGGCTTCGACACACAAAACCACGGAATCACCGTGATCGTCTCGACAAGGTCTCAGATCTTTTACAAAACCGTCTGAGTAATCAAACATGGGAAGAAGGGGAAATAACTGGCTCCGGATACATAAACATACACATATATTTATATATAAAAATAAACTAGCAGAAATATTAATATTAATGAAGCTATAATGAAGTGGTCCGAGAATAGAGACAGAGAGAGTTTTAATTAACAGCCCCGGGAGTGGCCTTAGTTTGACACCATAAGGGCAACAATGATGACAGGAAAAATTATATCAATAACATCGGAGGTCAGGTCGTAAAAAAAATATTCGAGGATAGATTTTGGCGCGTGTGTGTGTGTACATGTATGTATGTATGTATGTATACACATCTAAGGGTTTGGATTTAGTCCATACTCAGATGTGTGTATGCGTCCAGCTGTGAGCCGAATGTGGCGTTCATGGCGGATATCAGGAGCTCGGGGGAAGCGGCGATGAACAACGTGGTCGTCTTGCAAGCGGGGTTATTAAAATATCTTCCCTTTTTTCGCTTTCTTTTCCAAAGTCCTGTAGAGAAAAAGGAAGTGTGTTAGTGAGAGACTAAACACCTGATCAACACTTGGACAGATCAAGACGTCGGTTTTATTTTCATTTATGCTTTGACGCAGCAGGAAAACAAAAGACAAGACAAACCAAATGATGGAAAGCCATGCTGAGACACATTAGTCATTTTTGAGTTTGGGCTCTGTTTCAGTTACCACCTTAGTCCTCTTGGTTTTTGCCGTTTTAATCCATGACGGCATCTTAAATCCTCTTTCCTAACGCAAGTAAACTTTTTTAGATGACTAATAGATGTATTTAAAAAGCATGAGCACTGCTTAGCTTTAATACAAGGTACAATATTTTCTTTTAAAGAAATAACGTCATATTTTCAAATATAGATTTGTGTAGAAAATAATGTCTTATTCATCCATGTTTATTCGTAGCAAGTTTTAAGGAAGAAAAAAAGTTGAGCAGGAAAGGCTCACAAATGTGATGGTTAACCCCTGGCTACAGAATGAGTTTTTAAGTAGTGATAGTGAGACAGAAAGAAAGAATGAGAGGGAGCGACAGGAAAAAAAAAAAATAGACACTGATTAAATTAGACAGAAAAAGGAGAAAAATACAGACAGAGCGATAGTGAGACAGAAAGAAAGACAGACAGGAATGGAAATAAAGCACAGAACAAATAGAGAGACAGAAAATGTGGTACATACAGAGATGGAGAGAGACATGGCTTAACCGAGAAAGAGAGATAGACATACAGCGAAAGAGAGATAGAGAGATGTAGAGAGAGAGAGAGAGAGAGAGAGAGAGATAGATACTCGAGGAGTTCACGTTAATTTAGGCGTGACGTGATGGTGGTGCTGACCTGGAGGCGTCGAGTTTCTGCTGCTCGAGGAGGCGCTGCTGGGACTCCCAGTTCACCCTCTCCTCCTCGAACTGACGTCTCCTTTCCTCGAGCTCCTTGTGCTGAGCCTCCAGATTCTTCTTCATCTGCTCGTGGCGCCGTTGCAGCTGCAAGGAAGAAAAAGAAAAAACAAAAAACAACTACCGTTAGAATGAACACAATTATACCAATAATGTGAAAATATATTTAGTATATAAAGTAGATCAATGAGAACATCGGAGGGTGCCTAAACTTTTGTACTCTACCATCCACATGTTTTGGATGGGGGGGGGGGGGGGGCTTATACAGCGCTCCCACAAGCCCTGGAGAAACGTCGTACCTCTGCCTCAGAGTCTTTCAGCTTCTGGACTTTCTCCTTGACCTTCATCTCGAACACCTGCTCCATCTCCATCTCCATCTTCTTCATCTTAGCCACGTGCTCTCGCCTCTCCTCCTCCATCTGCGCCAGAGGGCTCCTGGGGGACGCGCCGGCACGCACGCAAGAGAGTTACTAACCAGACGACTGTACAAACTGCACTCAAATTACTTAGTGAGAGAGAGACGTCTCACATCTGCAGTGATTTTATATATACATGAAAGACAGATGAGAGCATGACAGACACTGATGGACTGAAAAGCTGAAAGACACTGGAAGATGGAGAGACAGACAAACAGATGGAAATAGACAGAGGAAATAGAGACCAAAATAAAGAACCAAGACACGAGACAAGAAGAGAAGGGACAGACAGTATGGGAGAGTAAAGGAGAGACACACGAGAGACAAATGGAGCAATAGCGGGACGGCATGTGAAAAAGGGACAAAAAGAAAGAGTTGGAGAGAGACACAGGGAGGAAATAAGAGAAGAAATGAGAGACAGTGGATGGAGAGAGAGAGAGAGAAACGTCTCACATCTGCAGTGATTCTTTCATGTATATATTTAGAGAGAGAGTGAAATAAAGAGACCGATGACAGACACTGATGAACTGAAAAAACAAAGGCACTGCAAGATGGAGAGAGAAAGAGAGACAAACAGATGGAAAGAGACAGAAAGACAGGAAATAAAAGAAGGGAGAGAGAGAGAAATGAATGGACAAAAAGTAAGGGAGGGTAAAGAGGAGACGGAACAAGAGAGGAACAGCATGTGAAAAAGTGAGACACGGAGAAAGGAAGAGAAAGTGTTGGAAAGAGACAGACGGAGCGGAAATGAGAGAAAAAATGAGAGACAGTGAATGGAGAGAGAGTGGGACGTCTCACATCTGCATTGATTAAATATACACAAAAGAGAGAGAGATGACAGACACTGATGAACTGAAAAAACAAAGGCACTGCAAGATGGAGAGAGACAGAAAGACAGGAAATAAGAGAATAAAATGGAGAGAGAGAGAGAGAGAGAGAGAGAGAGAGAGAGAGAGAAGGAGTGAAGGGACAGAAAGAAAGGGGGAGTAAAGAGGAGACACACAAGAGGGGGACAGCATGTGAAAGTGAGGCAGAGAAAGGAAGAGAAAGTGTTGGAAAGAGACCGACACAGAGCGGAGATGAGAGAGAGAGAGAGAGAGAGAGAGAGAGAGACACAGACACCCACAGAGCTCGATGGACAGCACTGAAGAAACCGCGAATATAAAACTCCCATCCAACATTTCAGCTTTTCACCATTTTTCCCCTGGGCAGACGGACCGGTGGTTATAAAAGCAGCGAAGCGAGAAAGCTCGAGCGCTGAGTGGAGGTTAGTGAACGAAGCAGACGCACAGAGCGCCAACAAATAGGCAAAGCACCAGAATGAGGTTCCACCTGAAAGCTCAACCTGCAGGTCTGGACTGATGCTGCTGCGATTTAACGAGCAACGACTCGAGAAGACGATCCTAAAGCAATTTACTGGTTAAATTAACTGGTGTTAACTGCTTCATCGTTATTGTTTCTGAAAAATTAGTTGCGGACTTGATCTAAATAAAATAAAGGACCAAAATCATCTTGTATGTTAAATTGTGCAAATTAAATTAAATCTGTTAAATTCCTGTGCAAAGCGTTGAAGATTAGATTTAAGAACCGGGCCTTTTTTACAGCCTAGTGTGTGTGTGTGTGTGTGTGTGTGTGTGTGTGTGCGCGCGCATGCTTATGACTCTACTTGCATGAACATTTTTCTTTCAAGCTGCCAGAAAAGAAAGGGAAGGAAAAAATCCATCACAGACACTAGAGGGCGCCACCACCAGTGTAGGGGAGAGAAACTGGTTTGCTTTGGGAAGAATTTCAAAAATAAAAAAATAAATAACATCAAAACCACACTTACATGCCTTCGACCGAGTCAGTTCTAAAAAACAGAAAGACACAAACTTAGCATGCTGAAATCAGTGTGTGTGTGTGTGTGTGTGTGTGTGTGTGTGAGTGATAAGAAGCAACAACAAGATTGTGAAAACAATAAATGCTAAAATGAAAAACGGTGAGCTCTGAAGAAAAATAAAAATGTCTCAGATCAGACAAGCAGATGTGGTTTCCTGTCAGTTAGTGGTGAATCTGGCGAGGCAGCTTATTGGCTGCTGCAGTGTGTGTTAGTGCGAGCGAGGGTGTGTGTGTGAGTGCGTGCTTGGAAGCGCGCGAGTAACACTCGCGCATGCGTGCGATTACAGGCCAGGTTAACCGCTATGAAATTTGATCGTTTGCTTGAGACAAAGCCGGATGACAGGAAATGCTGAGTCATTCGTTTTGACAAAACAGAGTGCACTGATGAAGCTGATCTGTCTCTGTCTCTGTGTGAAATAAGACATGACAGGTGTGCACATCGAGACCGCACCTTTTATAAAAAAAAAACAAAACAAAAAAAAAAAACACACAGTCTGATTATTCTCGTCATAGAGTGTGTTAACTCCTTCAGAACGGCAAATCTCAGGTCTGTATTAACAAGCTGCTTTTAATGTGTTGCCGTAGTAACAGAAAGGCAGCAACAGAACACATGGACCTCTATGAGAACACGCTGAAGGAAGGAGTCTCCAGTGTTCGAGATTTGTAACGAGCTGAAATTGACATTATAATGCGAGACTAAAGAATACGATGCGTCTTTCCTTAATAAAGTCAAAACTGTCATTGTTGACGACCCGATGTGTGCTCAAATTTGATCTCGTACTTAAGTATTAGCACCCTTGATCAGTCATTCCCAAAACCCCATCCCCTTAGGTCATAGTTCTGATCAACACATGAGACGAAGACCCCCGCTATTTGTTTTTTCCCCCACTTTTTTAGTTATTTGTCTGTTTATTCGTTGGTTTACTCGGTCTACTGTAAGATTGCTTATATTGTATAACTTCTACTTAACTGTGGACAGTTATTTATATAATTCATGTTTTATACCTGAATCTAGCACTTTCATACTTTTCATATTGTAATTGAGATTTTTTTATGAATAAAATAATAATAAGGCTGGTTACTTAAATGTAAATACTGAATCAGAAATATATTTTATTTTAATGGGGATTTTAAACCTAATTACAAATTGTATTTATTTTGCCCAGGAACGATTGCGCCACCTCCCCCTTTTTTTTTTGGCTCTCAGTACTCTATACTGGCATACTGTATTTACGCTCTCAGATACAGCAGGTGGCAGTATGCAACTACTTGGTTTGAGAGCCGTCATTAAACATAAGAGAAGAAGAGAACAACAAAGTTAAGACTTTCCACGATGCCTAATATTGACAGTGACGTTCTCGGGGGTCTTCCTATTTTATCATCAGTTATGACTAGGGCTGTGCAATATGGACAAAATAATCATAATAAATAATCAAAGTGGTGGCTCAGTCGGTTAAGGCTGTGGGTTACTGGGTTACTGATCGGAAGGTCGGGGGTTCGAACCCCAGCATCGCCAAGTTGCCACTGTTGAGCCCTTGAGCAAGGCCCTTAACCCTATCTGCTCCAGGGGCGCTGCTCCGTAAGCTGGCTGACCCTGCACTCTGACCCCAGTTTCCTAATTGGGATATGTGAAAATTGAGCAATTTCCCTCTGGGATTAATAAAGTTCTATAATTTTTTTTTTTTAATTTTTAAAATATTGCGATTTTTTGAACAAATATTGCGATTTTGGCAACTTTGGCACATCCTCTCTCCTGAATCCAAAATACTCCCAAACGACGGACATTGAATTTCTCTTTGGCACCAAATCATTTTAATTTTGACCTGCATCCATATTTTATGTTCTTTCCTCCTGCTCGCCTATTCGGTTCTCAGCTTCGTTGTGCGCGGAGTGAGCTCTGATTGGTTAACATATTAAAATCATGTGCACAAGAACGTATTCTGAATAAAAATCTAAATAAATTAATAGATAAAATTGCATCCTTATGCGGTTTAGAAATTGCATGTGAATAAATTTTTTTTTTTGCGATTAATTGCACAGCCCTAGTTATGACTATATGATACGTGCACACAGATTTTCGAA
The DNA here is from genome assembly GCA_030522415.1 of Channallabes apus. Classification (NCBI taxonomy): domain Eukaryota; kingdom Metazoa; phylum Chordata; class Actinopteri; order Siluriformes; family Clariidae; genus Channallabes; species Channallabes apus. Next base: position 12,087,746 of record CM060115.1, on the reverse strand, counting down.
AATAGATCAAATAAAAAAAGAAAAAACCTTTATGAGCACATTTCGAGAAATGGAAATGGAAATTCTGTTTATAATCTGTTTAGTCCATCACGCATTTTTAAAAAGAAAGAAATAGAGAAACAGTAATTCATGATAAAATGAACGGACAGAAACTCTGCCTAATAAGAACAACAGTAAGGGATTATTTTTGCTAAGACGGACACAATTTTAACCACTAGTTTCTGACAGGACGCCTAGTCACTGTGACGCTGAGAATGAACGCACTAAACTTCGGATTAGACCGACACGGTTACGTACTTGGTGAGCTGTCCTTTGGCCTTGTTGTTGTCCATGCCGTTGCAGGTGACGGCGGCCAGCTTCCTGCTCCTGTAGTTCTCGTAGTGGACGTTGTTGGTGACGTCCTTCAGGTCCTGCATGTGAGTCCTGGGAGACAAGCACTGATATTAGACACGGCGCAGTAAGCTTCAGACACATGGCTCAAGTTAGTAGACGTGTGTGTGTGTGTGTGTGTGTGTGTGTGTGTGTGTGTGTTCTTTAAAAAAATTATACATTTCAGGATATGATGAATAAAGTTTCTGTTTGCAGGTCGAGACTGTGTCGTGTACCTGATGAGCATGTTCCGCAGAATGGTGAAGTCACAGTGGTCTGCATTTTCAACTGTAAAGGGGAAAAACAAAAAGGGAGAGAGAAAAGGAATTCTCAGTTGTGTTTGTATAAAACTGTGACAGGAGACTGGATAGACAAGCTTGTGTGGCAGAATTTATCTCTTTTTTTAATGTCATGCCAGCTTCTATGGCTATATTCAATGGCGAGAGTCATTTTTGTAATTCAATATTAAAACTAGATAAGATGTTTGAAATAATTTTTTTCTAAGAATTTTAAAACTACATTTGGATTAACTTGTTTAAAACTTTTTTTCTTTTTTTTTTTTTTTTTTTTTTAAGTGTCAACAGAACAAAAGTTTCTTAAAGGAGTAAGAAAGTTAGTTACAAGTCAAATAAAATATGTTTGATGGACAGAAGGGTTCTGCATGATAAAGGCTACACACACATTTTTACTGTCGAGAGAAAATCCACCAAAATGTTTGAGTGTCCTATCCTGCATCTTGTCTTGGTCACTTGATCCCAACGATTTTTAAAAGGAAGCGTATGTTGATCCATTTTACCCTGCTGGGATGCGCACATACAAACCAGGCATGGCAAGGCGGAAACAATATTAAACAGTCCTGACATTTTAAATAAATTGTTTTTAAATAAAAAACAGTGGGGCGCACAGGTTTGTGATTCGAGCAGCGCTGCTCAAGTTAATCCGCTGGGCTGCACGAATAAACCAGATCATCTCTGTGCTATCGCCACGGTTTCGTCCCACTTTTGATGTGTTTGGCTTCACATACACTTCAACAATGGAAGAAGACGGTGCAGCAGCAGTGAGTTTGCTTACATGTGACAAAACCAACAACGAGGAGATTGTAAAGAAAAAAGGTGCCTCGTCTGTGGTGTGGAATTGGTTTGGGTATAAGAAAAGTGATACCAATGAGATGAACGTGATTTGCAAGGTACGCAAGTGCACCGTTTTAAGTGGTGGAAACACACAAATCATCTGAAATCCAAGCATCCAAACGAATATGGCCAAAGTAAAAAAAATGCGGCAAACCTCAGCAATTCACACAGTTTAAATAAAATTACATTATGTAAAACAGTTTCTTTGTGTTTGAATTTTTATTTATGCATTTTCAGATACAAATTGCTATATTGTGATATATATCGTTATCGAGGTAGAAAATTGTTTTGGTTATATCGCCCACCCCTATTCCAGTCTTTCATTTGAAGCTCATGTAGATAATATTGCCAGGATAGCGTTCTCATCTCAGAAACAATGGCAAAATAACAAACATATTGTCACTAAACTATGCAAAATAACTAGCTCATTGTAGACTATTGTAACGCCTTACTGTCTGGTCGTTCAACTAGATGCATAATCAAGCTTCAGTTAATCCAGAATGCAGCAGCGAGAGTCCTCACTAGAACCATAGTTGAGCATCACCAAGAATCACATCACCCCTGACCTTCTCCACACTGCACTGGCTCCCTGTGAACTCCCGCATCGATTTTAAAAGAATAATTTTGACATAAAGCATTAAATGGTCTCGAGCTGCAGTATCTGAGTGAACTGCTAGTGTATTAAACTCCGCCACGCCTACTTCGATCAAAGGATGCAGGCTGCTTGTCAGTACCTCATATTATGAAAACTACAGGGAGCTTATTACAAATCCCCGAAATTATGAAATAGCCTTCCATGTAATGTTTGGGACACAGACATTGCCCCAGTTTTTAAGTCTAGGCTAAAAACCTATTTATTTACCCAAGCATTTTTGCTAAAAGATTTTCCTGGGGCTACGTCATGGACGTAGAGTATTAAGGTGAACTGGTATGTTTAGATGCTGTCTTTCCCACTCTCATTGATCACTCAGGTTTGTTGACTGTGAAGTGATCAGTCACTTTGCATCCCAGTTCCCCCTCATGTCTGCGTTTCCTTCTGGCTCTCCCTTTTAGTTATGCCGTTATAGTTAGTCCTGCCGGAGTCCCTGCTTGAACTCTGCAATAAATATATAATTCAGGATTGGACTTTTCTTACAGTCTACCTGAACCTCCAACAACAAACTAAAGACAGTAGGCTGGAAGTTCAATATAACAGTTAATGACACCCAGTATGACTGCAGATCAATCCCTACTATCTGATTTCACCCAAATTAGGATGGGTTCCCTGTTGAGTCTGGTTGCTCTCAAGGTTTCTTCCTGTTGCCATCTCGGGGAAGTTTTTTTCCCCCTAGAAAAAAGCAGCTTTACACAAATAAAATGTAATTTAATTGAAGTATCTCCCCTCTCTGCCACCATAACAGTACTGACCTGTATGTACCGACACCTCTTTGTAACAAACAACCAGCGTTAATATTTTTTTAATTTGATCTAAAGTAGCGCTTCTACTGGATCAGCCTTCACTCCACATGTTTATCAGTGAGCCTTGAATGTGTTAAAGCTGCAATACTACCGGACCATACTTGGAAAATTAAAGTGGCCAAAAGTGCAGCAAGTTTAATGTTTTTATAAAAAAAACTAGGGCTGCAACAACTAATCGATAAAATCGATAATTATCGATAATGAAATTTGTTGTCAACGAATGCCGTTATCAATTAGTTGGGCTGCTCACGTTATTGAGGCGCGCGACCACAAGATGCACAAATACACAAACAGATACACAGCAGCTCGCGCAATGGCGGTTACAGAAGCGTCTGCAGGAAAAAGCGCGCGCCCCAAGTCCTCCAAGGTATGGGAGCAATTTACATTAAACACCTCTTATCGGGCGTTAAAATTGACCGTTTTTCTGCCAGTCGTAGTGTCCGGTGAGTGCGGATGAAGTGCCGAGGGTTTTCTACACATAGGAGTCAGTGAGAGAGTTCACACGGGCTTTGGTGACGTGCGTTTGTCCGGCTGCGCGGTTATACAGGGTAAAAAAAAAAAAAAAAAAAAAAAACGTTGCATGCAGCTTTCTCTTTGTGTTCAAATCCCAACGAACACAAGGAAACACTTCTAGTGCGTTTTCTTCACGTTCATTTTACACTTCGGAGGACCGGATATATCCCATCATCCTACAGGCTATACAGAGGGAAATGCAGGAAAAAGGGCAAAATAAACAAGAGTGAATCCAGTAGCGGCTAGTTTTTTTTTCTCTCCCCACGTCGCCGTATTACGAGAATGTCTAGTATAGCAAAATGGTCTATATATATATTTATTTTATTATAATTTTTTTATTGAGACAAAAAAAGGATAAGATACACGAGAGGATCGAAATAATGTATAAACCGTGAAAAGGATGTAGCAAGAGACACTTCAATTAAAAATATCATAATCTAGAAGTCTATTATTCTTCTTATTAAGTTGAATTAATTTAAGAGAATTTAAAATTGAAGTAATTCTTAACAACTGAATGTCAGTATTTTTTTTTTAATTATTTATATATATATATATATATATATATATATATATATATATATATATATATATATATATATATATATATATATATACACACACACATATACACACATATACACACACACACTGTAAACTTGCCATCTTAAAACAAAAATGTTGATTTACATAAAATAAGGTTTAAATGTCAAAATTAAAGATAATTAAACTATGTGGCTATTGCATTTTTTAAAGTTTACTTTTATACATAAATAATATCCTGATTCATGGTTTTATATGGTTAAGCAAAACATCAAATTAAAGCGTCTAGCTTTTATCCGATAAAAGTCTAGCTTTTTATCCGATTTAATCGATATACATATAATGTATGTATGTATGTATGCATGCATGTATGTGTGCAGATGGCAAGTTGACTGTTATTTTTAATATTATGTTAATATATATATATATATATATATATATATATATATATATTAAAAAAAACACTGTCAACTTGCCATCTGCAATTATTGTTAAAAACAAAAATGTTGGTATGGTTTTATATATAATTATAAGCAAAACATCAAATTAAAGAAGCACTTAGCGTCATCCGATTAATCGAAACAATAATCGGCCAACTAATCGATTTTCAAAATAATCGTTCGTTGCAGCCCTAAAAAAAAATAAAAATAAAAAACACATTGTTACAGTGGTGTGAAAAAGTATTTGCCCCCTTGCTGATTTCTTATTTTTTTTTGCATGCTTGTTACACTTTAATGTTTCAGATCAAACAAAATTTAAAATGTTAGTCAAAATGATTGCAGCTGTTGCTGATAACCAGTTATTAGGTTTAGAGGAAAAACACTCCCCCCCCCCCCACACAGGGCCATGTAGTTTCAGGTTTTTGTTTCCTTTTAATAATAAAAACCTTCATTTGAAAAAACTGCATGATGTGTTAACGTGTTATTTTTGACTAATATTTAAATTTGTTTAATGATCTGAAACATTATAGTGTGACAAGCATCCAAAAAAAAAAAGAAGAAATAAGTAAGGGGGCTAGGGTTAGGGTCACACCACTGTTACATCCTAAAATAAACAATGACAAAACCAATGCGATAAAGTTCTAATACAGCTTTAATCATACCAAATTTTCATTTTTTTATTTCGTTTTTATAAGCTAATAAAGAGTTTTTTTTTTATTTAATCTTTTTAGGTTGTGTGTGTTTGTGCGCACCACATGCTGTTCATATTTCTTCAATGTCCCTGTGTAATATAATTTGCCTAAAAATAAAAAGGTTAGACTGTCAAAAGAGCTTAAGGTGGAAAAACCAAACCAAAAAATCTGCATCAGAAAACGCTGAAAATGGTTAATTTGATGAAACAAAAAAAATTAAAAAATAAAAAATAAAATGTTCGCTAGGTAAGATACATTTTTTCCCCGCCAAGATTGTAGTGATTTGTTTTACTCCGAGACGACTTATTTTAACGAAGCTCCGCCCCTAGGTTTCACCCTGTGGCTGGCTTATTTCTTAGTCGTTTTTTTTTTTCTTGCCATGATTTCCTTCCAAATGTATTTCCACCCATCTCTCTCTCTGTTAGATCACTCTTTCATCAATGCAACAACTCCAACTATGGAGGCCGGCGACTATGACGCGTTTCCTCCAAGATGGTACGGGTATGAGCTCTGATTGCTGTGAGAAAGCATGTCGAAATCAAAACTGTGCATCGTTAAGTAACCATGTGTGTGTTCAGCTTCTGTGTCAGTGCCAGGATGCTGGTCAGCGTACCTTCTGCCACGCCCCATGGGTACTGCCTCCCTCTAGCCTTCTTCCCGTTCGCTTCGATGATGGTGTTGCTGCCGACTACAGCCAGGGGAAGTCGATCCTACACACACACACACACACACACACACACACACACACACACACACACACGTTCATCAAACTGTTCCACAAATACAAACTTCCTTTTGGGGGGGTGAACTCACTTTGATCTTTTTCACCAGCTTGCTCTCCTCTTCGTCGTCGGTCTCTGGAAACTCGTAGATTTTGATTTTGTGCTCCTGGATTTCTCTCATGATCTGAGAAAGGAGAAAAAAAAATTTTTGTAAAAAAATGAACATGAATATTTCACTGAGTCCACAGGGTTTCTTAAACATGAGCACAAAGACATCCTCTAAGCAAGATAAAAATTTTTTTTTTCAGATTTAACTTTCATGACAGAAGACTGAGGGTGAAAAGTTTTTTTTTTTGCTATGAAGTTTTTAGAATAAATCCAATATTATCGTGAACAGCTTCACATTTCTGCGGAGTGGGACAGGCTGCTTTCGATTACTCGAGCAGAAATGCACAAAAAAAAAACTTAGAAACCAAAAAAATAAAAAAATTAATAAAAAAATACTGTGTGTGTATGTGTACAGTATAGGTAGATACAAGTCACACATTTAAACCTAAGCATAACGTATTTATTTTTATATATTAATTTTTTTAGATTATCTCTGGATGATGAACTAATTATAGCTGCCATGTTAAGATGAAGCGCTGTAAGATGTAAACTAGTGACACTGATTAACTGCCTTAGTTATCTAGATTTACACATTTCCTTAAAAAAATCTTCACATGTCTTACGGATTTTACAAGCAGCACTGCGGTCATTAGAGTGCATGCTTTCCGTTCTATACCGAAAATTCCAACAATTGATAATCTCAAATCTACACCTGCTTTAAATTAGTCATGACTTTTATTAATAGTAAAAAGTATGAATAAGTCAAATCGTTTCAGCATGGACTTGTCCGAACACAAGAACCAGGTTGGGATTTATCCTCTATTCCTGCTCTTCCTCTCCTCCTGCTGGGGTAACATTTAAACAGATGGCGCGGCACACGCCGGACCTGAGCTGCTCAACAGTCCTGACTCGTATCTGCATTAGAATAGCCGAGCCCGAACCCAGGTGAGGGGGAGAGAAGCGGGCTCACGTGCTGGGAAAACATTTTCCTTCTGCTCTGAGATGAGCACGGAGCTGGACAGTACATGTTTAATGCTGCATGTCATCTACATATCTATTTTTTACACAATACCATAACTTACATGAACAGACTACATGTGTATGATTATGGAAATGAAAGATGGAGGAACGAATAGCTAATCGAGTTAGTGTCTGGATTGGGGGCGCTAGTGTGCGAGCGTATGGAGTAGACGTGTGTTAACGGCTCCTCTTCGCGATATTAATAATTTAGTATTACATACCAGATATTAAAAAGATTTGAGGCCAGTCAAGCAGTTTTACCCCTCTGAATCTCTGACATAAATAAGTTGCAAAGTTAGACATGTCGAAGGCAATTCAGTCTAAAATTAGGGCAAAAAACTAAAGAGGCTAATGTTAGCTCTCCGTCTGTGGCTAGCAAACTAACCCGCTCGGAGTCTTCTAACTCAGCGGCGATGTCACTGGCTATGTGTAAAGAACTTTAAGAGATGTCAGAGGCCATTCTTCGCGGCATTAACAAACGTTTCGACGCATTTGAGGTAAAATTTCAGTCCCTTTTGACCTCTCAAGCCGACCTGGAGTCTCGGGTGGTCACTCAGGAGCAAGCTATCAGTGACCATGAAACCCGGATTCAACTTCTGGAAAAGAAATGTTCCGAACTGACCAGCACTAACAAGCAACTGCAAACTAAAGTTTTTGACTTGGAAGCACGTGCCAGCAGAAACATTAAAATTGGGCATTCCAGAAGGAGAAGAAAGCGGCAAACGCACAGAATTTGTCTCCAAATTGATTTCCAAACTGTTCTCAGCGGAACATTTCCCAAAGCCTGTGTCTATTGACCGTGCTCACCGCTCACTCCAGCCAAAGCCGGCACCGGGCGCCAATCCGCGCATTATCATGGCGCGTGTTCACCATTATCAACAGAAAGAACAGATCATTCGCCTCGGTAGACAACAACCTCTGAAATATAACGGGAAGAGAATCTTCATCTTCCCGGACTACACAAGCGAGGTATTGACGCAGCGCTGCGCTTTTCGTGATGTGCTGCGAGTCCTTCGAGACACAGGTGTCAAACACAGCCTACGTTACCCGGCCAAGTTACACATCCATCATCCAAACAAAGCACCCACCATCTTTTCAGATCCAAAAGAGGCAACACGGTTTGTGGAAGAGAATTATTCTTGTTCAGAGGTTGTCAAATAATAATATACATCTATTTTTTTTTAATTCATGGCAAGTAAGAACTGGTTGTGCCAAGTGAATTTTTTAACTGGTTGAACTGGTCCAATTCATGTTAAAGATGGGACTCTTCAGTTGAGTCCAATGTAATAATTATAGGCTTTACACTGATGTTTCACAATCTACAGCTTCATAATTTGTGTACATCACTAAAGAAGCATCAATATATGTACATGTATGTGTGTATTTTTTTTTTTTTGTCATAAAGTTTTATATCAATATAATTGTTTTCTTTCAGCCAGTAACTTATATTAAACTCCCATTATGTTCAGTTATTTTATACTGGTATGTATATAGTTTCTTTTCATCTTCATCGAGATGTTTCTATAGGTGTTTAAGGTAGTTTTTGCAGTTATTGTTCTTAAGTAGCTTAGTAGCCATCGCCCAGCAGCTCCTTCTGTTCTGATGAAAAGAGTCGCGCTTTGCCTATGTAGGCTTTTGTTATTGTGGATATATGTTGTCTTTGTCTTAGAGATTTTATTTTTATTTTATTTTCATTTACCTTCTTTCTTTAGTTGCCAGGTATTCACCATCATTCTCATTGTAAGCATGCAATTAATGTAATGTCCTGTCTATCCCTTTTAAAATGCACAGGTCTCAACAGGGTGTTCGGGTGGGCAGTCATTATCTTACTTTGGTTTTCTGGAATGTCAGGGGATTGGGTCATGCTATTAAGAGGGGCAAGGTTTGTAAACACCGTAAGTCCCTTTCAGCAGATTAAGATGTAATTGGAGTTCACAGGTTTAACAATCACCCTTTACTTCCAAAGCCCGAGGCGTTGCCATTCCCTTTCGCAAAAATGTTCCCTTTCAGCTTACTATTTTGCGGGCAGACTCAAATGGAAGATACATTATTATTTCTGGCAGTATCAACTCAATCCCTGTTACTTTCCTCAACATATACGGTCCAAATTTTGATGACCCATTATTTTTTAAAAAAGGTTTTTAAATCTGCTTTCAGATGACAATAAAACAAACATTATAATTGGAGGAGACTTTAATTGTGTTTTGGATCCCTATTTAGACAGATTATCCTCTTGTCCCCCACCCAATATTGCATCACCTCAAACTTTAAATAATTTGATCAAATCTAGGAATCTCGTTGACATCTGGAGACTTCAACATCCCACAGATAAAGATTACTCCTACTATTCTCACGTCCATAGATCCTACAGTAGAATCGACTACTTCCTGGTGGATTCTAATTTAATTAAAAGTGTGAATAACACCAAATATCACAGCATACTTATCTCTGATCATAGTCCCCTTCTAATGACCATTGAGTTTACCCTTCCCAAACAACATTACTCATGGCGTTTCAACCCCTTGTTATTAGTTGACAATAAATTTCGTGAAAGCATGGCAGTGAAGATAAGTGAGTTTATTGAAACAAACGACACGGGGGAGGTCTCAGATTCAACTCTCTGGGAAACACTTAAGGTGGTAATGCGTGGTCATATAATTTCTTATGAATCTTCTGTTAGAAAGGAAAGGGACAAGCGTCGAATAGAAATTGAAAGCATCCTTCCCATGCTTGAATCAGCATACCAAATTTCAAAATCCCCATCAGAGTTTAATGAACTTGTGAAGTTTAAATACGGATATAACTGCATTCTAGGATGTCAGGTTAATAAATCACTTCTTAAACTGAAACAAAAGCAATCTGAATTAGGAGACAAGCCACAGAAACTGTTAGCATAACAACTTAAAGGCTCTCAAGCTGCTCGGTCAATCTATAGAATTAAATCAAATTCAGGTGTTTTGCTTACCAACCCTAAGTACATCAACAACAGGTTTAGAGAGTTCTATAGTGACCTCTATTCCTCTAAATGTAATATCACACAATCTGACCTAGATATCTTTTTTGACTCTCTGGATAATCCAAGGCTCAGCGATTTGGCTAGGGAAGAATTGGACTCTGATTTTACCAAGGAAGAACTACTTTCGGTGATTAAATCATTTCCTTCCGGGAAGGCTGCGGGACCTGATGGAGTTTCTAGCGAATATTATAAAGCATTTTCAGACTCACTAACTCCATTATTACTCAGAATGATTTGTCATTCCGCAAAAGAGAAGACATTACCCAAAACCTTGTACGAGGCTAATGTCGGTCTCTTACTGAAAAAAGGAAAAGAAGACAGTGACCCCGCCAATTATAGGCCAATTGCTCTTCAAAACGTTGACAGAAAAGTTATCACAAAGGTGCTGGCAAACAGATTGAGTAAATATCTTACATCTATTATTCATCCTGATCAGACTGGGTTTATTCCAAGAAGGTTTTCCTTCTTTAATGTAAGACGACTACTTAATACAATATACGCAGATCATGGCATGACTAATCAAACAGCTATTGTATCCCTAGATACACAGAAGGCTTTCGACCAGCTTGAATGGCCATATATGCTCGAGTCGTTGCGGCGTTTTGGCATTGGTGAATTATTCATCTCTTGGGTAAAAATAATTTATAAAAGTCCAGTATGCTCAATTATAACCAACGGCGATAAGTCAGTTTCATTTCCTCTACATCGTTTGGTTCAACAAGGTTGCCCTCTTTCACCTGCTCTTTTTGCTATTTCACTGGAGCCGCTTGCCTTAAAAATCAGAGGTCACCCTGATATTGAAGCCCTAACACTGAAACACTGATTAGTTTTTATGCTGACGACATACTGTTATATCTGCAAAATGTAGAAAAATCAGTTCCTAATTTGTTGGAATTAATTAATTAATTAATTTGGTAGATTGTCAGGTTATACCATCAACTGGACAAAAAGTGATCTCATGCCACTGTCAGGTATCTATAGCCCAGGTTTCCTTGAAAATATATCATTTAGGATAGTAAGCGACCAGATCACTTACCTGGGCTTAAGAATTCCCCAAAATACAAAATTCATATTTAAACTAAATTTTCACATCTAGGTTAAAGCAGAATATAGATGGCTGGAAAATTCTCCCTTTGTCTATGATTTTTTTCCCCCGCTATCTACAAGTAAGGCATTATCATTCATCTTCTATACCGCTTTATCCTGTATTTAGGGTCGCGGGGACCTGGAGCCCATCCCAGGAGACTCAGGGCACGAGGCAGGGTACACCCTGGACAGTGTGCCAATCCATTGCAGAGCACACACACTCATTCACACACTATGGTCAATTTAGGAACGCCAATTAGCCTAATCTGCATGTCTTTGGACTGTGGGAGGAAACCGGAGTACCCGGAGGAAACCCACCAAGCACGGGGAGAACATGCAAACTCCATGCACACAGAGACGGGAATCGAACCCGGACCCTGGAGGTGCAAGTCGACAGTGCTAACCACTACACCACCGTGCTGCCAAGTAAGGCATTATGTCAGAGATAAAATAAACTTTGCAAGCATACCAATACGACATCCTTTCATTAACCTCTTGGTGCGTCCTCCTGACTCCAGACAGTTGGTCTCATTGTGTCTGTTTTCATCAGTCAAATTAAAACACCTACTGATCATCTGAGCGAGTTGGGCATCAACCTGTCTGAATCCTTGTGGATTGAAATCATGCCCAGAATACATTCTTGTTCCATTAACAGTAGACACCATTTAATTCAGTTTAAAGTAGTACACCGTCTTCACTACTCTAAACTGCACGAGATTTATCAATCTGTTTCAGCTCAATGTGACAGGTGTAAAATTTCAGAGGGTACCTTGTCACACACTTTCTGGCATTGTCATGCACTTACAGGATATTGGTCAGACATTTTTTCTTGGTTTTCCAAAGCATATAGCAAAGATATTAGTCCTCATGCTGAACTAGTAATCTTTGGTTGTTCAGAATCAACGCTGCATCTACCTAAAGCCTTACAGAAATCTGATGCTTGGTATGAACATCGCCAAAAGGCTAATTTTAACAGACTGGAAATCTCACTCTCCGCCATCTTTTCAAAGGTGGATTTTGGAAATGGCGTCTATTATCCGGATGGAAAAATTAAAAGGTACACACGATCCAAATCCTTGGATAAGTTTTTAGATATTTGGGGTCTGTTTCTTGCCTATCTGGATAAAAACTAAGTCAGGAATACTGTTCATATTTAACAATTTATAATTTACTGATGCATGTTTTACATTTACTGTACCCCCCTGGCAGCTTAGTTATTTATTTTTTAAGTTTTATTTATTTATTTATTTTTTTTAAGTGTATGTGCGCAATCATTAAATTGTTAGTTTTGGTGTTTGGTAGTTTTTTTTCCTTTTTCTTTTGTTACTTTTCAGTTATTGTGTGTAGTAAATGTGTAGTTATGTTTTTGTTAATAATGTAAAATTAATAAATATAATTTTTTAAAAATTGTGTCTGGATTGTTTTTTGTCTTTTCATTAAATTTATTGTTCAGCTCCTGAGAGCAAAACTTTTAACATTAAGAGCGGGGGAGTGAGACTATATAACCGATACCGCCATCAATTAGAACATTACATTTATTCGTTAGCATTGTGACTAAATATCTAATAGCATGGAGCTGACTTAAAAATTTTAACTGAAAGAAAAAAGCAGTTTACATTTTTGAATAAAAAGTTCAGGTTCTCTTTTCTTTTTTACGTAAAATATTTGACAAACCTGTAAACTGATACCACGGTCTATAAAGATCCTTTTTTTTGATGATGCATCTTTGTGTACATTTTTTTTGGCCATATTTCTCAAATATCCCCAAAAGAAAAAGAAAAACAGGGCGAATGAGTGAAACTTGAACCTGTTTCTTGAACTGTTGGCACTCTTCAGGAGTGAGGGTGTCCGCCTTGCCGATCAGAGGAATGATGTTCACCTTCTCGTGCAACCGTTTCATGAACTCGATGTCCAGCGGTTTCAGTCTGTGCGAGGAAAAAAAGAAAAAAAAAAAAAACAAGCACTGGATGTTTATGAACAGATTGTGACCAAATCCCAGAGAGAGAGAGATTCTTCCATACTCAGCACATTCCCAGCTATGTAGCTCAAGGCTGAAATGAAAGAAACTCTTCCTTGTGGGTGTGCTGTGGATTTCCTGACAGTTTTCTCGTTGTGATAACGGTCGGCTGAGTGTCTGTTATTACCCGCCATGATTGGTTTGTACAGCCGGTGTTCAGAAAGGACACGGTGTGCACGGCAGAAATGTTTGCTGTGTCTCAGTGTCTGTGCGCAAAATCAATCAGGAAGTGTGTTTCAGTCTCATAGTGCACAAAAAAAATAATTAAAATGAAAAAAGCTTCAGTTGGATCCAAAAGCCTATCATCAGAATCCGACTCAAGTTAAACAGGTATTAAGACTCAGTTATTAATAAATAAATACGTGTTTAAAATGTGTGCTGTGTTACAGGGGTCATAATCGGACTATTACTCGACACTATGTTCGGTTACGATCTTATTTTAAAAAACAAAAGAGAATACACCAAGATATTTTTAATCTTTCCATACACAGACTGACCAAACATCTAAACATGCACTGGTCTCGACCAGGATTGTGCAAATCCAGTTTTTTTTTCTTTGTCCTCTCACTTACAAGTGATGTACTTCTACAACATGACACGCCCACTCAGTGCGGCCGACTGCCGTGAATCGTTTGGAAATAAAGCGACACACGAGCGTGCACAAACAGCCTCCAGACCGCGAGTCTCGCTATCTGCTCGTTATCTATCAAAGCACCATAAACATTAGGAAATGGGTGCGACGACGGGGGAATTCGTGACTCTGCACGTGCCCTCCACGCTTTAAGCTCAGACATGAAACACAACCCACGGGGCAGTTTTAAGATCATAACTACGGCTTTGAAATGACGAAATTTTACCGCATAGCCTTTTTCGCGTCCATGACTTCTGTTCGTATTCGACATTAAGACACTTTTCGTGTTTCAGAAAAGGACGATCGAGTGCAGACGCTTCTGAGTGGCGTAACAGAACCACATTTTATGGCTTTACATTATACCAAAAAAAAGGCAGCACACATTTAAGTCCAGTCTCAAAACTCTCAAAAATCTATCTGGGAAAACAATATCATTCACGATCGATTAATTAGCAGTGGAAAGTACACCGTTCTCACGTTAGCAGAATAAACGGATACATAAGCGGTAGCGCGAGAGCGGTGTAACGTCCTGTCGGTGTTTGTGGATGATGGAGGCTTCACGTTTGTGTTTTCTTATACGTCGTGTAGAACCAGTGTTATCAGTACGTTTTAAAACGTGATTTACGGATATACTAATAATAATAGATAAAAATAAATAAATATGACATTATAGCATGGTCTTGTCCAGAAGAACAAGATTTAGATTCTTATACATTAGATTCTTTAGTTGTCCTTAAGATAGAAATTGTAAAGGTTTTTCTGGTTGTATTTGGCAGAATATGGTTTTTAAACCTTGTTCTGGTAGAAATTGTTTTCTTATAGTCCAAAAGTCGATCAAAGTTGGCCTGGATTAAATGAGTTTATGAGTAACACACATCCTGAAGATTCCTGACTCACCCGTGTCCTGAGGGAGCGATGAAGTACAGGCAGCAGTGAACTCTGTTGTCAGGCATCTGCCTCCTGTTGACACGTGACTCTGCGTTCAAGTAATCCTCGAACTTGCTGTCGATGTGATCGATGACCGGCTGCCAGCTGCGGCAAGCGAGACACACAAGCTTTTATATACACATATACACACAGTGCTTTCATCACTAAAGTGTAACGTTATGAAGCAGACAGTGTTACTATGCAAATCCTGTGAGAAACGTAAGCTCGGTTAACGAGACGCAGCTAAACGTGTGTATATTTGTGTGTGAAGGCGCACAGGCTGTTCTGATCAAACTCACTCACCAGTTACTGTTATCTACGGCGTCTCCAAAGCCGGGAGTGTCCACCATAGTGAGCAGCAGCTGGACGCCGCCCTCCTTCATCAACACTTTAGACTGCTCGACCTGCGGCACAGAGCGTTCACACACAGACACACACACACATGCGTTCATGACAGATCAGCGTAGCACAGCAACCATAAACGGGAATCCGCCAGTCTTGATTGGCGGGAAGGTGTTCATTCATGGTAATTTTCTCCAAAAGATTCCGAAAAGTAGCAAAGCAATTAATTTTAATATCCTATCCCTATGGTAACAGCTCTTTTATATAAACCGGTTCCTTTCAATATTTTTTTTTTACGCGGTACCCATGTACTAGTAGATAACTAGATAAGATGTTTAAGGCTACGTTTACACTGCAGGTCTCGATGCCTAATTCTGATTTGTTGCCTAGATCAGATTTTTTTGACCATCTGTTTACACATTCTTTTAACTATGACTCATATCCGATTCACGTGTTTACACTTGTCATACCATCTGAAACATCGCGCATACTTAAAGGGAGGTTCTTGCGCTGCACACTAGCCAAGATAGACGAAGGTGAAATATGCTTAACGCTAGCAATGCAATATATATGCAAAGTTCGTGAAACGTCACCATGATTTTAAAACGGAGGAGGAGAAAAAAAAAGGCATAATTTCAGCCTGCGCACATGCTTCATTCACCAAATACAGATTTAATGTTATTTAGGCCAAATAAGCATTAACACAAGGCGGAGTGTGTGTGCGGGTGGGTATTTTCCTTTTCCATGTCACCTGCGATGTTATAAATCCACACGCGCTTCCACCGGATAATAACATTACGTCATTAACCCACGAAGAAGCCGCTGATTTACTGACGTACATAACACAACGACTCAGGAAATCTGATCGGTCTGTTTACACGAAAATCACATTAGCACGTATCTGATTTATATCCGATTTATTTCCACATATGAAGGAGGCCTGAAACCGATCTCGAAATACTGGAATGCATGCGTTTTTTTCCTGTTTACACGGACACAGAACATATCCGATATGTGTCACATATGAGCAAAAAATTGGAATTGGGTCACATTTACCTGACAGTGTAAACGTAGCCTAAGATACATTTTTTTTCAAGAAACAAAGCTCCTTACAGTAGTCAAAAAAAAAAAATTTGTGAATTTTCTCTTGATAGTAAAATTTTTTGTTATAGATCGGTTTTAAAAAAAAACATCTCCAAGACAGACGATTTTTAAGAAGGAGCATCCTGCGGCGATGGTTCATAAGAACGAAACGTTTTCTGCCAATCTGTGATTTCACAGTATCAAGATCGAATTATCAAAAAAGTGAAGCTAGTACGGAAACAACTAAAACATCAAAGGATGAAGTACAACATTTTAATCTTTGATCTCTAATTTAAAAAATGCAATTACTCTATTTTGCTTTGGTACAAGAAGGATAAAACATCTTCACATGAAACCAATCAACATTTTTGTGAAAACTCACTACTCCTGAGGTGATTATTTTCCGAAAAAAGCATATGGGGACCATGAGAAGCCCACGAATACACATCACATCACAACCATCCAGTATCGCACTGTTTATTCTTTATTCATGTAGAAGACAGAAAAATGGAAAAGGGATAACATTTTTAAAATATGCAAAAACATGCACA
The DNA here is from genome assembly GCA_030522415.1 of Channallabes apus. Taxonomy (NCBI): domain Eukaryota; kingdom Metazoa; phylum Chordata; class Actinopteri; order Siluriformes; family Clariidae; genus Channallabes; species Channallabes apus. The sequence goes on along the minus strand of CM060115.1, from coordinate 12,071,101 downwards.
TTCTTTTAAACAAATGTGCCGTTTTATTTCTTTTTTAAAGCTGTTCGTTTGATGAGTTGAACCACGACAATGTGAATGAATCAATCTCCCTCTCTTGGCTTTTTCTGAACTTAATTAGAACAATGAAAAACTATGGTGTGAAACTGCGAAACATCTGCAAGTGCTAACTCGTACCACATGGCAGCATAGCATTACTGTGGAATGCTGGGAAACCGTAGCCGGAGAAGAGGCCTAAAACAATAATAAATAAATAAGTAAGTAAGTAAGTAAGTAAGTAATTACCGTACCTGCACGGTTTTCTTGACTCTGTGCGACGGGCCTGGGTGTTCTGACGAATACAAGTCAGTAAGGAAGAGGGAGTTGATCATCGTCGACTTGCCCAAGCCTGATTCACCTGCAAATTGAGAAACCACGATATAAGATTCACTTCTGATTCAGAGAAACCTGAGTGCAGCTTTAACTAGGGGGAATGCTCGATGCTCAGATGGCAAAGTCTGTCATTGCTTTTGGCTCGGGAGGATCGTTAATCTAATGATGCTGGAGAGATGTCGAGTCTGTGACGGGACGAAGGGCTGTCTCCCCCTTTATTTGTGTGTGCGCACTTCGCCTTTGTGAGGCCCCTGGATCCTGCGTCGCCTGGCAATGAACGGGAATAACGAGATCCATGCGGGAGAGGAAAGTACGGACCTCAAATGAACTGTGTCGCAGTTTTTTTTTGGTTCGAGTGGGAGGCTGTGAAACACCGGCTGTAATGTTCTGACTGACCTTTCAGCCTTGTGTTTTATTATGAAAGATGAATCTAAATCTCATTAATGTCCTGAGAAGAGAAAATGCACTGTATGTTATTTATTAGGTAACTTCAGGTTTGTTAACTTTTAGCTTTTATCTACAACTGAGTTGATTTAAACTATGACTTGTAGAAATTTTTTTATTTACTATAAACAAGAGACCAGTTGCACGACAGTCATTCATGAGAAGACAACCTGCTACAACCTCACTCCTCCTGTGGACTTTTTATTGTATTCCAAACTTTATCTTTTACGGATGTAATATAACCTTCCCTTTGATAAACAAATAGGGCTTTAGCTGTGTTTTGACTTTCTTTTTTTGAACCAGGAAGTCATCGAGCTGAAGTGTTTACCAGACCAATAAATTTACATGACCTATAATTTGCACCCTTTGCTGAATCGCTAAATAAGGAGAAGGGCGTACAGATAAGCACAGCCCTGACGGAGTATAAAGATGAAAGTTGTGTTTTTGTTCAGTCTGAGGAAGCGACACATTCCAGTACTGAAGAGCCTCAAGTTGGTGAAACATAACATGACAAAACAGTCACATAACCACCATCAAATCAATGATTAGAAAACCGGACCGTGTGCGAGCAGACACACACAGATGATCCACGTTTGCTGCTAATGAGTTACGACTAAAGAGCAAAACGAGACTGGAAAGTCTGCAAATAAGTAAAATCATCTATTTTATTTGTTTATTGTTTTGTTATAAATAACACAAACTGCATTCGTAATGGTATCCCTTAAACGCTGTTTATCTGGACCATTAAGTCTAAAGTTTTAACCATTTTCTTTAGTTAAGTCTGTACAACTTCTACTTCTAAACTTTGACTTTGCGCTCGTTCGTCCTCGACCTTTCACCTCGTCTTGTGCAGGTCGGATGTGTTCCAACATGTGCTCGTGATCCGTCTGTCGATTTTATCTATATTTTTTCCCCTTTTGTACCATGTCTCCATTGAAAACACGGTAGTTATCTCGACATGGAATTTGTACAAATAAATACAAACATCTAACACAAGAAGCATTTTTTTAACAACACTGGTATTTATCAGCCTGTCGTATTTCAGTGTTCATCTAATATCCCAGATGTTTCGTCGAACAGAGCTGAGCTTGGGATGACAGGACGAGGAAAGAATGAAGGAAATGTGCTGAACACACAGGTTTTTTTTTTTTCCCCCTCCCCTTCACGAAGCAGCTACCAGAGAGAAAAGTGGTAGGATGGGATGCAGGCATGGGAGAGAAAAGAAGAAAAAAAAAAAAGAAAATTCACTCAGCTTGAATAATAATCTCCAATAGGCTGGTTTGGGTATTTCAGAAACGCATTATCAAGACATAAAAGCTAAAAATAAAATGAAAATATATTTAAATAATTAGATCTTGTGAGGGAGTTAAGGCTCTATCGGAGGATCAAGTCACCAGCCATCACCGGGTCACAACTGTTAGGACCTTAAACAAGACCTTTAACCACCCTAAGGCCTATACAACCCAGCAGTGCCGGTCCAAAGCACGATTAGTAAGAGGAAGAGTTGAGCAGGTGTCGAGCTGGCAATACGACTCGGTAAGTAACTACCACAGAAATGACAGATATATCTCCAGGGTGGGGTGTATCCGTCGCCTGATGTACCAAAGGGCGCATGGACGGACTATATACGTGTGATAGAAAGAGCATCCGGCGTAAAATCTGAGCCACATCTTGCGAAGGAAATGATATGGCAACCACCTGGGATAAAAGTAACTAAGTCCAAGCATGGATGGATGGACTGACACAGACAGAGCGATCGATCTTGTGAGGATCTGCACTGTAGCTCGAGTATACTCATAAGGGACTTCCCACGCTACAATAACCACCCTGTACAAACATGATGCGCAGAAAAGCATCTCAGATCGCAAGAACATTAAGGCAGGGGCTCACAGAGGGGGGAAAAAAAATAATAAATTTTTTTAAATAAAAAAAACTGGGCAAACTGGGGAGGAAAAGATAAAAATCGGTCATGGCTCACTGAATTTTTTTATTTAGTCATGAGTTTTCACTACAATACTCCTCAAACGTTTTGGGATTACTTAGAAATGTAATTGTGTTAAAAGGAAATAAATGAAATTAATGTGAATAAAAAATACAGACTTTGCCTGGCAGATATTCCATCTGTCAATTTTTTTAAGATAATCTGATGAGATTTCACCCCGTGCTTCCTAGAGCATGTCACACAAGATGGATTGGCTTGATGATGGAGGCTTCCTCCATACCATACGGTCAAGCTCTTCCCACAACAGCTCAATAGGGTTCAGATCCGTAGACTTGAAATTCCGGCTAACTTCAATTGTTTGTGAAATGAATAAAATTATTTTTGAAAAACAGAAATTTGCAAGCGATCCCAATCTTTTGAGCGGTCGTGTATATGTGTACAGATCATGCTTTGATGTCGTTTTTTTTTACCGCTTCCTCACTGCAACGTTAAATTTCTCAGCTTTTAAAGACTCCCCCCCCCCCCTCCACATCAGACATCTATCTAAGAATTCTGCTTGAAACAAAGTCTCCATTTTGCACTTGCATCTATTTTTTTATTTAGGCAGGATGTGAAATCACTGCCTTTCAACCCCTGGCTTCCTGTGTGGTTTCATCCTGACAACGTTTACAACGAACGTCAATGCAGTCACCCAGCTGGCTGAGGTTCAACTCCAGACAGGAAATTCAGAGTGCTGGCGCACGCCGCGCCGTAAACTCTCGCTACTTATCGTTACACCGTTTAAATAGGCCTTATTTCACATATGTACCGGCGCATTATGACCTACAAACAGAAAGTGTCTGTTCTCTTACCCACAACCATTAGTGTGAACTCGAAGCCCCGTTTCACGGACTTCCTGTAGACCTGGTTGGGGAGGCTCGCGAAGCCCACGTATCCCTCGAGATTCTTCTGCTGCTGCAGAGAGAGAAAGAAAACAAGAAACGCACTTTTCATTTCATACCTCTGAAAGACGATTTAAACAAGTAGATTTAGATTAAACGTTTGCATTAAGCCTGATACTTTCTCTAAAGTACTTATAAGACTGAGTATTCTATTTTCAATATCGTATTTGCTCTAAAATGTTTACTGTAGACTACATACACATTCAGCTTGATATTTGTTCCAAGACAAAAAAAAAAAAAAAAAAAACCTTTACTCACTGCTGTTTGTTTTAATCCAAGCCGAGTCCGGGTGGCGCAGAGGTTAAGGTTGAAATAAATCCGACGATAAGTGTCAAATATTTATTTCCACATGAAGGGAGAAGAACAGAAAAAAAGAAAATGTCTTAGTGTCAAAAACGTAAGGACAAGAAAATCTACTTTATAAAATAAGGACAATAATCTGATTGACTTGACATTAAAATATCACGGTACACTGAAATCATTTCTATCCTGTATTTCAATTAATGATTCATAAAAGACACTCGATATCTTACATTAATCAGGGAGTGTAGATGATATTTACACGGGTATTAAATTTCCTTTCGAATTAAATCAGATCTAGGGTTGTAAAGATCAGGAAGTAACTTTTTTTTCCCCGATGTGAATATTTTTTTTTTTTATTATTTTAGATTAAAGTGATAAAAGCCTTGATGTATTATTTACTTATATAGTCATTCAGACTTTAGATTTCTCCATTGGACCTTAGGCGTTCAAAGAATAACAATAACTGTGGTTCACTTGGTGAGTATCTGCTGCTCTGGTTAACGCTACAGCCACGTGAATTCATGTTACTCAGGGTGAAGATAAAATCTCCTCGTCACCCCTCGGGGGCAGTGAAACCGACGCTCAGGTTTAGGAATGAGCAGCGCTCGGGTTGTCATCTGTGCAAGCGTGAAAAGTTATCCCCTAACCCCTAGGGACAGAGTGATGCTGAGACATGTCCAAAAGCATTTGTGGCAATTCAGCTGTTGGGAAGTACTCAGTGTTCAGTTTGTCATAATGTCGGGATGCTAGAGCTTAGGATCCTAACCCATGTCCTGGAAAAACATGGACAAGCATGGAAAAACTGTGTCTTAGGGCAAATTAACATTAGGCACAATTTATTTGTTCAGTGCCCAGGAATGATTGCTCCACCCTCCCCTGCTGGCCAGCTTTAATGTAATTATTATTATTCTCTGTACTCTGGTACGCTTGCACAATTTTCACTCCCCGATACAGCAGGTGGCAGTATGCACCTAGTTGGTTTGATAATTGGGGGAAAAAATGAACGATGACATCATGTTTACTCCCTTGTTCAGGTACAACTGGCGTTAAAATCTGATTCGATACGTGCCAGAGTATGCCACATCATGTAATTCTCGAGACCATCTCTTTCAGTTGACTCGGGTACGATTCTTGAGCATGGAACGCCTGCGTTCTCACTGATCAAAATGAACCAGACTTTAGAGTCAAAGGATCTCCAAAACGATGTCCCTAATGTGAAGATGCCCTTCAAATGTATACCTTTGGTGCCAAATGTGCACAAATTGCACTCTCTCTTACATTCTTTTATTAGTGTAATAAAACCAAATAAAACTGGTGGCTGATGTGCATTAGCCCTGCCCTTTTGTACAAACCTGACAAGCCAAATTGTTTATGCACTAGTTTCCATGTCGAGCTAGAGCTCGTAATTGATAACGAGAGTAAAAACAAGAGCTATGAAAGATGGAAGGGTTCCCTAAAAATCAACAAGTCGTTTCAAAATGGCCATGCACAAAAAAAAAAAAAAAAAAAAAAGGGATTGCCTCTGACTCCAAAATATCTACTCGAACCCTAATTCGGCTCATAATTCCTACTGGAAACTCCTTGAAACGAGGACAGTAGGAGGTTTATTAGTGACGAGCTATAATGTAGAATGGGTCTGAACACCAGGGGCGGGGATACCGAACTGTACAAAGCGTCTGATTGGATACAGATCTGAGAAGTACAGGATGAGGTCATTGTAAATGTTTCAGTTTAATACAGGAATGAAAAACAGATTGTGCATGCATATTCATTTTTTTCATATACATTGTTCTTTTGTGTCTACAGAACTGAATGACGTGTATGAAAACTAGAATTCAATTTCGACGAGGCTTTAAATGCACAAAAACAACCTAATACTAATAATAAATTAAATTACTGACGCGTTTAAAAAGCTTCTGTTATGGAGCTTTGAAGCGCGTGCACTTGTGGGCTAAACCTGCCCCTTATCTAACTAAACCAAGCTAACCAGGTTAGCAGCATTTTTACACGATGAGCTAATCTCCATTCCAAACATGTCACGCGTTGACTCAACCTTATTTCAATATCATCCCATTTTTATTGCATCCAGATGCACACATTTGGAGTGAAACAACAAAAAATCTATTTAAAAAAAAACAATCAAAAAAATTCAATGAAAAAAATAAACCGTTTTCCTGTTAGCTTAGCTTAAACAGAGCTGCAGCTAGCTTTGCTAATAAAGCTAATATAGTCCCTTCCGTATGTTTACTCAACCACACAGTTAGGAAGAATATTCCTTTAAAATATTTACCATAATATTAAATACAGGTAGAATTAAATAGTTATGTGTTTGTTTGATGAGCCAATTTCCAGACCAGTGAAGGAAAAAAAATCACAGGAAATGCCTAAACTCGCGGTCTAGCCGAGGCTAACGTAAATATGTTTAAAAGAAAAATAAACACACAAATACAAAAACGCAACGTAACGAATATTAAAATCGTAATCTCTAAAAGTTTCCTGGTCAGAAATATTTAGTATTAATTTACAAAAGAGACAGAGTGAGTGTTTCTTACCCATAATGTCGCGGTTCAGATCTGCTGCAGAAACCGAGCCGACATTCCCCTGCTAACACTTCCGCAAAAAAAAAAAAAAAAAAACACCCTCTACGCGCCTTACGTCACGTAGCTGCGGAGCAGCGGCTCCGGGTTACGCAAAGAGCGCAGCAGGGCTTCGAGAATCGCCATCGGAGGAATTCGAATCGCGTCGTGCACGTACAGATAAAAAAAAGAAGAAGAAAAGAAAAGAAAGAACGAACGAAAGAAAGAACGGAAAAAAAAAACACTTTAAACAGCCACATCTAGCAAATTTAATATTTTCACATAGGTGGGAAAATATATACAATTAGATAGATAGATAGATAGATAGATAGATTCAAGTTCAAATTTTATTTGTCACATACACAGTCATACACAGATACGATATGCAGTGAAATGCTTAGACAACTGCTCGTGACCTTAAAATAAAAGACTATGAATAAGAAATAAATATGAAAAATAAAATAGGGGTAAATTTAACTAGGAAAGAATAAAATAAAATATAAAGTTAAAGTAAAATAACTGTACAACAATACACAATATAGAAAATATATGAAGAATATGTGAACAATACGAGCAGCTGTACGAGTAGGAAAAGAATGGTAATGTCCAGGGTTGTGCAATCCACATGTTTAAAGTGTCTTGTGCAGTGCGAATATGCTTAAAGTGATTTATTTAAAGTGACTTGTGATAGTGATTTGATGACCACGAAGTGTAGTTGTGCAGTGGTCACTAGTGTAAACGAATGTCCAGAGTGTGTGTAAAAACCATATGTGTGGGTCAGTACTGTGTGGTGGTGTGATTGAGAGACCGTATCGCCTGCGGGAAGAAGCTCCTCCTCAGTCTCTCTGTGTTGGCCTTCAGGGATAGATGTGGAAAAGATGTGGCCTAGATAGATAGATGTGGAAAAATCGATTCAGTTACATATAGCAATTCTTTTGTGAGTAGATTAACGTATCGCCACACTGACTTGAATTATTAAAAAAAATATATATACATGTTTGCATTTGAAGTTGCAGTTCCTCTATGATCCAACAGGTGATGTAAACTGGGTATCGTGATGTTCCTGCCCCTGATTGATAGATAGATAGATAGATAGATAGATAGATAGATAGATAGATAGATAGATAGATAGATAGATAGATAGAGATGGGGAAAACTAGATACACATTAGCAGGCAACATAGCATGCTCTGTGGTAGGAGTAGAATTAAGTTTGTTTGTAACCAAATAAAAAAATCAAATCAGGATATTTATAAAATATTTATAAGGGCATTATAAAATATTTATAAAGCTACTAAGAGAATCGCAATACAAATCAAATAGAAACTTGTACAGCAGGTACTGCGATAATATCATATCGGATGCTACCTGGTGATTCTCATCCCTAATTATCGCCACATTTATTGTCACACTGATTTGTAAATCGATTTTTTTAGAGGTAGTAAAATGTTCCGGTTCTTCGATAATCATACAGATGGTGCTCTCTAAACTATTCTCACATTATTAAGAATTATAACTAAATAGAAAATAAATAAAGAAATAAATAATACAAATTTAATCAGGACATTTACAAAATTATGATATTAACTGAATCATAATAGAAATCGACTTGGCACCTGGGAATCACGATAATATCTAATTGGCTGCTTCATGGTTATTCCCATCCCTGATAAATAGATAGAGCTTAAATCCTGTAAACCTTTCTTGTGCCATAAAGATTGAGACTTCAGTTTTAGAAAATGCCCCAACTGATCAGAAATTAATCTGAGATATACTTGGAGTAAGCTGAAAACCTAAGGCTAAGACTTAGGGCATGTGGCAGGGTACACCCTGGACAGGGTTCCAGTCCATCGCAGGGTATAGACACATTTACACACACTACGGCAATTTGGGAACGCTGGTTAACCTAATCTGCAGACCTAAGATTACGATTAATTAAACGTAAATTAATTAACAATTATTCTGCTTCGACTTTTTTTCAAATAAATATTTTAGAAAAAGGTCTGACTTTTACTTTGAAAGGTTTTGCCCTTCATTCATGATGACACTTCCGTGTTGTCCCGCGCGAACCGCATCCCAAAATTGCTCTGATACTAAACAAAGTGCACTAAGTAGGGTGCAGAAGCATGTACAAATTATGCACTTATAATATTTGGAATTGTATCTCTCGAATTACTACTGTTATAATTTTTTTCAATTCATGTTTAGCTTGATAAATAATCGTAAACATTAACGTATATTTTATTGGTTAAGATTGCGCGTGCAGAGAAACCCCTGATGTGTAGGGCACCTAAACAGGACACAGGAAGCAGATTGGGACGTTGCCTGACAACTGACAGTGCTTGGGTCAGGCGCGTCACAATGTTTCAATGTGTTGATTCTTTTTAACGCAAGATGAAGAAAAGAAACAAGCGGAGAAATATTAACAGGATTTCACTGCTTTTTAAGGTTAAATGTCGGTGTTTATTAGGTTATTAATTAGAGCGTTAGTTAGCTCGAGTGTTTATACAACTGCGTATTTAGTGCAGTTACCATGAGCTCCGCTCAGGGACATGGACAAGGACAGAGACCCGCCGCGGCGATCGCAGACACCGCAGAGGTTCCGGTACGAGGGAGTCTGCGGAAAATCTTCAGCCACGTTCGGGTGGAGAACATGGTCGCCGGGCTGTGTGGGGGCGTGGTGTCCACCATGGTGCTGCACCCGCTAGATCTGGTTAAACTAAGATTCGCAGGTAATCTCTCTCCCTCCCTCTCGTATTTCCCGTGAAAAGTAGCTGCTCACACGTGCTCATCAGTCGCCCCCCTGATGACGTCACTGACCCGTTCCCAACGCGACCCGGTTAATTACGAATAAAAAGAAAACGGTCGGAGTCGTATTTCTTTAAATAAACAATTATAGTCCACATAAAGTCACATTCTCAAATGATTTAGAGAAAATTAGTTTTTTGTTGTTGTGTGTGTTATAAATGATGTCTTTGCAACGTCGCGCACGAGCAAATACTACAACGGATTGTCACGGTGACGTATGAAATGACGTCACGGACGCGATTTACGCGCATGTCATTTGCGAATTTAAATGAATCTGAATAGGATTCTGAATAATATGGTGTGCTACCGCCACCTAGCGGTCTTTGATCTTCCTCGCACTCATTCGCATTCATTCATCATCATTGTCTATATCGCTTTCTGCTGTACACGTGGTCTCTGGGGGCCTCGAGCCTATCCCAGGCGCGCACACACACACACACACACACACACTATGGTGCAATCTTGGAACGTTAACCTGCATGTCTTTGGCCTGTGGGAGGAAACCGGAGGTCCCAGAACACACATACACACACATACACACACACACACCCCGAGGCGAGAATCGAACCCTCGACCCGAAGGTGTGAGGCGACAGTGCTAACTACCAGAGGTGTCAAGTAATGAAGTACAAATACTTCGTTACGTTACTTAAGTAGAAATTTTGGGTATCTATACTTTACTGGAGTAATTATTTTTCAGCCCACGTTTTACTTCTACTCCTTACATTTTTAAGCAATTATCTGTACTTTCTACACCTTACATTTTAAAAATAGCCTCATTACTCTATTTTTATGATCAGAACGCGCAACCCCCCCCCGGTCGCATCATAAGAACGCGCACAACGCCCCATCACCCCCCCCCCCCCCGTCGCAAGATCAGAAAGCGAGACCTTAATGCTTTTGTCGCCCCTCACGGTACTTTTACTTTTATACTTTAAGTAGTTTTGAAACCAGTACTTTTAAACTTTTACTTAAGTAAAAAGCTTGGGTTGCTACTTCAACTTCTAAAGAAGTATTTTTGAACCCTAGTATCTATACTTCTACTCAAGTAATGAATGTGAATACTTTTGACACCACTGCTAACCACTACGCCACCATGTCACCCTGATATTGATGTTTGCGCTGATAAAAATAACCAAATCCCTAAACGTTTAGTGAGAATACTGACAAATTTTGGTAAAATAGCGCACAAACCAGGCACACGCATACAAATGTAATTGAATAAAACTAAACCTGGATAAAATATTCAGAATTTCAGATTGTAATTTTTTTGTCCCAGTGAGCGACGGCTTGGAGCTGAGGCCGAAGTACCAGAGCGTTTGGCACTGTATGACGAGCGTCTGGCAGCAGGAAGGACTCCGCGGCTTGTACCAGGGGGTCACCCCGAACGTCTGCGGCGCCGGAGCTTCATGGGGTCTTTATTTCTTGTTGTAAGTACCACTGTTTTTTATTTTATTATATATATATCCCGCGACCCTGAATAGAAGGATAAAGCGGTATAGAAGATGAATGAATGAATGAATGTGTATATATATATATATATACACTGCAGCTTCATCATGTGTGAACACCCAATAACCCACACCTTTTATTATTAATTTTTTTACAGTTATAATGCCATCAAGGCGTATAACAAGGAGGGACGTCAGACGGAGCTGAGTGCCAAGGAGCACCTGGTGTTTGCGGCAGAAGCAGGTCCGAACTTCTGTATATTTTACACACACACTCGGATTGTATTATGGAAATAATCATCGGTCTATCCTGTCACCGTGTTTACACCCTTCGATCTGGCTCGCTGTAGTCGTGTCCCTTTAGCTGGAATATGACACACACACACAGACACGCACACAAAAACTCACAATCTGATATTTTTTGTTGCTTTCTGTCAACACGTCACACACCATGAAAATTATGTTTAAAAAACAACAAAAAAAAAAACCCTCTCGTCATTCCTACCTGCTTTTCTGACACTAGCACTTCACAACATGTTTTGCGTTGCCATGGAAACGCTGGCCTAATTAAGATTTCTTTTTTTTTCTTCTTTTTTCTAAAGACGTTAATAAATAAAGTTATGAGTAACGCTCCACTGCGTCTCGTCGACATAAAGAGCGACCCCATCCCCCCTCCCCTTTGGGAGGTCACGAATTACAACGACATTAATAACCCTTAATGAACCCCGCTGCCCCACCCCCGCTGACTCTAACGCTTATTGATTTGGCCCGCAGAGATGTTACCGAGATTGTTATTGATGTTTAATGAGAGTTGGTGCCATTTTTCTTTTCTTTTTTCTTTTTTTAAACAGGAGCGATGACTCTCTGCCTCACGAACCCGATCTGGGTGACGAAGACGCGCATGGTCCTGCAGTACAGCGCCGATCCGAGCCAGAAGATGTACAAGGGCATGGTGGACGCGCTGGCGAAGATCTACCGTCACGAAGGAGTACCGGGACTCTATCGGGTGCGACGCTGTGTGTGTGTGTGTTTGTGTATTGTGTTAAATACAGCCGGCGGGGCGAGGAACGAGCGATTCGGTATCAGGTTACTGAGCTCCACCCCACATTTTAGAAGAAGGCTTGGAGGAAACACATGCAGGAAGAGTGCTTGAAATAGCAAATAAATGATTTGCTTAAAATAGAAAAGAATTTTAATTGTATCGTCTATAATGTAGCTCGAATATTTCAATACGAACGCAACATTATGACACTTTTAGTCATTAGCGATGCAAATGTAATAGCATTGCTTGGATAAAACAATTAAAAAAGTAAAAGAATATATATATAATCAACTCAAAACACTTTGTCCACCTGTTTACAAGCTCTCGTATTCCCTAATTAAAATTATTTTTATTATCATTTTTAGTATAACCAGAGTCATACTGGTTCATTTTTCATACTGGTTCATGCGGATCATTTTTGTGCAGTCGGCTGGATAACAGCGTTTAACTTGGAATGAAGAAAACACTACAAGATTGATGAGACCGATCCAGTTCTTTTTCAGCATCCCTTCTGTCTGGTCCCAATGTGATTTATTTAGGATTTTAGATCATTTTAGGTAGATCATGGAATTTCCCTGAGTAAGCTTTTCACTTTAATCAGCTCTTTAAGTGAACTTCCAATCTCAACCACCAGGTGGTGCTCATGTCTCTGGAAATATAAAAAAAACAACAACAGTTAACATAAGTGAACGTCCATCCCTAACCACCAGGTGGTGCTCATGCTTCAGGAAAAAATATAGTGAACAAAAATGAGCTTCCTTCCCTAACCACCAGGTGGTGCTCATGCCTCAGGATAAAAACAACAGATGCAGTAAATGTTTTTCCCAGTGCCTTCAATGTGTTAAATATGAATAAATCTGTATTTATTATTATCTTTATTTCCCTGTGGCTGTTTTTCTCTGTGCACAGGGGTTTGTTCCTGCAATTTTCGGGACGCTGCATGGAGGTCTGCAGATCATGGCGTACGAGGAGCTGAAGAGGAGCTACAACAAACGCAAACACAAGCATTCTGAAGCTAAACTGGCAAGTGCAAAAGAACCCGACACCTCATCTCCAAAAATGAGTTTTAACCACACCTGTGACGATACGTCATCTCTTTGTCGCCCTCTGCAGGATCCGTTGGAGTACATCACGATGGCGGCTCTGTCCAAAATCTTCGCCGTGGTTTCGACCTACCCGTACCAGGTGATCCGGGCTCGCTTGCAGGATCAGCATACGAGCTACAAAGGGGTGCTGGACGTCACCCAGCGGACGTGGAGGTGAGACGCCGGAACCGAACGAAACATTCTTGGATTCTAAGACGAGTCGGTTCTTGGAGTTCACTTAGAAGAGTCGACTCAAAGACTCGACTCGCTCCTGCATGGCACACAGGTTATGAAGGAATAGCAATAAATAAATAAATAAATAAACTAGTGAAACACTGGGATGAGTGCATTAGTGTATCACGGGATTATATAGAGAAATAAAAGCAGTTTTTTCCCCCTTTGACTCGAACACCCCTCGTATATACTGTAACCGGTGACACAATTATCCAAAAACAGTTTAGTGACAAACAATGACGTTTCCAGCATGATGGAGCTCATTACCATGAGGCAAAAGTGATGACTAAGTGGCTCAGGAAGCAAAACATCGAGATTTTGGGTCTACAGCCATGAAAACTCCCCAGATCTTAATCCCATTGAGAACTTCTTGTGGTTTAAACCCCACAAATTCTGACAAACTCCAAGGCCTTGATTATGCAAGAATGGGCTGCGCCATCAGGCAGGGTGTGGCCCAGAAGTTGAGTGACAGCATACCATAGCAAACATTTGACTCTGTGCATAAACTGGAAACTTAAATTCCTCTTCAGTATACCAGAGTAACATCTGACAAACAGAAGCGTCAGAGTCTGAAACTTAATATTTGTGTAATTCTCAACACTTTTGGCCACGACTATAGATGTATTAACATAAAAAAAAGTAGTTTTGGACAAAAGTGCGTAATCAGCTGTGCCCGCAGCAAAGTGGCACACAGAAACTTTATGCTCTTTGCTTATATTTAAATATTTATTTTCCTTCCACTTCTGCAATACTTATTTGTTTCCTCCTCATATATCTATATGGTTTGATTCTTACAGCAAAAACTTTTTTTTTTAATGATCCTAAGGTTTTGTTAACTTTTTTTTTTTTTTATTCACTTTGAGTAAGCGCTTTCTCCTGGCGCTGGATCTGGAACCTGTGCCAGGAAAAGTATGCAACAGTTCTGGAACACTGTACACTCCAGTTCTTTACACACTCACTTCCAGCTAAAGCTTATGTAACATAGTGTGTCCCAGCGACCTGCATGTTCTTAGGCGATGGAAAACCAGAGAAGAAAGCTTTAGAGGTGACGGAGATAATGCAGCTTTTTTGACACACTTTGATATGGTTGAGTGGCGCAGTGGTATTAAGCGCTCTGCCTATCATCCGGAGATCGCTGGTTTGATTCCCGGGTGATGCTGTAACCTCACGCAGCAGGAGGTCTAGAGCTGAGGGGTGAGAGATACTTCGTGCTCCCACATTAATCACGGCTCTTCAGCCAATCAGGGGCGTCTGTGAGCTGTGAGCAAGCGGAAGGAGCGGATAGCGCTGTCCTCCGAGTGTGTTACTCCGCCCCCAACAGTGCGTGAGTGAGCAGTTCGAAAAGATGCGGTCGGCTGGTGTCACGTGGTTCAGAGGAAACACGTGATAGTCTTCGGCCCTCCCTTACTGTGGGAGCCCCCTAGTGACGGGGAGGAATTGGACACGACTAAGTTAGGGAGAAAATCGGGGGGGAAAAATAATAATAAAAATAAATAGAATTTATATGAATTTCATCCGTTCATATTGTGAAACGCATTTTCTCATAGGAATAATGTAAATGCGAACAATCCGTTCCAGCCACCCACAAGTATTAGTAATTTTCAACATTATAATCAGATTTTTGCATTAAAAAGACATGTAAATAATGTAAAATAGGGAATAAATAGACAGTAAACCTCACTTAACTCTAATTTATGATCTCTCTTGGCACCAGCTGCTTTAAAAACCAAACTGAAAGCGGCTCCCTTTTCTTCTTGCTACCGTCCTTGATAACATTCTTGGGACCCGCGGTGCTATGTCTTCTCCAAACCTTGGACATAATGGCAAAAAAAACCCCACACAAAATGTGTAAACTTGCTCCGCTTGGATTTCCACTGACGTGAACAAGTTTGCGAACGTAGCCGTGGTTCGGTACGCCCGAAAACGTTTTTAATGTCCAGACAAATTTCTTGCAAAATTTCAGTCCTTAATGGGGAAAATCGTGAGGTGAGGCATCCGTAAATCCAATCTTTTGCTGACTGATTAAGTGGAATGAGCGAGTCATTGAGTGATTTATTTTACACAGCTGTCTGATGATTTATTTATCTCATCTCCTCTGCATAGGAATGAGGGTCCTTCAGGCTTCTACAAGGGCATGGTGGCCAGCCTGATCCGTGTGACGCCGGCCAGCTGCATCACCTTCGTGGTTTATGAGACGGTGTCCAGCTTCCTCCTGGACCGGCGCAAATGAAACGAAGTGACCTCGTGCCGAGAGAGAGAGATGCTAGTTTAGCACGGAGAGAGCGAGAGCCAGGCCTCGTCGCAGACCAGAGGGATCTCAAGACCGACGCACCTACGCTGTGATGTGCTGCTTTAAGTTTACACGTGTAAGATACGCTGGAAAAACCAACCTGAACCAACAGTTTCCTATGACAAAAAGAAAGTACAAAATGTAAGATTCATTTGCACTTAAAATAGTTAACAAGTAACAAAACTCTTCCACACAAATCTGCCTGAAATTCGAGTGCGCCGGGACACGGATCACTTCATTTATACACTTCTTCATTCTCAGTGGTTTAGTTTCAATGTGGAGAAACGGAGCCAACAACGTTGGCCAAAAAAAAAAAAAAAAAAAAAACTATTGCAAGCAGCGGCAAACAATAATAACGAGGCGGGAGTAGGCGAGCACGGTCAAACAATCTGCTGGAGTGGACGGGATTAATAGATTTTCCTGCTGGAGTGGGCGTGATTGGTGAAATTTCCTGCTGGAGTGGGCAGGACTGATTTCGCTTTCCGCAGGAGTGGGCGGAATTTATCAAACTTTCTGCCCGAGAGGGTGAGTTTGGTCAAATGATCTGCTGGAGTGGGTGGGATTGATCAAACTTTTTGCAGGAATGATTCCTGATTGGTCGGGATTCCTTCAGAGGACGGTGTGTGTGTTTTTTTTTTTCTCCCCCCCCCCATTTCTTTCTTTTTGCAAAAGGCTCTACCTCAGACCACAGATAGATATGCTGTAAGATCCAGGAAGTTGTACCTTAACATAGGAACCAATCAGACAAGTATAGGTTGTGTAACTCCGCCCCCTCAACCGCGCCCTACAGAGATTGATGCTTAGGAAAATGGTTGGTTGGGAAAAAACCTTGGTGTGTGTGTGTGTGTGTGAGTCCACAGAACCTCACTGGGATGATTTCTGGAAAGAACCAAAATTTTATATCTGTTTCCAACTGAATTGATTTTTTTGCTTCCCAACGTCATGTTTTTACAAAACATTTAATGGAGGTTAATTCTGCCATAAATATTTAATGAATGGACAATGTTTTGTACTTGTTTTCTTTTCATTATTTATTGAAAAAAAAAAAAAGAATAAAAAAAATTGTATTGTTCAACATCTTATTATAGCTTACTGAATTGCTAATAATAATAAAAAGGAACTTACTTGTACGTATATACTTTGAGGCGGAAGATTATTTTACGATATTTAAAAAAAAAATACATATATAAAAATGTCTAAAATATAACCACAAAAGTTTGAATAAATCATGCTGTTTCTACAGTACTTTAAATTGAATTAGATTTATACAGTAACACTAATACGAGGAAATAAAGGTCTCCGTTTCACAAGGAGGCGCGAATAAAGTGTGTGTATTCGAGGTCGGAGGTCATTTAGGCAGCTCCTCGATGATCACCCTGGAAACGGAGTTCCAGCCAGTGGAGGCGTCGCCGTGTGGGTAGTCGCCGCACGTCCCCACCCAGATGGCCACGTCCAACAGACCGGCCCGGATGCCCTCGCACAGACCTTCCACTACGGGGAGAAAAACAAACATCAGAAATACATGGATGGGTTCATAGTGTTGTGTGCAAAAGTTAGCATCCCCTTTCACACACAAAAGCACTGATTTGTTTCAGCTTCATTAAGACGAATGTTGAAATCGAGGGAGAGGGAGTTACTGTTACCAATACATACACAAAATATTTCGATAATGTTTTTTTAATGGCATGTTACAGAAAAACATAAACTTATCTTTCTCGTGTCAGAAAACTCACCGGAGAAATTCACCAGTGAGATTGTTTAAATCCAACAGCTTCCAAAAGCTTCACTATTTTTCCTCTATTGAGGTACTCCCCAACTTACGAAACATTTAAGTTGCGAATTTCCACAGATACGAACGAAATGCGGTTCTATGAACATTCACTTAAGTCGCTCACATGTATTGTACAAAAAATAGACACTGCAGTGCACCAGATACCAATATTTACAATTATATACAATATTTTCAGTGTGTAAGTGAATGTATAAAACGGTGTATTGTATGTGTGTGTGTGTGTGCTGGAGAAATGAGTCGGCCTCACTGGTTTCAATGAATCAGTCCGGGAGCACGATCATAGAAAATGTCTGTCCTATAAATCTATCCTGATGGTGAATAATTCTAATTTAAGAAAATCCTCAACAAAACAGAGTTCACAGTCCAATACAGTGGAAAACAGCTCCGAGACAGAATGTGCGTCTGGGATTCCGCTCGCGTTTTAAAGGCGCAGAGACAACACTGTTACATTTGACGTGTGAGATTCATTTCCTTAGGCGTGGTTATGGTTTTTTGCCACACGATGGCAGTGTTGTGAAAGGGGACAGAGATTTAGTAAAGTGGATTGGAATGCTTTACATTTTATATTCGTATATAATACGAATACCTAATCATGACACCTGGCCAACCACAAGTGCCTGCAAATTACTGCAACATTTTACAGATTCCTCGTACTGTTTATCTCTAACTTTATGATTTACCTCTCAGGTTACGGTATGTTATGCTAAAAAATCCACTAGATTTAAATATACGCTGTGCATGTAAGCTTTTATTACTTGCTTCTTAGCAGGGCACAAGAAATGATGTGGCTCTAGTGATCAAAGACATTTATGTTATTGCACCACGATGCAAAAAAAGTCTGCATTTTATGTGATTTTGGTATTTGTATAGTTTGCATCAATATATTGATACTTTTACCAATATATTGTAACATCTCAACCGTTTGGAAGAGGCCTATACTGGGGGCTTTGTAATAAACATAGCTTGTTTTTCCCAAGGAAGAAAAAGAAAAGATACGGATGTTTAATGAATGTTAAAGAAAAGAGTCGACTAAGTGTATGTTAACGTTTGACCCAATTAAATGAACATGAAAAGTGTGGAACTGTAAAGAAGCTATGAACTCAAAATATTCCCCTTTTAAGTGTGTAAATAAAACCTTTCAAATAAAAGGATCTGCTGCTGATATGGAATGATTATAATCCTGCAGAACACTCGCTCCTCGATGGCGTGTGACACTGACCCGTTGCCAGCGAGTGCTTTTCAGGCAGCTCGAGCGTCTCCTGATGAGGAGTGTTGTCCCTCGAACACACACTCGTCCTTTCCCCGCCTTGTTTAATGCGTAATGACATTGCCTGAAGGGCTCTTCTACCAAACACCAGCCCTCAGCCTGCATCTATTAGTCTGGAATGATTACAGTTGATTACACTTGTGATCGTAAAACACGGTTACGGCCGCGAGCTGAGTCGAAGAAGAAGCCGGCGTTCATCACGGGAATTACACGAGAGCTTCTGCAAGAACGCTGAGACGATGATGCAGGGAATGAAGGCATGCTGTTAGGAACGAGACAGCATAAAAACATTCACGTAAGGTCATGAAAAGCTCGAAACTTTTTCATACCCTTTACTTTGATCCCCTGCTACACTGATGCACTTATCTCAGCGTTTTCACTAACGCTTGTGGACACCATCAAAGTAGCAAGTTTTCTCAGTACGCCGGAGTCAGGATCAGACTGCCTGCTTCATGACTGAAACCCCGGCCTCCCAGGAACTCCATTAATAGTTTTTAGAATTTCCCTAAATTTTGTCGAATTTTTTCCCCGAATTTGAAACAAAACATGAAAACACACTTGGATGTGAGGGTCTGACCTGACGTTGTGCGGTGGATGTTGATGGTGGAGTTGAACTCGGGGCTGCCCTGGTCCAGATAAACGATGGACTCGATGGGCAGCGGGCCGGAACATTCGGCTCCGTTGAAGGTGAAGTACCAGCGCTGACAGCAGGCTGTCTTACACTTGAGCCGGAGCGAGCCGCTGAAGAGGACACGCAGGGAGCTGTCCGAGCGCAACTTAGTGAACGTACACTCCTGCACACGTAAAAACCCCACATGGATTCCAAACTTTCTCCTTATGAGCAAAATAAAAGGGTTTGGAATAGTTTAAAGTGCCACTCACTGTGATTTTGCCCAGGTCGATGCCGTAGTTGAGCGATTTCCAGGCGCACTGCTTGTAGTTGGACGTCCACGGCTCATCG
Source organism: Channallabes apus (assembly GCA_030522415.1). NCBI lineage: Eukaryota > Metazoa > Chordata > Actinopteri > Siluriformes > Clariidae > Channallabes > Channallabes apus. Next base: position 12,051,598 of record CM060115.1, on the reverse strand, counting down.
AACCTCTCCGTCACACACTCACCCTTCTCTCCTTTCGCTCCATCTCGACCCGGCACTCCAGGCGTTCCCGGGATTCCGTTCACTCCTGGGTTTCCCTCTCGGCCTGGGATGCCCGATGGACCCTGCATGCAGCTTCCATACTGTAACAGGAAAATCTGACATTATACCACGTACTGGCCGGCCAAAAAAAGGTCACCACCTGGATTTAACTGAGCAAATAGTTAAGAGCCGTGCACTGATGCAGACGTCTGCATCAAGAAAAGAAAACAACAGGTATGACATGAAGAGCTGCTGTTGTACAAGAGCTATACACGCCACACTGTTGTTGTTGTTGATGATGATGATGATTTTCCTGTTGCTGCCTGATGAAGAGTAATTTCAACTTAAATGTACTCTCATGATTCCAAAAAATAAATAAATAAACCCTGAAAACATGTTGCCTCCATCATGCTGCGCTTTAATATTAGCTTGATTAAAATGTCATTTCCACTAATCACTTGGTTTGCACTACTGATATTACGTAACCCCAATCATCAAAATCCTCAGGGTGTGACGAGAACGTTCTTGTCAGGGATCTTAAACTGCTCTTGCTCTTATGGTGAAAATGTTAAGGACATGTGGACATATTAATTAATGTCAATTCCGCCGTTTAATTATTGATACACACTAGAAATTAGAAGATTAATTATTTTTTATATTACAGCTATAAAATTCTCAGTTTTGACCTGTCAGGTGTTGGCACAGCTGATAATAATAATAATGCACAATGTTGATCTACATAAATAAAAGAAAGGTTTGTCTGTACGATGGTCAGAACTCGCTCTTTCAATTATATCTCTTTTGTTTTATACACTGGAGGACGAAAGAATTAATATGCTGTCTCTACTGTATGTCTGTCCAGATTTTGTCACAGCATCACGCAAAACCGTCTAGACGGAATTTAATGTACTTAGGGATTTGCCTGATGTTAAACCTCTGACATTAATGAAATGAAAATGTTGAGTAAAAGTGAAGTCATGATCAGTTATGTGCGTCAAACTGTGGGCGCGTCTTAAATCGACCGCTGGACAGAATAAATGCAGTTCTTAGATATCTGTCTGAAGGTTAATCTGCACCATAAGTGAAATCAAAATGTAGAGTAAAAGCGATGTTATGAACACTTGTGTGCTGGATTTAATAATCTACTTTAAAAGAATCTACTAATGTGATACTCGTTCAATGTAAACAAACACCTGCACCAATAGATATTAATTAGAAAAGACAACACATGTATTAATAAGTTAGACAGAGAGTTCTGCAGCAGATTATTTTTAGGTCGACGTGGTGGTGGAGTGCTTAGCACTGTCGCCTTGCACTTCCAGGGTCCGGGTTTGATTCCCGGCCAGGCTCGATTCCCGTCGAGGAGTTTGCATGTTCTCCCCGTGCGTGGTGGGTTTCCTCCGGGTACTCCGGTTTCCTCCCACAGTCCAAAGATATGCAGGTTAGGCTAATTGGCGTTCCCAAAATTGCCCATAATGAGTGTGTGTGTGTGTATGTGTGTGTGCCCTGCGATGGATTGACACCCTGTCCAGGATATACCCTGCCTTGTGCCCTAATACCCCTATCTCACCTATGCGGTTTGACTCACGGTGAGATGCGGTGTCTGGCACCGTGAGTTGCCTTGATTGCCCGCTGACGTTCCGCGAAGTTCGCCAAGGTCCGCAAACTTCCGCAAGGCCCGCCAAAAAAATTAAACATGTTTCATTTCTCGCGGTGAATCATAATGAACCGTATTTACAGCCACCGCATAGGTGAGATATAAAGGGGTATAAGCCTCCTTGGATAGGCTCCAGGTCCCCGTGACCCTGAATACGGGATAAAGCGGTATAGAAGATGAGTGACCGAGATTATTTTTAGGTTTATCCTTTTAACTATTTCTACAAAATCTTTTCCCATCAATGACGCGCCACTAACCCAAGTCATTTCTATAGAAATACAGCAACAGGAACCAATATTTGGTGCCAATATTTAAGCACTGAACACTGAATGCGAGGACAGACCTGCACCGCATGTTTTTTTCAAAAAGATTCTATTGTACTAAATAAACCACAGGTCTGGTTTGCTTCTCTGGTTTGTGCCAACAGAAGTTTTTACAGACGCTCTGGTCTCTCGCTCTCAGTATGCAACACTGACGCACAGCTAAATGTACTATAATGTAGACATTTAGCCTGCACTCTGTGCATCTCTGGGATTATTATTCAACGTGTACAGGAGTTTGTCGAGCTGCTCATGAATCCTGTGCGTGTCTGTAATTCGTCACCACTGGAGGAGATGCTCTCACTCATCACCTCACGATCAATATTCCGGACCAGTGCAATGCTACATACGCAAATGGTATGCTAATCCGATGTCTATCACGCTTACTGAACACCGGCGTAATGAACAGACAGCTGAATTCGCTGGAATATTATGGGAAAGAAGAAGAAAAAAAAAATCATCTATAAGCATGAAAGCAGATCGGAAAAGTCTGAAGTGCGAATTAGCGCTAATGCGTTTGCACAGGAGGGGGAAGGGCGGATGGTAAAAGCTAGAAAATGGTGGCTACGTCCCAGACAGCCTGAGACGGTCACTGATTCTCTGACATTCTAAAATGAACATTACATACGTTTACATGTCACTATAATTTGTAAAGGTAAAAGAAATCAAGAATAAAAGGAGAACTCTGTTGGAAAAGCGATGTCATCAGTTGGCTAATCTGACCAGAGCGGGTAGAAAAATATGGAAAGGTCCGTCTAATGAATACTGTCTGTGAAAACTGTTTCCCTTTCTGACGTAATGTCTAAAGTCCTGTAGCAGGGATACCAGATTTGACGAACGTTTTCATCTCAACCACTAGAGGTGTGTTCAAGTCAAACCGGGACTCGTGAGCGGATGAATGAAGGCGTAAAACGGATTGACATTTACAGAAGACTTCAAACACACAAATCATTCACCAACACCACCTGCTTAACAGGGTTACAGGAACTCGGCTGGGAGTTATCGCCACATCTCCCGTACAGTCCTGACCTCGCTCCAAGCCATTCCCACACGTTTGGGACATTAAAGGAGTTCCTGGGAGGCCGGGGTTTTAAACGTGATTCAGAAAGTCTGATCATGGTTCCTATGGCGTACTGAGAAAACTTTCTACTTTGATGGTGGCCGAGCTCTAGTGAAACACTGGGATAAGTGCATTAGTGCAGCAGGGGATTATATAGAGAGATAAAAGGAGTTTTACTCTTAAGAACTGTGTTCTGATATTCTACAGTACACAATCAAAAGTCCCGGTTTGACTTGAACGTCCCTGATACAGATGTGAAAATGCTTTAGCATAAGAAAAGACACATTTCCTTGTTTTTTTCCCCACAGATTTTTACTTTACAATATTTATACTACTCTCTTTTTGTCTTCGCGCCCAATGCAGAACTTGTCCAATCCATAATCCCAATAATTTGCTTTTCTACACATTCTTCATTTTCTATCTTTATTTCTACAACAGAAAAGCTTCTACTGTATGAATCATAGAAATACTTATTATTCTGCTCTTTACTACTTTACCTTTGTTGGCGGGAACTGATTGCATTTAATTCCATTTAATTATATGCTTTACGAGACCTTACCTGCAGCAGGGTCACTTTTTAAAGGACAGCTATTATGCAAAAAATGTCATTTTTAATCACTTTTAGACATTAAGAGGGGTCTCTGGTGTGCATGCTTTTGGTCCTTTTTCCATTTTTGTATTGGCTGAAAAGTGACATCATATAAGAAAAGCCCCTCCCCTGGCTTGTTGCTGAACCCCGGCAAGATTTGCGGTTATCTTCTGGGGCGTGGCTCAGGGGAAGCTCATTTACATAGACACTGAAACAGCTTGTTTGGAGGAGGTGTGAAAGATGATAAAATACGGGACCTTTAATATTGACTCCCCCCCCCCCCCCCCCAATTTTTTTTAATGGATGCACAAAATGGCACAAATGAATTTGCTTCTCCATGGCAACCATGTTTCGGGGAAAAAAAAAAAACCTCAATTGGTCAGTAAAGAAAAAAGAAAAAAAAAAAACAATAGTACATGACCCTGGAAACCCTGATTGTCTCTGGTCTGTTGTGCTGCAGTCAGTTATGTAATTGATATGAATCTACAGTTTATGATGTGCAACATTATGGCAGCTGTGTTACTTTATGTTATGAAAACTACTGAACTACAGGTAAGTATTTTTCCCCGTATACTGACTGCCTCGGCATTATTTAAACGATCCACTTCACTAAAACTCTTTGCCAAGTCCAGCAATAGATGACCCCTGCCCGAGGAGTCGCACCTGAGTGAAACCCCTGTGGGATGCCGACGAACAGCTCGAGTGCAAACCCGACTTCAGCTTAAGGACGACAAGAAACAACGTGAAACCCGTCAGCGCTGCTTTTGCCAAGGCGTCACCTGAGTTGCCTCCTGCCAGAGTAATTTAGGGTCTCATTGGCATGCCTGTGGGCACCGAGCCGTGGAAATAAGGGTCTTTAACTGAACCATAAATCTCAGCGCTATCGGCTGGAGGCAGAGCAGAAAGTGCAATGGATTCATATTTATTACGGGCCCCTGGTGCGCACTTCAGAGCTGCTGGCTTGTGCTTATTGACAGAGCGAGCGCGAGCATCCCCGCAAAAACAAAGCGGCGGATACACCCGCAGATAAACAAGCGTCTTCGATCGCGGTGGACCGGCTCCGTCAGCAGAGAGCCGACTGCCGAGGCTCATGGGAAGGCAGGATGAAAAATGCACTCAGGTGTGCTGGGCCACGCCGGGCAACAAGCGAGAGAATATCGAATCAATTCAAACAGATGAGCGTTCCCTTTAGCTTCAAGACTTTTCATTACGATGATAAATCGCCTATGATATTTAAGTAATAGAACCATTTACAATCCCGTGCTGAGGGTATTTTTTTTTTTTTTTTTTTTTTTTAAATCAAGATGATGAACTATGGATGAATCAGCGAGCCGCGTTTCCACCCTCTCTGCCACTATGCATTCGATTTCTTTCATTTCAAGCCAAATATTTTTTGCCATAAGTCCAATTTGTGTGACTCTGACAACCAGGTTAGCTGTAGGAAGGAAAAAGAAGTATGTTTTCTCTCTCTCACTCAGACGTACAAGCATGCACACACATCGATGACTTCCAGGACTTCCGAAGACTTTTTTCTGTAACTAACCATCCATTCAGTCCATTTATAGCTTTTCTATTTTCACTCGTTGTCAAATGTCTTAGAGCAGAATTAAGCTTTTTGGGATAACTTGTAGCCAGGATTTAACCTGCAACCAATGATCAAGCATTTTGTCTCTTTCAACAGAAAGACATCATAACAACGGCCTTGATCCTATGGATTATTACGATCATGCATGAAGACGCTGTGGCGAGAATGAAGAGGGGAGGAGGGGGGTTTAGGCAAGGAAACCAGGACCTGCTAGGAAATAGTACAAGGTGACATTATGGAGAAAATGCCAGTGTAATTATTGTCCAACACTAAAAAGTTTTTTTTTTTTTAAGTCCTGTACATTATAGAAGGGGAAAAAATGTATGTTTGCATTTCTAGTATTAAAATGTTGCAGTTCCTCTACGATCCTGCAGGTGGTGCTCTAAACTATTCACGCATAGGCAGGCAGAACAGCATCATGTATGATAGGAATTAATTATTTGGTAAGTTTGCTTAGAATTGTAAAAAAAACTGAAAAAAAAAATTTATCAAAAGAAAATAAATAAATATATATATCTCAAATTGGGATATTTATAAAATCATAAATTTTATACTTATGTCATATGCAAATGTCATACTTACAGATTCGCAGGTATCTGGATTATGTCGCATCATATGCTTCCTGGTGATTCATGTCCCTACTGCAATGTACTACCCCTTACAGTATATGCCCAAAAGTTTATGGACACCTGAATATCATTTCTACATGCACTTTCTGACCAGACAGACTCCCTTTTGCTTTTATGATAAACTTTGTAACATATTTAATATAAAGTTCATCTTCTATACCGCTTTATCCTGTATTCAGGGTCGCGGGGACCAGGAGCCTATCCCAGGAGGCTTACGGCACGAGGCAGGATACATCCTGGACAGGGTGCCAATCCATTGCAGGACACACGCACATACACACTACGGGCAATTTGCGAACACCAATTAGCCTAACCTGCATGTCTTTGGACTGTGGGAGAAACTGGAGTACCCGGAGGAAACCCACCAAGCACGGGGAGAACATGCAAACTCCATGCACACAGAGACGGGAATCGAACCCGGACCCTGGAGGTGCAAGGCAACAGTACTAACCACTACACCACTGTGCCGCCCATATAAAGTTCTGCTTATCAAAATATATTTCAAACAATTAGGCTGTAAATCTAGTCTTGCATACAGTATGTGCCGATTCAAATTCTAGCCTGAGAATTAAGAGTAAAACACAATACTGATATACAAACTGACGAAATAAAATCAAGTGTAAAGGCAAGTGTTTTACGTCGGATGCCCTACCTGACACAACCCTCCGCATTTATCCAGACTTGGGACTGGCACAAGAAGACACTGGATTGCGCCCCCCTGTGGTTACATTTTAGCTTTTTATATTTACCTTTAATGTTGTGGAACGGCCACAAAAGTTAGTTCTCACTCGCAGTTGTTCCATCAACAGTGACATTTTTTCGCAACTTTTAGGACCATCAAAGCTGTTAGAAAGCAAAGGTCTGACACTGGAGACTCCTTCCTTTAATGATTATTGAACAAGCGCATTAATTTTAAGGTAAACCTGAATGGCTGCTGTTATAAAAAAACAAAGCAATTTTGTTTTCTGATAAAACCAGCTGAAACTAAATTTCAGAGATTTAGTATCCTGTATAGTGTTTTGTGATAAACTGTAATTAAACATCAAAAGTAGATTTTAAATGCATAGGCTATAATACTGTAAGCAGATACGCAGGTCCGGCAATTTGAGGCTGAATTTAGATGTGGTAATTACATGTGGTTATGGAATTGGAAGCTGGATAATTACATCGTCTGAAAGAGGAATTCAATCGAACTTGATTCCTGAGCACATTTGCACTCGCTCAGATGGAGCTCAGGAGGATGAAACCTCAAGTGTTTCAAGGATTTCATTTCACATACTGTATTGAGGGAATTCTAGTTTGTATGAAGTTCACAGCTGGTCAAATTCTGATAGAAATCAGCCTGCTGTAGGTGATACACATGGGGTCTTCATGTTCCTCTCAGATGGTTCTGATTCCTAGATAATCGCTATTTAGGCCACGTTAATCATGGGAAATGTGGGTAAATTTCAAAATGATTATACTGTAGGTTAGAAATAAAGCATGAATAAAAGTTTTGATTATTTTGGTTACTTAGAATGTTGCGGCACCTTCTTGAGATGACTAAATTCTCTTACTGTCTCCTTTAGTTCTGTTTTGGATTTTATATATATATATATATATATATATATATATATATATATATATATATATATATATAAACATATATATATATATATATATATATATATATATATATATATATATTATATATACACATACATACATACAGTTAGGCCCAAAAATAATTGGACAGTGACACAATCGTCATGATTTGGGCTCTGAATGCCACCACATTGGATTTGAAATGAAACAACTACAACAGAATTGAAGTGCAGACTTTAAGGTTTAATTCAAGGGGTTGAACAAAAATATACAATTAAACATGTCGGAATTTGGTTATTTTTATACAAACACTCCTCATTTCAGGGGCTCAAAAGTAATTGGACAAATAAACATAACCCTAAGTAAAATGTTACTTTTCAATATTTGGTTGAGAATCCTTTGCAGGCAATGACTGCCTGAAGTCTGGAACCCGTGGACATCACCAAACGCTGGGTTTCCTCCTTTGTGATGCTTTGCCAGGTCTTTACTGCAGCTGTCTTCAGTTTGTTTGTGGGTCTTTCTGCCTTAAGTCTCGTCTTGAACAAGTGAAATGCATGCTCGATTGGGTTAAGATCTGGTGATTGACTCGGCCATTGGAGAATATTCCACTTCTTTGCTTTCAATCTGTACTGTGAAACGCCATCCAATCAACTTTGCTGCATTTGGCTGAATCTGAGCAGAAAGTATATTCCTATACACGTCAGAATTCATCCTTCTGCTTCTGTCTTTTGTCACATCATCAATAAACACAAGTGACCCAGTGCCATTGGAAGCCATGCATGCCCATGCCATCACTCTGCCTCCACCATGTTTTACAGAAGATGTGGTTTGCTTTGGATCATGAGCTGTTCCAAGTCTTCTCCAAACTTTCTTCTCCCCATCATTCTGGTACAGGTTGATCTTAGTCTCATCTGTCCAAAGAATACTGTTCCAGAACTGGGCTGGCTTCTTCAGGTGTTTCTTGGCAAAGTCAATTCTGGTCTTTCTATTTTTGAGGCTGATTAATGGTTTGCACCTTGTAGTGAATCCTTTGTATTTACCCTCATGAAGTCTCCTCTTTATGGTAGACTTAGATACTGATACACCCTATACACACTATTAAAATCTATTTAGATTTCATGTTGAATGATAGAAAATTCATCAATTGATTGAATTACCTCACACTATAAAGCGTCAACACTACAAGACCAGAGTCCATTGTCCTAACTCAGAATTCTGATATAATAATATATAATGAATAATAATACCTGGTAATGGTACACAACACACTAAAATGATAAATGTTCTGAGTTGCTGTATTTTTAATATCAGAATGAGTTCAGTTGTACTGAATCTGTTATTTTTCAATGTCATGTTGTAAGAGGCTTGAATTTAAGTTCAATAAGCAGAATATACTGTTCATGTTTGCATGTTTTTATATTGGGAGCTATCTTATCAGTACTGAATACTTGACTATTACTATAGTGATACAGTGTATGCTGTCATTTATAAGTAAATCTAGATATAACAAACATTAACGTATCATGGTGAAGAAAAAAACTGCGATTTTCTGGTAACAAAATTGTGGCGAGTAAAAAGGCTGAATGGCGAGTGACTCCGGAAATCCACTAGTCACATTGGCCAGTCAGCAAAAAAGTTAATGTCAAGCCCTGATATATAAAAAGTCTGGAAAAAAATCAAGAGACCAAAATAATCAGTTTCTTATGTTTTTTGTTCTTATGAACCGTTTTGTTCAACTTAAAGGAAATGACATCATCGCATCACATCAAAACAACCCCAGATCATGCAGTATTTGCAGAGCTTTAATAACTCAAATAAAGCTAAATGCAAAAAAAATTGTAAAGAAATAGTGTTAATGCTTTGGCTAAATAACATTAAGAAAGTATTTGGTGAATTAATAACCCGATTTGCAATTACAGCTTTCATGCATTTGGCCTCCACACCAATCATGCACCCGTACCCTACTGAAACGTAAATCAGCTTTGAACGCACGTCTTTGTACTACTGGCAAGAAACTGGAGTACCTGGAGGAAACCCATCAAGCACAGGGAGAGGATGCACACATACACAGACCATAGGTGAGAATCAAACCATTTACCCTGAAGGTGCATGGGTAAGGGGATCGAATCTTACCTACAGTACGGTCTGTGTATGTGTGCATGGAGTTTGCAATAGTGCTAACCACTAAACCAGAAGTTTGTTTAGATCAATAAATCTCTTAATAAGATTTGTACTCTGTTATTCTACATCAGTGTTCAACTGAGCTTGTTTGTTCAAAGTGTAACGTAGGTTAATATGCACTCACTGAATTCTAAAGCAAAGATTTATCAGTACACTATAACACATCCCCAAGCTACAGTACCAAGGGTACTGTACCAGTTATCAATATAGAAAGGAACACGTTAATTCCATATTTTTTGTGTATAGTATAGGAAAGTATAGTAGTGTATAGTAAAAGTGTATAGTAAATGGTTGAGTGCAAAAATTTTTACCCACATGATTACTTGGTAAAATAAAGACCATCAATTTTACAAGTTATTAAAAAAAAAAAAAATAATAACTTGGGGGGGGGGGGTTTGAATTGAACCAGGAAACGGACTACAAAGAGACCTGCAGAAGGCCTGATGCCACCTGGCAAAGATATTACAGATATTTTAAGAAGCATGGCTAAAGTCTGGCCAAAGCAATCTCGCAAATTAAGAACAGATTTTCAGGACGAAGGAGAGGAATGAAAGAGGCTGGAGATGGTTAAAGCAAAAGGTGAATAACTTTAGAAATATTCTACATTTATAACACACATTCAGAACAAACGTATAAAGTGACTTTGATCTAAACATCAGTTACATCATGGTCTGTTAATGCTGATTTAGAAACATCTAAGGTCTGGATATGAGTTAATCCTTAGGGTGTGCAAACCTTTGCACACAAAAACCATACACCTTTACACAACATTCCATACGGTAAAGTCATTCATAAATCACATCTAAATGTTTTAATTCCTCAGGAACAGAATATTCACACTGACTTCAAAGAAGTTCTCAGGAGTTACAAATGAAGTTTCGGACTTTTTCCTCTATCTGCGTTAAAGCTGATTAAATTAAAACGTGTCTCACTTTGTCCATGTAGTCGGTGTCCTTCTGCCGGATGCCTCTGGTTTTGACTCTCTCGGCTCCGTGACACGGAACAGCCAGGCAGAGGAAGAGCAGCGCGCGCCGCGCCAGATGCGCCATGTTCGCTGTGCGGAGAGCCGAGTCACGGGAGCGCGCTTATCCGCGCACTCAGCCGCAGGAGCGCGCTTCCAATTAGACATCATAACGGAGGCGCGCGCCCGTTGAAACAGAATTACAAGAAAAGAACAACAGAAGCGCAACAGTGGGAGTGCGCTTTTAAATTAAACACAATACTATGCGCGCGCTCTTAATTAAACACAATCACGGGTGCGCGCTTTTAAATTAAACACAATACTATGCGCGCGCTTTCTATTGAACACAATCACGGGGCGTGCGTTTTTAACGGACACAGTCAATCACGGGCGCGCGCCTTTAATTAAACACAATCACGGGCGCGCGCTTTTAATTAAGCACAATCACGGGCGCGCGCTTTTAATTGAACACAGTCACGTGCACGCGCTGTTAATGAAACACAACCGTGCTGATGCGTGCGCTTTTCAGTAAACACGTGCTTATACTTTGTAGCATGGGGCGGTTACCATTCGCACCTTCACGGTCTGGATTTAATTCTGCGGCCTGTATGTTTCTTGGTGGTGGGTTTCCTCTGGGTTCTATGGTTTCCTCCCACAGTCCAAACTCATACAGATTCCCTGTATTGTGTAAATGGGTGTGGGTTTATTGGCACACGATCGCATCACACCTACACAGGATAAAGCGACGTGGACGATGAGATGAGGCTTATAGTATAGGTGAGGTGAAATGGTCCAGTTACGTGACATCTACGTGCAGTGGCGACGGATACTTCCCAGCCTGAAGATAGATCCATCGTTCCTGTGGCAGTTGTATGAGGTTGGATTGCCACCATATTGTATTTGAGCATTTGGGGGGTGGGGGGGGGGGGGGTCAAGAACTTTACTCGAGGTTAGAAGCAGGGACCACCTGGTCAGCCTTTCAACTCCTTAACCACAGAGCAACCCTGCTCCACTCCCCCCCCCCACCCCTTGTAGCATAGGTGTAGTCACAAAATAAATAAATAAATGAGGTGAATGTGCGTTCAAATATACAAAATAACAAAAGCGTGCTTTTACATGGATTGAATTATGTGCTTCAGTCAAATCCAGTCGACCAGAACAAGAAGCCTTTATTTATTAAAAAGAATAACAAAGAACGTTCTTTTAATTTAAAAGAATAACATAACATAACATAACATATTGAAAGATTAATATAATCTAAACATGCTTTTACAGGAGCCGAGGAACGTGAGCGCATTTACTGGACCTGATGTTAACCTCGGTTGTCAAAACATGTGATATGTTAAATGCAGAGGTGGAAAGTAACGAATTACATTTACTCGCGTTACTGTAATTGAGTAGATTTTTTGTGTATTTCTACTTTTTAAAGTAGTTTTAAAAATCTGTAATTTTACTTTTACTTAAGTACGTTTTGTTTGAAGTATTGTAATTCGCTACATTTTAAATCATATTCGCTACTGAGTAAAAAATAAATGAATGAAAATTATTAAATAATAAAAATATTATGCTTTGTATAAATGCTCCCTTGCGCCGCGTGTGTGTATCATGTCCTGGTCGCGCGCCGCTCCAGACTCCACTCCAGGTTTTCTGACATCGGCATCTCCCTGACCTTCCACATGGTCGCTTCCGCCCTGAGTGACGTCATCGACTAGCGCGACCACATATAAACCGGAGAGAGATGCCGGAAAGATGAAAGAGATTGTGATTTTGGCGTTTTGATATTTGGTTGTGTATTCCGGTTTTGACTTTTTGCCTCCAATTGACTTTGATTATTGCTTTGTCCCTTTATTTTGGTTGGTCTTTGTATATATTTGTAGATAATTTCATTGTTTTTGGTTTAGGGAGTCCGGGAAGGTACCTGTATTTTTGTTTCTGGGTTTTTTTTGTTGTTGTTTCTTTTTGCAGGTAATCTACCTACTACATATAAATACCATTTTGTTTGTTATTTTGGCCTGGGTCCATCCTCCTGATCCTCCTCCTCCTGTTGTGTGTGTGTATACAAACCTCATTATTTCATCAGTTAATGATTGGATCTAGTTCTTTCTGCCATATTTCCATACAGTTTAAAATAGAACCCTGAACCATTCTTTTGCTGTATGACCCTAGACTGGGACGTAACACCATATTTAAGTGACCACTTTGATTTTCAAGCACAACAAAGACAACAGCTTTATTATGCAAAGGTGTTCCTTCAGTTAAAAACAACTAGTTTGAGATTTATTTCTGCTCATCTTTTTTGAACTACGCTAGAATGCCTCATCCCACCCCCGCTGTTTTTTTTTATTTTTATATTTAACAAAAAAAAAAAAAAAAGCAGAGCCAGATCAATATACAATCGACACCCACAGCAAACATTTAAACACAAACAATGATCTGTTAATATAAGAGTGAACATGGAAACACCCAAGGGCAAAACAATTCAGCAAAAGAATCACCCCCACTGTTAAAAAAATAAAAATAAAAAAGTAACTCGGTAACTTTTACTCTGAGTAAATTTTTTAATGAGCTACTTTTTACTTTTATTTGAGTAGATTTTTATAAGGGTAACTTTACTTGTACTTAAGTAAAATTTCACTGAAGTAACAGTACTTGTACTTGAGTACAAAATTTTATTACTCTTTCCACCTCTGGTTAAATGTAATTCGGTTGTTTTCGAAAGTTTGATTTACTTTGGTGGTGTAGTGGTTACCGTAGTGGTCAAGGGTACGATTCCAGGCTTGTGATCTGTGTTAATGGCGTTTGCATGTTCTCCCCATGCTTGGTGGGTTTCTTCCGGGCACTGCGGTTTCCTCCCACACTTCAAAGACATGCAGATTAGTGTGTGTGATCGTGTGCCCTGCGATGGACTGGCATAGGATCCAGGCCTTCCATGACCCTGTACAGGATTAGCGGTATAGAAAATGTGTGTGAGCGAGAGTGAGTGAGAGTTATTTTGAAGAAAGGTCGTCAGATAAACGTTGCCTACATGACGTTGGAATAATGTTGACCGAATGACCCCAACTCAAGGTTGCAAATATAACTTAAAAAACAATATTTACAGTATTTATGACATTAAAAAAAAAATCTCTTAAACTAAATCCATCAATGAAACTCTCATCCAGCTGATAGTATTTTCCGCTCTCTTTTTGCAATCAAGCAGATGGCCTGCATGGCCATCTGGGTCGAACCTACTACTGCTCTCCTACTGCTAAAGCTAGTAATTGCATGTACAGTATACTGCTTTGCCAAACACCAAGGACAACAAAATAAGTCATCCAAAAAAAAAAAAACATAAAGCTATTTCTCTAGACTAGTGCACTTTACTAAACCATTAAACCAGGATGCAACTAAAAGGGAAAGAGAAAGGAGAGCTCTTGTGTTCAGCTTACTGTCCGGTCAATATCTCTGATCTCTTACAAAATGCAGTCCTGTATTTACACTGATCAATATGCAATACAGTGATGTGCGCCTGGATGAGAATGTGCTCACATAATGCAATGAGTAAAGCATGATATTCTGTGGTTTTGCTTTGTTTTGCTTTCATTTTAGAATGTGATCCCAATGTCATTTTCTCAAAGTTGTGTTTTGGTGGATGAAATGACAATCTATCATATAGTTGTAAGTAATTACAAATATATGATAACAGCTAGGGTTAGAGTTCCTGCTGGAATGCTTTTGAGAACGAGAACATTACAGGAAATTGAAGAAGGAGAACATTTTTGCTTTTAGAGGAACTGGAAAAGAAGAACCCATTTTTACAGGAGCTGGAAAAGAACAAGAACAGACTTTTACAGGAACTGAATGAAAACACCTTTATAGGAATTGAAGAACAACCCACTTTTACAGGAACTGAGAATGTGAGAATGTACATTCAATAAATTTTTTTTTATTGTGCTTTTAAATAGAACTGAATAACAAAAACGTGCTTCATTATAAAAAATGATGAGCAGAACCTGCAGGAACAGACCTCTCGGATCTCCTCACTGTAAGCCTTTAGTCTGTATGGTTCTTGGTGTAAGCCACACATCCACTAACTCGCCCACTTACGCTGTGTGGAGTGACTCATCTGACCATCACTTTATTTTTCCACCTCTCTGTAGACCAGTGTGGATCTCTCAGCTCTCTTCTTTGACATCTTTGTAATGAGCACTTTGTTTGAGCACTGCTGTAATCTCTCTCTCTCTCTCTCTCTCTCTGTGTAGAGTTCTCACCGACAATCTGATCACTGACACTAATCACGCTTTTCTTATCTTCTCACATATCAGAATAAACCACAAGCATCAAAGTCACTTAGTACAAATGGTTCATTAACGATCCTGTATTTATGCGGACAAACGTGGTATCGGTGCTAAAAAGTGTCTCACCTAGGTGTAAAAAGTGAATTTTTAGATGGGATCACACAGTATAACACCATTTTTCATAATGCTTAATGCTCCGTTCTTTTGTAAATATGCATACACATTTAAATTTTCATTTATTTATCAGATAAAGAGAAACTCATTTGCTAAATATAATTTTGTACTTTTTTTTAAGTATCCGTATCTTTTTTGAATTCAAATCATTCATCACTGATGATTTTGCCAATTTAGATTTCACTTAAACTTAAAGACATAAACCTGAAAAAGTCATTCATTCATTCATGTTCTATACCGCTTTTCCTGTATTTAGGGTCGCGGGGACCTGGAGCCTATCCCAGGAGACTCTGGGCACGAGGCAGGGTACACCCTGGACAGCGTGCCAATCCATCGCAGAGCACACACACACACACTCATTCACACACTATGGTCAATTTGGGAACGCCAATTAGCCTAATCTGCATGTCTTTGGACTGTGGGAGGAAACCGGAGTACCCGGAGGAAACCCACCAAGCACGGGGAGAACATGCAAACTCCATGCACACAGAGACGGGAATCGAGCCTGGCCGGGACCTGAAAAAGTCTATTATTCTAAAATGCAAAATGTTAAGATATCGCAACTTGAATTTGACATTTTTTACTTTTTAAACTTTTACCAAAAAAAACAAACAAACAATTAAAGCAATACTTTTTTACAGGCCACATGCTTCTAGTACCTTACACCAATTTCATTATCAATACCCATAAAGAAATATGAATAATTTGCATTTTAAATGATTATTGTTTGAAACGAGACAGTATAACGCTGACAAATGGCCAAGGATTGGTCACTTCCATGTTGCATGAACTTCAGAAGTAGTTTCTTTGGCACACACATTTTTTGTATTTGTAATATTGTATTAACATAAAACAAAACATGCAAAGAAAAAAAATCAGTACCAATACTGTGTTTTTGAACGACTGTCCTTGCCACGCGTTTGTGAATGTGCTGCAGCCTGGAAGTGTATTGCTAAGAGCATATATAAAAAAAAGAAAAAATAAATAAATAAAAAAGTGCTGATGATCAAACCTTTGCAACTAAGCTCCTTCTTCTTTTTATGGATTATGTACTATGAGCAACTTTTTTGATGCGTTTTATACCTGCATTTAAATCCTGTCGAAAGGAATGAAAAGAAAGCATGCATTTTTTTAGAGCACAAGTTTAAAAAAGTAAGAAAGTAATAATAAATATATATAATCATAAATGGTGCATACTGTATTTTTTGTAGGACATAAAATCGCAGCACTGTGTAAGGGAAGGAAAAACTTTGACGTGTTGGTTTTGGATCCGCTCGAGGGCTTGAGGGTTTTCTGCCAGGTTCATCTGATGCCCATTAAACGAGACCGACTGCTCAGGTACCTCCTCTGTTCGACAGGCTTTTCAATACTGAGTCAATACAACTGATTCAGCTAAAGTCTATTGCAAACAAATTTGGGGCTGCCAAAGGAAAAAAAAAAAATCCTAAACCCACACACTAAACCTAGCTGTAGTGTTCAAAACAAGGCGGCTATTGAGAACTACATCTCGCCCATGATCTCCAGCTTCTGTCTCCAGAGACATGAGACACTGTAAGCACTGTTGCTTCTGTGCACATGCACTCCGGACTGAATGAACTCACTCTCTCTTGACGCCGGTTCCCCACAGAGCCGACCGCGGCACTGTACACACACCTCAGTGCTTTTGTATTACTCCTATCTCAGGCCTGGGCCACACACGAGTCGTGTCTGACCCGACCGGGGCATCAGGACCGAAATGATTCCCCTGTTGTTCCCCCGAGGTGTCTGTGAAACACTTCATTCACGTCTGGTTCTATCTGCTGCAGTCTTCTGCACCGAAAGCATTTGCATTCTGTACTTGTGTAATTACACGGCTGTTTATTATTCACCGGGAAGGTTTACTGCTCTGGAGTAATTTTCCTCCTTAGGGATCCACGCAGCACTTTTTTAATTCTATGCTCTTTTTTTAAAAAAAGAAAAAAGGTTCCCATTTTCGTATGATTAATGGCTCTAGAGCTCTAAAAGGGAAACAGAACTGCAGGTGAGACAAAAATCTCTGTCTCTCTCTCTCTGTATATGTGTATGATAAACAAAAGGATAGAAAGATAGATAGATAGATGGATAGATAGAGTTACTGAGACAAATAGATCGACAGGTGCACTAAGAGACAGACCGATAAAGTGACAGATAAATGGATAGATAGATATTGTAGATATAAAAACTGACAATTCTTAATTCATGATGTTGGCCCCGCCCCCTTCGCAGCTATAACAGCTGCAACTCTTCTGGGAAGGCTTTCCACAAAGTTTAGAAGTGTGTTCATGGGAATTTTTGACCATTCTTCCAGAAGCGCATTTGTGAGACCAGACACTGATGTTGGGCGAGAAAGTGTCCTAGATAGCACTGCTTTGATGCTACATCAGTTAAGTTTTGGTAACTCCGACATCGGGCCAAAGGGTCCATGTTGGCACCAGTGGTTGGCCCAACGTCATTTTGTCCATTGGACCACTGTTGCCCCTTCAGCAGTGTGCTGTCTGGGCTGTCTCACAGTCTCCGCTCTAATTCATCCCGAAGGTGATCTATCGGGTTGAGGTCACAACTCTCTGCAGGACAGTTCTTTCACAGGAAACTTGCTCATCCATGTCTTTATGGACCTTGCTTTATGCACTGGTGCGCAGTCATGTTGGAACTGGTGTGGGGTTGTGGAGTGTTGGACTCGGCCCCTAACTTCCAGTGAAAGGGACTCTTCACCCATTACTAAGACATTTTGGACAATTTCATGCTCCCAACTTTGTGGGATGGCCCAACATGACACCAGTGCACAAATCAAGTGTAGATAGATTAACAGACAGACAAATGGATAGACAGACTGACAGATACACTATCGATCGATCGATTGATAGATAGATAGATAGATAGATAGATAGATAGAAACACCCATCAATCCATCCATCCACTTATTATTCTATGTACAGGGTTTCAGACTTGATTTTTTTCTCTGTCTAACAACTCTTAACTTCTCGAAAGCCTTGAATGTTGTGCTGTAAGGTTATTTCAGTTTCTCCAACCATTAGCGGTTCTAAATAAAACCCTACCACATAGTGTTTTTGTATTAGAAAAGAGTACAAACTCTCTAAAAAAACTTTTTCAAACTTTTAATTCTTTCAAAATCTCTTGGGAAACATTTTTTTTTCTCCTAGTGTAGCGACATGATGTGTTTGGTTTATCTGTTTGATTTACCATGAATGAAGAAGCCTATAAAGCTACGAAGTAGAAAACAGACCATAGTGTTTTAATATCACAACTGGGTTCCAAGTAGAACCACTCTATCCCCCTTAAAGACAGTTATTCATCAAACGTTTTGGAAATCCAAAAGCTGAAAGTTATTTAACCATTCTTCCATACATACCTACAGTAGGATGTTCGGGTCTCCCTAGAAGAATGTAGGGGGTTGATTTTATTACAGGTAGAACCCATTCAAGAGTTAAAGAACCTTTGACTAGGGAAGAACCCGATAGGGAAGCAGTTTTTCCTAGAACTGTAGAATGCAGAAACATTTTTGGTTAGTTGTAGAGGAACCACTGCAGATTCTAGCTCGAAATGGTACAACATAATGTTTTGTGTCAAAACAATACTGGATAGAACTTAAACAGTGTAATGCACATAACTGTCTGAAGAACCATTGAAGAGGTTCAACTCAACTAACCGATCCAATTCACTCACTCGCTCATCTTCTATACTGCTTTATCCTGTATTCAGGGTCACAGGAACCAGGAGACTTAGGGCATGAGGCGGGGTACACCCTGTACAGGGTGCCAATTCATCGCAGGGCACACACTCACTCACACACTATGGGCAATTTTGAAAACGGCAATTAGCCTAACCTGCAAACCTTTGGACTGTGGGAGGAAACCGGAGTACCCGGAGGAAACCCACCAAGCACGGGGAGAACATGCAAACTCCATGCACACAGAGACGGGAATCGAGCCTGGCCGGGGAATCGAACCCAGACCCTGAATTGAACCCTCGATTCAATTCAATTCAATTGTATGTGTAAACTATTTGTATAATAGAGGGCAGAGGGCGTCTGGATGACTGGGAGCTTAGAAGCACCATGCGTAACGAGTGTAACCAGTGCCCCAGAGCTGCTCTTTATCAGAATGATATCAAAAAGTCTAGCAAACTAAAAGAAAAAAAAAACTAAAGAAGGATAAAACAAAAGAGTTTAATTGAAATCTTGAAGAACGTGTATTTATTTAATAACATTTTTTTAAGCGGTATTGTTAGTTAGGGATGTCTTTTTGGAGGAATCTCAAAACTGTCTGTAGAACCCTGGTGGTTTAAACAGGATTCCTCCAATAAAAATGGTTTTAGGATGCTAGAACAATTGCCTTTCCAAAGAACTTTTCAAGAACCCATTTTATGACTTAACTGCTATGCCCATAAAACCTTCACTGGGTCATTGTGGATTTTAGACGTTCCGCCTCAGACACTTGAGTTTTCCTGTCGGAACATTCCGGTGCCATTATCCGAAGAGGTAGCTGTAACACTTTCTACAGTTTGAATGAGAGCGGAGAGCTTCATGTTCCCCAGAGGAACCGCTCAGTTAGGACACCATTACAAGCTCGGTAAACATCACCTGAGGTACAGAAATTGTGGTTCTCTTTACGTCAGAGCGCCACATTTGAATTACAAAGCACAAACTGTGGGCAATCAAGCGTTTTATTCACCCTGAGGCGATAAATAAAGCAACACCAGCGAATGGAAGATATGGGTGTATTGCCTGAGGGAACACGTCTGCCTTTGTCTTCTAAAACGCTCCTCTGTTGTACACACCGGAACGATTTAGCTCTCAGCTGTTCAGCGCTGCCTTGTTTCCAACAGCTGACGTTCTGCTTTTTTTGGGGTTCTCATTGGCTCTCCTGATGAGAAAAACACAACCGAGCTAGTAAAACATAGTAAAACACAGTCTCTCCAGTGCGTGTCACCTTTTTTTTTTTTTTTTCCCGGGCTCCAGCAAGCGTCTCATTTAAAGCAGTCACGACAGCTTTTTTGAACATTATGTTTAATTGATATGGCTTTCCAGATGGCGGCTCTATGAGGAAGCTAATCATGAAGCGCATGACGCTCAGGGTTGGACGAGGACAGGGAAGGTGGGGAAGAATTTATTTTTTATTTTTTGGTGTTTGCGTATTCAATAGCGCTATAAGATTTTTGTTTCGGCCTGGTTCCCAACATGCTTAAATAATTAGCATACAATTTACAAGTCTCACTCATCGGCTATACTGCTTTATTCCGTATACAGGGTCATGGGGGGTCTCCAGGAGACTTAGGGAATGAGGCAGGGTACACCCTGGATAGGGTGCCAATACATCACAGAGCAAACACCTACACACATTCACACACTATGGGCAATTTGGGCAGTCCGCCTAACCTGAATGCCTTTGGATTGTGGGAGGAACCTGGAGTATCCGCAAGAAACCCACCAACCACGGCGAGAACATGCAAACTCCATGCACACAGACCCGAGGTGGGAATAGAACCCGGAACCTGGAGGCAAAAGGTGACCGTACTACCCACTAAGTCACCATGTTGCTCAGTCACTCAGGCCGCTTATCTCCAGTGAAGGTCAAACTTCATGCTTCAGCTTACCAAGAGCTCTTGGACAATGCTTTGCTTCCAACTTTCTAGCAGCAGTTTGTGGAAGGCTCTTTTCTATTTCAACATGACTGAGCCCCAGTGCACAAAGCCAAAGCAAGGACTATAAAGACATGGTTTCTTGAGTTCAGCTTCAACCCCATCAACACCTTTGGGATGAACTGGAACAGAGATGTGAGCCATGCCTTCTCGTCCCACATCAGTGCCTGACCTCATAAAGGCTCTACAGAATGTATGGGCACGAATTCCCAAAGAAACACTACAAAATTTTGTGAACAACCTTCCAAGAAGAGTGGGAGTTTTGATGGCTGCAAAAGGGAGACCAAGTCCATATTGAAGCGTATGAATTTGAATGCCAATGTTATTGCAGGTTTGACCAAATACTTTTATCCATATTGTGTATTTATCTCGGTTTTAAGCTTTCTTCTACCTAAGCACCGGGTTGCTAGCTGGCTAACTATGGAACATCTCATTTGTTAGCTAATTCATGCTTTGTTCTTATAGCATAACTCACTTCTTTGAGCATTTTCTTAAGATCTGTTACAAATCTGGCAAAAAAAAAAAAAAAAGAATTTGTTATGTTAGGCTTGGTCTATTTTTTGCACAATGGGCTAAAAAACAGAACAGACACTGTTCTGTGAATTTGGGCCAGAGCTGAACCAGAGCAAACTTTTCGTGTATTACTTTAATAAAACTCTGGCTTGATTTGGCCCAAACCTTTCACTCATCCTTGTCTATACCATTTTATCCTGTGTACAGGGTCACAGGGGGACTGGAGCCTATCCTAGGAGATAAAGGGGTTCAACCTGGATGGGATGCCCATCCATCGCAGGGTACAAACACATACTACGGGCAATTTGGGAGCACCAATTAACCTAATCTGCATGTCTTTGGGAAAAAACAGAGCACCCCAACGGAACCAACCAAGAATGGGGACAACATGCAAACTCCATGCACACAGAAGTGGGAATTGAACCTATACCCTGGAGGTGCAGGGCGACAGAGCTAACCACTAAGCCACCATGCTGACTCAAATATTTCCCTGGAACAATTCTGGCTTGGCATTTATTTTTTTGCGCAACAGGCGAAAACTCGCACATGAATGTTCTGTATATCTGATCGAAAAACATCTGGATTTTGTAAACCGGTAGTTCGGCACCAGCGGCCATGCTTCATAATCACCACATCACCCCATTGTCAATTCCCTATTAATAAAAGAAACCTATTTATTCAAAAAGTATTTTGACATGGACGTGAAATAACTTGACATAATTCATGAAATAATCGGACTGTAACTATAACCGTAGTGTCTAAGAGCTTAGTTCTGTGTTTGTCCTGAAGATGGCAATGGCGCATCAGAGATCTGTGTGTTGGGCAGAAAATGGTCTCTCCTTGTATAATGCTCAGAGAATTTAGAAGGGGTATGTTTCATAGGGCATGACACTAGAGCAGGATGCTAAGTGTGTCAGCCACAACAAACCCGGCTCTATGGTTCTGAAGCTACACCTTCAGCGCAATGAGTTTCTCTTAAAGAAGCGGAGAAGCCAAAATATAGGTGGATTATTATTATTATTATTTTTTTGAGTCTGCAAAATCCAAATAGAGGTGGAAATTCCCCTGCTGTCCCTATGGTTACTGGTATCGCTTCGAAAGACAGGGCTAATGAGGCATGGAAAATATTTCTGTCTGCGTTTTAGTGGACATGGTCAAACAGAGACTGCATTTCAATTATTAAAAAAAAGAAAAAAAGAAATTAAAAGTGAATTTAAAAATTGGTTGGATCCAGACCTTCCAAAAGAAGCTATTTTACACCTGTTTAATTATTCAGGTAAAAAAAGTAACCCTGTATCTCCATATATCAGGCATATATAATCTTTCTTTTTAATTAATCAGGTCACAGGGGGCCTGGAGCCTATCACATGGGACTCGGGGCACGTGGCAGGGTACACCCTGGACAGGGTGCCAATCCATCACAGGGCACAAATGCCCAGACTCTACGGGCAATTTAGAATTGCCGGTTATACTAACTAATCTGCATGTCTTTGGACTGCGGGAGGAAACCAGAGCACCCACACCTGAAGGTTTGACTCAAACACTGGTGGTGTGAAGCCACCGTGCCATTCAACCAACCAACCAATAACTATTTACCTGCATACTCACAGTATAACGTTTCCGTCTGTTACATAATTAGATTTAATTAAATCTCCTCCAACAGAAAAGCCTTAGAGAATTTTTCTCAGTGGCTCTTCACTTTCTCCCGGGATGTGAACCCATAGCCTTCTGAACCATATCGGAGAACTTCAGCTGCTGCTTTACCTCTGCCATGGAACGAAACAAGTCAACGGTTCGGCACGTAGCCTTATACGCCAGACAGCAGATAATAGAAAATCAGTTTTTGAAACACATCCTACCTTCCACTTTACCAAGATTCAATCCCCCTAGCTGCCAGAGCTCCAAAGTGCTGCAAAGTGAAATCGTGCTTCAATCAAAGCAGTAGGTAATCAGCTTTCAGGCAGCTTCCTCTGAGTGATGCATTGCATATTTGCCCTGTCATCCTGGAGCATGCAAATATTTGTGCATCATCGCCAAACATGTGCAGATGTTATGCAGATGTAACGCGGAGCGACGTGAACAGGGTTCTGTGCCGGGGATGAGAATAAGACAGAGCACATGGCACGGCTCGGATCAGATCCAGACTCACACAGAGGCACAAAAGAAGTCATTTCACGTGTCATGCAGCTCTCAATGGTGTAAAATGATGATTTATTTTGGGGGGGGGAGGAAAAAAAAAATCATCATCTGTGACAGACAGCTGCAAGGAATCTGGAGCAGGACTCACCCTGGGTGATTGCATTTCAGAGGGCGGTGCTGTTCCTGATAGCATCCCATCTCTGCACTGACTCATCCTGCACGCCTCGGTGCCGTTTTAACACCAGCCGCAGCTCAACAGAAACTCGTCCCCTGCCTACTGTGTGGAAACCAGTACCGTGACGCATCATGATGCGTACTTACTAAATCTCGGCCAACCCCGGGCACTGGAGAGCCTAATCCGCGAGCAAATCCATGCAGTGAATCTTATTTACATCTGTGCTCTACATAAACCGCTGAGCGATGGCACCTGACGGCGAGAAATCCCGCAAACTGGGACAGTAAGGAGACTTATTTAAGAACCCACACTGTTCAGTGTCACTGTTGCAACCACATGTGCAGTTTTCTCCCCCCTTCCTGCTGCTGTCAGCTTCTTATTTAAGTGGATCAGGCTGCAGGCCCCCCAAAAAATGTCAAGTACAAGATTAAGTAGTGGGTGCTGTCTATCATCATCGAACGTTTTCCCGACTGGACTGAAATGTCTGCTAAATGTCAAACGATTAAACGTCCGCGCTCCGCAGTAAATCTTAAAAAGAAAGTTGTCCATGATCCAAAGCTTAGGCCCTAACCTTCAATTCAAGCTGATGAGCCACCAAGCTACAGTAGCAATGTCAGGTTTCTTTAATGATTAGATCCAGATTCTTTCCTGATGGTTCATGTCAGTCAAATTTAAGAGATGCTTACTCATAATATTGGTATGTTTACAGTATCTTAAAACAACAAATTAACTCAAAGTGATGAGATATTACATAACAAATTTATATATACAAATAAAAAAAAAAAGAGATACTTAGTCTCACCTAGAGTTTTGTGATCTTAAAGATCGTGGTGGATTGTAGGGTATCAGAAGACTGGTTAGGTATGTGGGAGCTAAACCATTTAAAGCCTTGTATGTAAGTAATACTATGCAATTTGCAATTAATTCTAAACTGAACAGGTAGCCAGTGCAGGGATGATAATATTGGGGTTACATGATGATATTTTCTGGATCAAGTGAGAACCCTGGCGGCTGCATTTTGGTCTAACTGAAGCTTGTTTATTGAGGATGCAGGACAACCACCTAGTAATGCATTACAATAGTCCAGTCTGGAGGTCATGAATGCATGAACTAGCTTTTCTGCATCAGGTACGGATAAGATGCTCCTAAGTTTGGCAATATTTCTAAGATGGAAAAAGGCTGTTTTTGTGATATTGGAAATATGATTTTCAAAGGACAAGTTACTGTCTAATATTACGCCCAGGTCTTTTACTGCTGAGCTGGTAGTAACAGTACATCCTTCTAAACGCAAGCTGAATTGTGAAAGCTGTTGTGTGCTGGTTTTTGGGCCAATAAATAATATCTCTGTCTTATCTGAATTTAGTAAAAGAAAGTTATTGGTCATCCAATCTTTTATGTCCTGGACACACTCAGTTAATCTAGACAACTTAGGTATTTCGTCTGGTTTTGTTGAGATATATAATTGGGTATCATCAGCATAATAATGGAAACTAATCTCATGTCTTCTAATGATGTTATCCAAGGGGAGCATGTATATTGAGAACAGCAGAGGTCCTAAAACTGGCCCTTGTGGGACCCCATATTTCACTGGCATTACACCAGACGGGTCTCCATTCAGATCTACAAAATGGTGTCGATCAGACAGGTAGGATCTAAACCATTTTAATGACAAAATGATCTAAACCATTTTAATGGACATGACAAAAATGAGATAATAAGGTTAAAAAATTCTTTAAATAATTGGATATTGAGTAAAAATGACAAGAAATGTTTTTAAAATAACAAAATATACTGTAAATTTAGCCTAAGAAGGTAACATCTTGAAACTGAATCTTGAATTCGATATTAATACCAGAAAACCAGATATTGTGATTTTAAAGAAACAATACCTTGAAATGATGAGATACTACAAAAAAGAACACGGAATTCCAGGTTAAATAATGAGATATTGGGTTACAATAATGAGATAATGAGATCGAGATGTTAAGTAAAAAAAATTAGATACTGAGCTAAAATATTCAAAGAATCTTAAAATAAATTGATACTTATTCAAAATAATGATATGCTCAGTCAAAATATCTGTACATTTATCTAGATTATTACCAAAACGGTAAGTAAAATACTGGCATGCCATGCTCTAAAAGTTCAATTCAATTCAATTTTGGTTGTATAGAGCTTTTAACAATTGACATTGTCGCAAAGCAGCCTTACACAATTAAAAGAATTATTCAGAAAAAGTGAGACGTTAAGCCAAACTGAAAAATTTAAATAACCGAACAAACCAGCATTACAGATAAATTAGATTTTAAAAATGTTTTCAAAAAGAATCAGGATCACAAACATCCAAAATTGGATCAAACAATAAAACTTAGCTAAAAATGTAAGATCTTTTAATAAACTCAATGAAAACAGGACGCAGGTGTGTGGTCGAGCTCAGGTCAGGGTTGTAAAATCCGGGTTGGATTGGGATCTGGATGGAGAGCGGCAGCTTCCGGATCAGGGTGGAGTCCGACGTAACAAAATTGAGAAGGTTTAAAAAAAAACAACAACAACGCTTATTATCTTTAAATAATGAGATACTGAAACAAAATGACAAGAAATAGTTTTAAAATAACAAGATTTTAATTAAGCCTAAGAAAGTACTATCTTGAAACTGAATCTTGAATTTGCTCGAAATAATGAGATATTAATTCCAGGAAACCAGGTATTGTGATTTGATTGAGACAATATCTTAAAATAATGATACTGAAATAATGAGACATCAAATAAAAAAAATAATATTGAGTCCAGGTTTAATAATGAGATATTCCAATAATGAGATAATGGGATTAAGATGTTAAGTTAAAAAAAATCGTTAAATAATTAGATACTAAGTCAAAATAACAAGATATTAAGACTAAATATTCATTCATTCCTTTCATTCATTTTTTATACGACTTAATCCTGTGTTCAGGGTCGCAGGGGACCTGGAGCCTATCCCAGGAGACTTCGGGCACTAGGCGGGGTACACCCTGGACAGGGTGCCAATCCATCGCAGGGCACACACACATACACACACTCACACACCCAATCACACACTACGGGCAATTTAGGAACGCCAATTAGCCTAACCTGCATATCTTTGGACTGTGGGAGGAAACCGGAGTACCCGGAGGAAACCCACCAAGCACGGGGAGAACATGCAAACTCCATGCACACAGAGACGGGAATCGAGCCTGGCCGGGGAATCGAACCCAGACCCTGGAGGTGCAAGGCAACAGTGCTAACCACTACACCACTGTGCCGCCTAAGACTAAATAATGTTACTGTATTTTTAAAGTTTAGTAGTTTAGTGATTTTGGACAACTTTGAACAGCCTATCTGTCTATCTTTATGTTCTCTGGAGGTAGGAGGAAGGTAGAGAATCCAGAGAAACTGGTAGAGAAACATGTAATTTCATAAACACACTATAAAATCCAGGTCTGGATTTGAACCGTAGACCGCTCCATCATAGCGTCTGGTTTGTTTACATCATTACCAGACCGATTGCAGCGCCTACGCAAAGGCGTGTGAGAGCAGGATGAAATGAGGTGTAGAAAAGATAACGTGGAACCAGTGGAGAACTGCAGCTGCGGTGGAGGAAGATATTCCCACAGCACTCGCAGGATAAACTAAGGGTTCGATATTACCTTCCTCCGACACAGGGATCAGTCCCCCAAAGAGGATTAGCTTCGAATGACTTAAACAAGGTAGAAATGGCACCCTGGAAATACACACAATACATAAACCTCTAAACACACACACACCCTCGATTTCAAGTCGGCTTCTTTGTTGTTTGTTCAGTTCCAGAGATATTGCGAAAGAATCGAATTAGAGTGCTCATCAAAATGAACCCGTGCATCATCTGATTAAGCGGCTACAGCCGTTCTGTGCGAAATCATTACTTTGTTGGAAGTTAATTGCACAGCTGAGTCACAAACGCTTTGGTTACAGATGACTTTCTCCTGTTTTTATTGGTTTGCATAATAGAAAAAAAAAACAAAACGTTGTATCAAATTAGTTTGAAAACAGTCGAGTCTATTAACCCTTTTATTTAAAGGAAATGACTAAAGGAGCTTTAGTACATTAGTCTGTCCGGCTCTGTCGGACAGATCAGCTTTCAAACTTCAACAAAACAAAATGCAACAAGTGTTGCATCCCAGTTGGTTTGTGTCTAAAGCACAAGGCTTTTACCATAAAGTTTCCATGTTCAAGAAAGTGTGATAACATTGTGGCTTACTATGGGGTACTTTGTTGGCCTGTAGTGATTCACAGTGTGCGGACATGACGTATCTTTAGACGTATCTTTATCTTTTATCCTATGACCTTTCATAGTCCTTTGTAGGCAGCTGTAGCAGAGCCACTTCACATGACAGGCGGTTAAAGTGTCAGGATGTTGTAACTGGTAAGGGATGTGTAGACCTTTGCAGCACACAGTAGGACTAGCTGTATCCTTGTTATCTGTGGATTTACTGTATCAAATTGTCAGCGTTTCCATGCCTTTATATCACACTGATGTATTTTGCTTTAGTGTTTTGTTGCTACAATATAGCTAATGACCTCACGTGTCAGAGGCGAGGGAAGCTACGATTTTAAAACTGTAGTGCTTCCCAGATTTGTATGACTCTTTCACCTCAGTACATTTACATTTAGGCATTTGGCAGTCGCTCTTATCCAGAGCGACTTACATTCTTATCTCATTACACATCTGAGCAGTTTTGGGTTAAGGGCCTTGCTCAAGGGCCAAATAGTGGCAACTTGCTGGTTGTGGCCTTTGAACCTGGGATCTTCCGAACCGTAGTCCACAATGCCTTAACCACTGAGATACCCCTGTCATAAACGTAGCTTAGTATGTGTTCTCTATATAGAAACAGTGGATTCCTATTATTTTGCAACATTTTACCTTGTTAATGCACCTTAATTTACATTTTTTATGTTTTAATTTTTGTTTTAATTTTCCCTTTTTCTTATTGTGATTTTTTTTAACCTTGTTGCTTGTATGTTGTATTACTATCTATCTATCTATCTATCTATCTATCTATCTATCTATCTATCTATCTATCTATCTATCTATCTATCTATCTAGCGTTGTGTTGTTCAGTCAAGAAGAGGACCGTTTAACAAAATCAGGTACTCTTTATTTGTAAATGGCATTTACAAATGAACATTTACATTATGTAATCTTGTATTATCATTATTTCTTTTCTTACAAAGTGGTATTTCTCACAAAAATAGATCTCTTTTTCAAAAAACTTTAAATATCTGTACATTTGATATGAATATTATATACAAAGCAGGTGGATCCACCCGAAGGAGCCAATAGTCGAACGAAACGGAATCTTCTCCAACATCCACATTTTTAAAGCGACTGAGAAAGTGAAAAAAATTAAATAAATAAAATGTAAATGACAGTAGCAAAAGCACGATGTGGGTCCTGGCACTGAGAAGCTGAACGTAGCAGCGACGCGACACTGGCGACATTTGGCAGCCGTTACATCTTTTCTGAAGATATAGTCGATACATGACTTTGATAAATAAATATCTTATTTCTTTGCACAAAATAAATCCTTTTCATAGCTGGAATATTTTACAAGGCGCTGTTAATGGGACACTCGACTGTTTTTCCGCTACAAAAGCGATGGAGTTTTAGAAATCATTTAATTTAACGCAAAGTACATGTCTTTATACATGGATTAATAAAATGAACACAAATACAAGGCTAATGCAGGGTTACTTTAAGGTTCCTTTAACTGACTTTATATCACAGTGCTGCGAAATTCTCGGTTCCGACCGATTATCTTGATAGTTACAAACAAAAAAAAGTTAAATGTAAATAAATTACCAAACTCTAGTTTCTAGATGTACATTTGAACTTACTTCAGTCTCAGTTCTAAATTTTGCTAATTAACAACCAAAAACATGTTCAATAATGCTAATGCTAATGATAGTCCAATTCGACTCAATAATGGTGCAAATCTTCGTTATTAAGATTAAAATAAAATACTTTAATGTAAATAAAAGTGTAAAATGTGTTGCATCCCATCAGTTAAGGGAACCTTAATGGAAAACATTATTAGGAAAAAGCAAGAAAATCTACTACAATGTACTAGGAAGCAAAAATGGAAAACAAAAAGGCCACTCCATCATATTCTAACCATGTCCCCGTAACCTGTCCTGTTGTGATCTGCAGGAGGTGGGTGAGGGTCGCGAAAGCCACGAGGTGAAGCCGTGTCGAGAAACCAATATACACATGATGATGCAAACTCGCACTGTGCAGCATTCTGAGAAAGGCTTGCAAAAAAGAACCTGGAACGTTCCAGGATTTCCATGAAACCTCCTCAGGATTTTTATTATATTTTTTTTCTCTCAAATACAAAAAAAAAATAAAAAATAAACAAAAAAAGGACACTCTTAGAGTGAGTTACACAACCGAAAAAACACTCCACTCGAAATGTGAAGCAGGCCGTCCCACGCTTGCAGATCCACACCGAGCTTAAAGCATGTGGTTTATACTGTATGGGAAACTGTATTGGCTCCTCAGACTGTGCTTGAGTCTTTCTCCATGAACCTGTGCAACCTTCGTAAAGTCGGAAAATACAACAGAACAGAACGCTAATCTGTAGGAGGAGGAGGAGGAAGAGGAGTTCACGTCAAACCATGGTGCAGACAGTGTTGAGGCTGGGGTCGAATCGCACCACTTTGCCCTCGATGCTTTTGGTGTTGGTGTTGTACATGGGGTTCTCGAACGTGGCCTGGCCGTTGCTGTTTTCATGCGCGGAGCAGCCCGAGAACTCGGCTTTGTCCGTCCTCCTGAAAGCGCAGAGCACGAATCACGATTAAACATGGAGAACAGCGAATTTTCCTTCAAACCTCCAGACATTATAATGGCACGCACGTGATCTGTGAAATAACTTTTTACAGGACACAGATCAACCGTAAGCCAGAATGACACAGGTTTAACAACAGCATTCAGGCCTCGACACATGATGCAAAACACAATGTCAGCGTTTCAGAACTACACCATGCATTACCCTGGTAACATGAGCACCTCAGCAATTTCATATTACTGAAATAATATATTGAATATACTGTACGGTACTGTGCAAAAGTCCCCCCCCCCTGTTTCTTCATCTTTTGCTTCCAAAGAGCCAGACTTTCTTGTATTTTTAATGCACTCTTGAGGAACAGTTCTCCAGGCTTCCTGAAGGACTTTTTCTGTCTCTCATTTTCACTACAGTCTTTGTTCCCAAACAGTTTCAAAGGAATATATATAAATATACTGTATATTTTTTTTATGCCACATAGAGACCTATGAATGATTCAAGCGTAAAAAACATCTAACTTAAGGCCTGAACCAGTGAGAAACAGGTGCAGATGATGACAGACGATCAGGCCGGTCATTAGTATAATGCTGATGCTGAATGCTGAGTGATTGGAACAGACGAGAGGGGAAATGAGGTCGCTGCTGAGAGTGTTACATAAACAAAAAATTCATTAATTGTATCTTTCGGCACTTTGCAGCCTGTCACAGTAAAACATTTGTTAACAGTTATTTTATTTCATTTAATTTCAAGAACATTTGATTTTACTTAAAATGAAGAAATATGGTCAGAGCGCAGGGTCAGCCATGATACGTGGAGCAGATTGGGTTAAGGGCCTTTCTCAGGGGCCCACCAAGGGCAACTTGGTGGAGCTGGGGCTTGAACCGCCGATGTTCTGATCAGTAACTTAGTGCCTTAACCCCTTGAGCCATCACTGCCGAAAGCTCATTACATAACTGGATGCTCATTATTTATAAAATATTCTTCTTCTTTGTCTTTCGGCTGTTCCCTTTCAGGGGTCGCCACAGCGAATCATCTGCCTCCATCTAACCCTATCCTCTACATCCTCTTCTCTCATATGAACTATTAATGTAATGCATCCTGTTCACTTTTTTGCTTCCTATGATTGAGAATCTTAACATGGCCTTTGGTATCATCACCACAGTTTGCTTTTCCGTTCCTGTCTGTTTGTTCCTGCTCTGATTTTAATTCCAGCTGTTCTTGGTTTATGTGTATTTACATTATCCAAGTGTTTGTCTGCACTCATGTCATGCCTGCCAACCCCTTTAGCTGCCAAGAACTAACCCAATTTAAAGCTCAGATCTGATCTGCGACATCAACGTTCTAACATCGCCGTACCCTTCTTCGTGACTCACGCTTTGCTTTAGATCATCGCTCCTTCGCATCTATTATACCGTTAGTAAGGATGGAGCCCTCCGGATAACTCTTTAAATATCTTCATGATTAAAATACACAAATCACGCCTCCTACACTTGAGCCGTTTAACCTGATTAGCGCACGTACCTCTGTTTGTAGAGATAAAATCCAAACCCTGCGAATATCAGAGCGAAAAAAGGCACGAGAATTGCCACGGCCACGGAGCTGCTGTTGGTCCCGGGCGGTGCCTCGGAGCTTCTCGTCGTCTCTGTGATGTTCTGACCTGCAGGACAGGAAACGTTCAGGGTGACTGCAGGTGCAAGGTGAAAAAAAATCCATTACATATAGCCGCAATCATGCGGCAACATCATAACGGAGACATTATGTTGGTTGTGGAATCATTATGCATATGGTTTTATTAGGATAATGTACACTTTATTATGATCATATTATAGAAAAAAAGAAATTGCACGGTATTATAAGAACAACACTCGCTGATAATGTTTAGCAACGTCTTATATTATAGAATATGTGACCTTACATTACACTAGACGTTTCCACACTTTTGAAATCTCTTAACGCAGTTTAATTGTGTTGACATCATAATAAGGATTCATAACTTTTTTTTTAAAAACAGCAAAATCATGCTTGTCATGACAAGAACAAATAAAAACCAAAATCAACGCTAAACCGCAACAAGCCATCTACTTTATAACAAGCACCTTGTCTCTGTAACCCGAACTGTCCGTAATCCCGGCCTTGGATGTATCCTTGGAACATGTACGGACCTCCTTCATGCTCGGCTGAAACCTGGAGTTCGGGAGGGAAAAAAAAGGAAGAACGAAGGAAAAGAAAAAACAGATTAGTTATCAAAACAGGCACTCGAGTTGAAGAACGGTGCTGAGAACGAACGCATTCATGCTGCTTCTTGAAAAGAGCCCCTCTTTAAAATAAAAAAAAGGAAAGAGAGTAAAAGTGTCAGAAGGAAAATTATTGTAGCGTCGGAGGTCTTGCACTTTAAGAGAACGCTGCACGGCATTAATAATGCGCACTTAAGATTCAGCTCCGATGCTTGAAGCGAGTGAGACAGGGCAAGGAGGATTATTGGAAGGAAAAACAGAAATGTTGAGGCGAACGCACATTGGCTTAATTATCGGGTCTGTGAGTGAATATCATGGGTCATTGGGTCAACGTTAAAGATGCAGACGGTCATTTTGGAAAAAAACATTTAAAAAAATATTCGTACTCGTACGAATAACCTTTAAAAAATTTAAACAATGGTATAAGTTATGGCCTCGGCAACACTAGTGCATGACCTGGCCGGGAAAAAGAAACATTTAAAAAACCCTTTTATAGACTCTTTAATTCAGGGAAAAAATTTAAGAACATATAACAAACTACTAAAAGTAGAAATTAGAACTGCTTTTATCAAATTCGAGTTTAATTCCTAGTGAACGGTTTAAATGCCCGACTTAATGAGCAGATCAAATAGCAGTTTTTTTCCCTTACAAAAATCTCACCCACTCTGATTTTGCATGTTTATAATGTTAAAATTACCTTCAAGCAGCCATTTTTCCCCTAGCAATGCTTACTTGCTAACACCAGAGCTCAGCGCTCGTAAAAGCTTGTTACAACTTGAACATCATGAACATCCTCGTAAATAATTAAGCGCATGTTTATGCTGTTTTAATGTGCCGTTCAAGCGTGGTAGTCCTCGTGAATGCTAACTATGTCCCACTACGGGCTTTGTGTAAATGGGTGCGAATCAAGGAGTATTAAAAAAACTACTGAAATTATTCGCGGATCTTGACGGACTCAAGCGTAAAGATATGTGCGAAGATGAAAGGATGAGAAGCTATTTTCAAGTTTTTCAAGATTTGTTTTTTGACTGACGAATCGTGATTGCAATGGAATAACAACATTTAACCAAAATTAGAGATGCAAAAAAATTTGTATAAATATTCGTCATTTTCTCCTTTGATTTGATTCTAATGTGTTAAAAAAATAAACACTTGGTATACTTTACAAAAATTATAATTACTTAGACAGCATCTGAATCATCATTGCTAGAGACGGAACAAACACGACCTGTGTTCTCTACAGGACTGATTCCCAAAGTGTGGGCTCCCCTAGTGGGCTGTAAGGGTACTGCAGGTCATTTAGAACACACCGCTTCATCCCTTTTTTGGACCACGGCCCAGTTTTATGTGAAAGAATTTTCCATAAACCGGCCATCACGTGCTTGTAACATAGCATAATAGAGTGTATAATTAATATAACATACAATAACGCAGAATCGGTGTGAACCTTAAGCTTGTTTTCCTGCGACAAGACGGTTCCATCTAGGAGTGATGGGAGAAAACAACACCCGAAGTGCATTTCTCGAGTACAGTCTGTTCATTTATTTAATTTTAATTGCTGTCGCCGCTAAACAAAAATAATGCAACTTTCTTTTTGTTGGCAGTATTAGAGTCTTCGGCTGTCTCATCATTGGGTAGTTTTACTTTTTCTAAAAAGCTCTCCAGAGATGTTTGGTTTTAACACATTTTAGCTAGAATGAATTTAAAACGTTAGCTTAATTTTAACAGGGGCGTTAAACAAAACTGAGCCAGAGAGTGTGGGAAGGAGGTACAGGCGGCTGAAGGTTCGATTCCCGACTCGGGTCTGCATGCGTAGGGTTCCCATGTTCTCCCACAGTCTAAAGACATGCAGATTAGGCTGCAAGTTGCCCCTTCGTGCGTGCGCGTGTGTGCGCCCTGTGATGGATTGGCACACTGTTCAAGATGTGTCACGTCCCCTGGAATGGACTCCACCCCCCACCCACCCTCTACACGGGATAAGCGATATAGAAGATGAATGAATGAAAAACAATCAACACGGTTTTACTGTTTTATTGTTTTCATCACTGTCCAATCATAGCATCCAGCTGTATCGTGGGGGCGTGTCTACTGTATAATCAGACAAGATCCCATTTCCCAGGAAGTGTTCTTATTTAAATGCAACATACAGCACTTGACAGCCATATTGTTTTCCATATAAATCTGCGAGCCATTGTTTAAACTACCAATCCTCTCCACCAGCATCTCACACACACACACACACACACTAGCGCACACGCCGAGATGGTCTATTACGCTCGGCTTCCCCGCGGCATCCCATCAAACACTTGCCCAGATGAGCACTTGGGTCGCGTCCCTCCCACCACCCTCCACGTTTCTAGCCGTCTTCATGACTAACACAGTCTGGCGAAAAAGCAAGAGCCACGCTGAGGTCGCTTCCACAAGTCTCACTAACAGCTTCTCCCTCCCTGGGGCGGTCGGCCTCCTCGGCGCCCTGACGATACGTCACCTTTATGACACGGCAATAACCGCTCTTCCTGCTCGTGCGCGTTACGCTCCGGTTATTACTCGGCTGCTCTTCAGGGTTATCGCACTCGCTTTGCTCATATCCAGTAGATTTGCATTGGTCTGGACAGCATCATGGCTTCTACTACACTACTGTATGCGTAGCGGTTTGTGTAGGAAGTAATCCTGCTTATATACAGTATTACACAGTGTATTCCATGCATGTTGCACATTTACAGTAGACACAGTAGACAGCAGGTGAGCTGATGAGAGAGAGAGAGAGAAAGAGTATACCTGTACATCACAGGGTGTAAACAAACCCCATCACTGCCTGCGTAAACGGATATGTGTGTGTGTGTGTGTGTGTAATCAGGGAAAAGTGATTTACGTCGTAGCTTTTACGCTCATCAGCATCTCGCGGTTGATTGTTCTTGTTAAAAGTGCTCCGTATCACATTACAGCTCACGTCTGGTTGTTATCCAGCTCCAGCAACAAATGATATATAGTACCCCCCCTCCCCGCACACACACACACACACCATCCCATACCGTTTTTTTCCCCCGCAAACAGGCTTTGCGGTTTTTTTCCTCTTCTCTTTCCCTTCCCTCAAACGCCCTCCAGCACTCTTCTAAGCCGTGACTCAGCAGAGCCCGGGGCGGCGAGCCCGTTCAGGATGCCTCGCAAATCACTGATAAGGAACCGCTAATTCTCTTCGTTTAATAGCTTTGCTGAGCGCCGCCGAGTTCTCGATTCCGACTGATCGGATCGAAGCTGATTAATTTCCCAGAACAGCAGGTCTGACAGTAGTGAAGCTGCTCTACTGTACAGTTTACTGTTGTGTCCGTTCGGATATATTACGGTTTCTATAGTAACAGCTCGTTCACAGGAGATCCGAATCGTTTGACAGATCTTCAGGACGATAGAGAAGCACGTGATGCAGCTAGAACGTAAGTGAAAAACAAGCAAAAACATTCCATTGTACATTTTTCACAAAAAAGGAGAAACTTTTGTAATACGGTAAGTCAAAAATTATCTGCACACCCAGTATATTAAAGCTTCTGTTGGTCTTATCAGTGCTTTCCTTTCAAGGCCACGGTCTCCCCAGTCATTGCTGTGCAGGTGTGAATGTCTTACATCAGTTCATTCGTAACTGCGGTACGAGCAACAATGTTCTCCCCACTTTTGATTTGCATGAAAGAAGATCAGAGTGCAGTGATTTGTGTACTTTTTGTGGGCTGAGGGTTAGTGCACAGCGGTCAAAATTTGGACCGATACCAATACGAAGGTGAACGTTTTCTTGAAGATAATCATTACTGGTGATGAGACACGGATTCATCACTAGGAGTCTGAGAGTAAACGGTAGGGTTTGGAACTTTTATTTGGAACGATTATTCTCAATCGCCGCCCGAGAAAAAATTCAAAAGTCAAATACTAATTCAAATTTTATTTGTCACGTACACAGTCATACACAGTACGAAATGCAGTGAAATGCTTAGAAGCACGTGATGAACATCAGCGTCGACCATTAGAGTCGACCATCAGCTGGAAAATTCATCAATGCTGCTTACAGTTTTCCGTGATTCTCGAGGGCCAGAATATCATCAGGAAAAAGATTCAACAATCAACAGTGCTCGTTACACTGAGGTGCTTATTGAGGCGTCACAATCTTGCATGAAGATGCGAAACTTCATGTTGAGGTGTTAAAGCGAGGTCCTCCCTATAGTCCTGTTTTCGCTCCATCACCTGTTTGGTTCCCTGAAAGCAGCCCTACAAGGATGAAGATTCACTTCTGATGAAGAAGCGAGGACATTCTGTGCGTTCGTGGCTCGCAGCTTAGAATAAAACATTTTTTAATGAGTGAATATGAGAGCTTGTGTACAGTGAACTGAAAAGTGAGAGGATTATATCAAAACATGATGCATTTGTCTTTTAAATTCTACAGCCAGAGTGCGGATAATTATTGACTCGCCCTTGTAGAGCCGGCAAACATTTTCGTGCTGATCATTTTTTTTAGTAGTAATCAAAGTAGCTGTGCAGGACGGCTAAGAACCTTAGACACTGTTGACTTGTACACACCGGTTCAGCTTCACAACACAGATGAAGTTTCTAAACGTCTGAGATTTTTTTTAAATAGCGTTATCGGTTTCGCTACAATAGTGTATTTTAACAAGACAGCATAAGCTATCAGAAAACCGGGATCTGATTATCGAGCGTCCTGGGCAGCTACTTCGCTAACTATCAAGCTAACTGTCAATGCAATGCTGTCTAACTGTCTAAAATCAATGCACACTAAAGTCCAGGTTATTCAAGGGGTTGTGTAACATGAAGGCTTCAACAATCTGATGCACCTCCTTTTCCTGCGAATAAACCAGAGGACATTTTGACACTCCACCACATGGCTCTTTACATTTACAGAGCCTGTAAGGAAAGCCGACCTTAATAATCCCGCTACATCTGCAGAAATTTGGGTGAAAGCAGCAGGAACTTGTACAACCCATCAGGAATGCATTGGGAACCAGTAAAACCGTACAGCAGTATTGTCTCTCTTATAGCTGGCACGTTGATTTATTTATTTATTCTTTGAATAAGTAAAAAAAAGTCAAGATGCAGGAACGTGTCATGTAATAATGACGGCACTGACAAGACAACGTGTAACTAGCACCTCCTAGTGACTTCACTGGTGTAGTACAAGCGTGCCGTCGCCGGGGAAGACTTGATTTGTCGCTTCGTTGCTGCTACGTCAACTGAGTTCTCACGGCGCCCTCTTCAGGCTTGTGCTATGGCCATGGTAGGTCCACGCATTGAGTTCATGCTATGTTCTTCTGGTGCATACTACGTTTATGCGTCAGGTTATCAGCGTAATGTCTATGTCATGTTCAGAGAACATAGCATAAATACTGGATCCAATTGCTCACACCATCAGTTTGTGATGAAAAACACTGCATGTTACACGTACGAGCTGCTGGACCCGATGATGAGTATCATAAGAGTGTGATAAGAGCTTGGTAAATGTGTCTCGTGATCTGACCGGATCCTAGAAATAACTCGGTTTCATCTCATCAGACCTGGTGAGCACGTGATCATGTGACTAATAGGAAACTAGTGACAACATGATGGATGCGACAGGGATGTGGCGAGGAAGTAGAATGAACTGGATAAATGCACTTTTCTTCTATTTTGACCCCGTTCCCATTTACAGCATTTGGCAGACACCCTTATCCAAAGTGACTTATATATTTATCTCATTATTCATCTGAGCAGTTAAGGGCCTTGCTCAAGGGCCTGCAAGGGCAACTTGGTGTTAGGTGGGGTTTGAACCTGGGAATTACCAGGCTGTAGTCCGATGCCTTAACCACTGAGCTGCCCAGCTGCGTTCTCCGATACTTTTTATGATGCAGTAGGAATTAGCTGGGCTTTGTCTCCTTACAGATTTGTAAGGTTTTTTTGGACCTGGCGGCACGAAGGTGTAGTGGTTAGCACTGTCGCCTTGCACCTCCAGGGTCCGGGTTCGATTCCCAGCCAGGTTTGATTCCCGTCTCATGGAGTTTGCATGTTCTCCCCATGCTTGGTGGGTTTCCTCAGTTTCCCCTCACAGTCCGACAGGCAGGTCAGGCTGCTAATTGGCGTTCCCAAATTGCTCGTAGTGTGTTAATGAGTTTGTGTATAAATGTGTGTGTGCGTTGCGATGGACTGGCTCCTTGTCCAGAGTGTACTGTGCACTAAGTCTCCTGGGATAGGCTCCAGACCCCCCGCGACCCTGAATACAGAATAAGTCGTATATCCGATGAGAGAGAGTGAGTAAATGAAGTTTACCTTAGCTTTGGGCTGTTTAAAGAGCACGTCAAAAGGAAAACCCCACCCTGAAAGGCTTGTACAATATTTTACGAGAGAAGTCATAATTATGAGATGCGGTCTCGTGTTGGTTTTTTATTTGATCAGACGTTACAGGGAAATAATCAGCTTTGTGGTGGATACAACATCACACCATAAAAATATAAAATGTTTTATTGCTTACGTGATATAATGTATAGATTGCTGCGTTGAAACAAACAGCAGTGCTTTCCTTATGCTTTATGGAGTTTAATTTCACTCTCGTGCTTTTATGGCAACATGGCAGCGAGCTTTATTTAAGAAACATCCAGTATATATATCGTCCTCATCGCAGTTATCAGAGAGAGAGAAAAACTGTATTTATGGATGCAGTCAAACACACACACACACACACACACACACACACACACACACACACACACACACACACACACACACACACACACACACACACACACACACAGCCTGATATCTCGGTGTCCAGTTTATAGGATAATAGCAGGTTTATGCAGCTGAGATGAGTCTGCACACTTCTCCTCTTGGTTTAATGGTCAGAAATGTGATTTCTTTTCTTTCAGCACAACACAGCTCTACACTATTATCTTTTCTGCTGGTTTCATAAGCCACAACTGAGAAATAATGAAATAATCAAACCAGATGTGATAACTACTGCATATTATAACCTGCCTCTTGTTATTTCTAGCTACATTATCTTTTCATCAATTTTAAATCATAATAAAATTACGCAAAACAACGATGATTATTATGACTTAGACGAACGAAACAATAAAAAGTAATGAAAATGAAAATACAAAATGGCCAAAAATAGGATTAAGAAACTAAGTAGACTTTGCAAGTGCAATGTCCTCGAGCCTATTTATACATTTGTTAAATTAAGATTACAACAAACCAAATATGATATTATTAAGGTTATTTCTAGTCAAATCGTACGGAAATAGCAAGCAGTACATGTCTTATTCTATCAGCAGATCATTTACTTCTTTCAAGAAATAAATTCCTAAAATTATCTATAAGAAATCATAGATAGCCTTGGATAGATTCAGTGTTCATGAATTAAGAAGAAAAATATTAAATTAAAATTTATATTATATAACAATTATATGGCGTGAATAAATAAAAAATGCAAAAAGTAATGACATGAAAAAGTAAAAATT
Organism: Channallabes apus; assembly: GCA_030522415.1. Lineage (NCBI taxonomy): Eukaryota > Metazoa > Chordata > Actinopteri > Siluriformes > Clariidae > Channallabes > Channallabes apus. The sequence goes on along the minus strand of CM060115.1, from coordinate 12,011,473 downwards.
TTAATTAAATTTCAAATAAATATGTGCAATAAACCCATGGACAAACCAAGATTAATTAATTACAGCAAGATTAAATGAAAATTACATGATCCCCCTAGACCCTCCCCTACTCTCACCCCCATGACCCATGATCTTCCCTAATCTGCTAAAATCTCCCTAATCTCCCCTAAATATATCTTTAATCTCTTCCACAAACCAGCTCAAATCTCTTTCCCTAATTCACAAAACCCCTCCTTAATCTCTTTTCCCAAACCTCTCGCTAATTTCTTCCCTCAAACTCCTCCCTAATCTCCTCCTCAAACCCCTCCCTATTATCTTTCCCAAACCCCCACCACACTCTCCTCCCCCAAGTTCTTCCCTGAACCGTTTGGCAATCAATCAATCAATCAATCAATCAATCAATCAATCAATCAATCAATCAATCAATCAATCAATCAATCTCTCTATCTATCTATCTATCCATCCATGTTTATCTATAAACAGATCCAAAGTAATAAGAGATGCTTACAAATCCGTCCATGGTCCAGGTCTCTTCTGTGATTTTGGCGTGTGTCCCGTGCACCAGAGCCCTCATGTGGTACAGCCTCAGGGTGAGACGAGCTTCACCGCTCTTATACACACCTGCGTCGGGACACAGAAAGAAACCGTATAACACACACACACACACACATCGCTCACACTTACACTCCCACACACCCACATAGACAGTACTCAGACCTCACACGACATTCCACTGCGTAACTCACACACATCGGTGTGTTTCCTGGGTTTAAAAATCTATTTAATTTTGTAGTTGTTTTTCAGGGTGTGATTTTTTCCCTTTATTATTTAAAAGACCTATTAATTATATAATGCACTTCGCTTACTGTTTACTGCTATGCAATGATCGATGTAAAATTGTAATTGTAATAAAACACATGACTATATATAATCTTATATTTGGTTTATTATAATCTTAGATAGATTGGAATAGATTCAAGATTTTGTAAATATATTATTTATTGTTATTATTATCATTTTTTTATGTTTCAGGGACAATGGACTACATAATGCATAAACCCAGCTGTACTGTAGGTATTATTAATGTTTTTCTATTGTGTACGTTTACTTAATTTGCACATAACAACACCAAAAACAAACAACTATAAACATCATAATTATTTAGATTATTACTGCAACTTTACTTTAATTTATTTGTTCATCGATCGATCGATCGCTGCTCTGTTGGAGGAAACGGGTTCCGAATCGTTCTTTTACTTTTCTCTCTTTCACTTGCTTGTGTGACTTTACCAGTTTTACATAAAAAAACAAAACAACAACAACACAGAAAGTTGCATAACTCATGAATGTGGAACATTTGCTCTCACTGTATAATTAGAGCCGGAGCATGCATCACTTAAACTCCAAAAGAAACATTACACTCAGGAAGTTTCTCCGACATCTGACGCAAACGGCTTATTGTTGCGCCGTAGCCGTAGCTAGCAGTGTGTTATTAGTTTCTTACCTGACAGTAAGAGCTCGGTGTTCTTGTTGGTTAGAGTGGCGTTGACTCTGCCGGAGGTTGCGTTGAAGTCGGTGATTGTCAGGGTCACGGGCTGTTTCACCGCCTTGTACTCGAGCGAGCCCTTCCAGACGTACGCCGGGGCGAAGACATCGTCGGGCACTGCAATCGAGAACATTTAAGCTGTCAGGCGGCGAGGGGGCGAAACACACGCGGCACTTTTTACCTCCTGGGTTCTCGAAGTAATTAGCCCTTGGCTGTGATATAGAACGACTTTAAAACTACTTCTTTGCGACGACGCGAGTGAATATTCAACATTAAGAATAATCTTCGAGTGCAGGTGCTCGTTACTCTGCGTGCACGTCGCAGTCTGAGACGTCTCACCTCTTGCTTTCGGACTCGGCGTCCCTTGTACAGGCACGGCCGCTTTCTCTGCCGGTTTTGATCCCACTGAAAAACAAGACAGAGATGCGACGATGATGACGGGTATCACGGGTAGACGCTAAAACCACTCAGTCACAAATGACGTGGGGTGAAACGGATAGAACTCAATTAGCACAGACACTTCAAAATTATTCATGCAGAGTTCAATCGGGTTTTAAAGAGCTCTCAAAAGCACAGCGGTATATTTACAAGTTTATGTATATATATATATATATGTGTGTGTGTGTGTGTGTGTATAAGTCTCACTTCGGCACACAGGCACTTTCCCGCTCCAGGATCCGTCAGGTCTGCAGACGCGATGCTCGGAGCCTCCGGTGAGCACGAAACCCGCCTGGCACGAGTACACGAGCATGTACCCGAGCGAGGGCACGTCCATCCCCAGAACACTGGCATGTGGCGGGCTGCGAGGCTGCTTGCACGAATGGGCTGCACAAACACAATTATAGCGAAAAAACCTTTTGAGAAAACCACTGATTATTTTCCTATTACATCACAACGCATCTTTCCGGAGCGATCTTCAACATTAAACAGACTGGAAGTCATTTTGTTTTGCTAAAACATCTGGAACAACTGCACGGTATAAATTGAACAAAACCAAGCGGTGGAAAACGCAAGTAAAGTATCAAGTGCGCTCTGAGCCTAATCTGCATCAGGTGGGTGGAACCCACAGGACTGTTTCTTTTTTTTAAATTATTTTATCTTATTTATTCCCCCCCCCCGATTTTCTCCCTAATTTAGTCATGGCCAATTCCTCCCCGTCACTAGGGGGCTCCCACATTAAGGATACTACTCCCATTCAGCCGGGAGGGCCGAAGACTATCACGTGTTTCCTCCGAACCGCGTGACACCAGCCAATTGCATCTTTTCGAACTGCTCGCTCACGCACCGTTAGGGGCGGAGTAACACACTCGGAGGAAAGCGCTAACCGCTCCTCCCGCGTGCGCGAGCTCACAGATGCCCCTGATTGGCTGTAGAGCCGTGATTAATGTGGAAGCACAAAGTACCTCTCATCCCTCCCCTCTGAGAGAGCTCGGCCAATCAGCTCTCTCTAGACCTCCGGCTGTGAACCAGCGATCTCCGGATGATAGGGCGAGCACTTTACCACTGCGCAACTCGGAGGCCACAGAACTGATTCTAATAATTATAAATTATTATAAAAACAGAAAGCGTCGGTGAGAAACAAGGAGAAAGACTTACGGATGCATTCAGGCTGGGCGCCGCTCCAGGTGAGGTCGCTCTGGCACGTCCGTGTGGTGGAGCCCAGTAACAGGTGGCCGCTCTGACAGTGAAAGCGCACGGTCCCGCCCACCTGCGATATCGGACACACCTTTAAAACCTGGCACCGCCGGTAGAATCAAACACTTTTAATATGCAAACGCATCCACAAGTCTATTGCATTCCATTTATTTCTGCATGAGGTAAAACATATACAGTAAGTCCCGGTTTGACTTAGCATTAGCGCGGCTCATGCTTTTTCGGGAAAGTGCACCTTTCTGAAAGTGCGCACGTCCGTTTTGTTCCAGTCACATTCACAGCGATAAGACTCTTATCTGCAGTCGTGAACTTGGCTCCAAGCCTTTTCCACATTCTAAAGGAGTTCCTGGGAGGCCGGCGTTTCCGAGATGAAAGAGATCATGGCTCTGGCATTCTGAGAAAACGTTCTACCTTGATGATGTAATGGTGTAGGTGTGGACGTGAACACGCCTTAAGCGTTACTTTCACAGGAGTGTTGGTGTACACCCCTTAAATGTCTAAATCTTTTATTTCCTTTCCTAGGTTTATTTGACGTAAGATCTGTCAATCAACCTCAGTGGGCAGGACCATCTGTTATTACTAGATATGCAATATTTTTCTCTAGTCTTCATTATTTGCGTGCGACTTGTCCACCGAATAGAGCAGAGTCAGGTGCCGTTTTACTGAACGATTCTGACAATGAGTCAATTGTGCTTCGGGAGAAAGGGCAGGGGGGAAAGGATCCCGATTCAGAGTGACACACACACACACACATATATAATATATAAACTCTCTCTCTCTCTCTCTCTCGCTCTCTCTCTCTCTCTCACATGGACTCACCACTGTAAACACTTCTGTTCCCACAAGTGGCATTAATCATTTTGCGGAATCATTTAACTTGGAGAAGCAGATGATGAGCAGGATGTAGGTGAATTATTAGCCTGTGTATAAGGATAGTAATTAAGCTAATTAGTTTAAGGATTAGCTGCGGGATATTTCAGGATAAAAAAAAAAAGAAAACAGCAAGAAGCTAATTCTCCTATTTGAAATGCAGTCCCACATTCGGCCGCCTTCAGAGAGCGTCATGTGACTCACTGTGAGGAGAGTGTGTGAGAAACGAGTGTGTAGCAGAGGAGTGTGTGTTAAAGGAATGTGTGTTCGACAAATGTGTGTTAGGGGAGGGTGTGTTACAGATATGTGTGTGTGTGTGTCAGGGTAGTGTGTGTCAGGGTAGTGTGTGTCAGGGTAGTGTGTGTGCTAGGGGAGAGTGTGTTAGAGGAGCGGAGTGTGTGTTATGGTAGTGTGTGTTAGAGGTGAGGAGTGTGTGTTAGGATAGTATGTGTTAAGGGAGTGTGTGTTAGAGGAGTGTGTGTTAGGGTAGTGTGTGTGTAGTGTGTGTTAAGGGAGTGTGTGTTAGGGTAGTGTGTGTTAAGGGAGTGTGTGTGCTAGGTGAGTGGTTGTGCTATGGGAGTGTGTGTTAGAGGAGTGTGTATAAGATAAACACACGTTATGGTAGTGTGTTGGGGGAGTGTGTGTGTTTTAGGGTAGTGTGTGTAAAAGGAGTGTGTGTTAGTGAAGTGTGTGTTAGATGAGTGTGTGTTAGGGGAGTGTGTGTTAGATGTGTGTTTTAGAGCAGTGTGTGTTTTATTGGAGTGTGTGTTAGTGGAGTGTGTGTTAGGGGAGTGTGTGTTAGATGAGTGTGTGTTAGTGGAGTGTGTGTTAGGGGAGTGTGTGTTAGATGAGTGTGTGTTAGATGAGTGTGTGTTAGAGCAGTGTGTGTTTTATTGGAGTGTGTGCCAGGTCAGCTCTCTTACCTTGAAGCCCAGGCTTGCATTTAGAGAACCGTATTCAGGTGTTCCAGGGTTCTCACACGTCGTCTTGGTTGGTTCTATGGACATCATCATCATCATCATCATCATCACCATCAAACATGGTCATCATCAGCTCCCTCTGAGGGAACCCTTAACAGTTCTGTCATTACGTTTGTTCTTTCATGTACAGTGAGTTTTATTATAATTCTATAGAAACAGTGAGTGTAAATAAATATGATTGTATGTTTTCTCTGTTCTGGTCAGAGCTATGAATAATATTAATATCAGTGGAACGTGGGCAGAAGCAAAAGGTTATTAAATAACGCCATGCCTGTTATTCAACAGAGTGAGAACGACTCTAAAAACAGAACGCATTGCCTCGTTGACCTTTACAGACAGAGGATTTATATCTGCTCTGCGCACAGTGTGTGTAATGTGGTGTAATGTGATCTATCACCTATACATCGAGGCTGGGAGCCGCTCCATGTGGCGTCGGTCTGGCACACACGTGTAGACGAGCCCACCAGCACGTAGGGGGCGCTGCAGCTGTACAACACCTCGGACTTGAAGATGAAACTCTGGCCTTCTCTCTTGGCTTGTGCAGGGATTCCTGGATCGCCGCAGAACCTGGCTGTAAAATAATAGAGACACCATGGTCTTGCTGATTTTTTTCCTGTAACAGCACAACACCTGAGTCTTAACACTGTATAGACAAAAAATACAGAATTTTCAAGTTCAGTCAGGTGTTACGGATGGAACTTTTAACACGATGTGCAGATAAAAAGCTTTTTCAAGGCTGCGAGACATAAAAGAAGTGAGTAAATGAAGTAGAGTTAATAATTAAACTTCAGAAAGGTTTCACACTGAACAATTCTCAAGGATATAAAAAAGAGGATTACAAAAAAAATCAGCGAGCCCTGGCTCGGTGTCCTCGCCCGGTCATTACTCCTGCGATTCGGCGACCTTATCATTTTCGATTTCCTTTTCAAAGCATCGATAAAGAATTTAATTACAAGTCTGGGTTCACTGATGGGTTAGGTACACGCATGGTCGCTGCTTTTACACGCCCAATTGGTGCCGAGGATGTCAGGGGAAAAATCGCGAAGGAAACCCGACGGCCAGCTCACCGCAAGAGTGAAATATATTTTTCATATGTAAAATGATCAAAGGGCAAAAGCACTCGGCATTAAAATCGCAGTTAAAGGGTCAGGGATGTGATATTTAACCGTCAATGCGTAGGTCGGCTCGAGCAAATATAAATCAGCCGTAATGATCCTGCTGTAAATGAGCGTAGAGGGCAAAGGCCCGTGTCAGCTTCCTCGCTCTCTGATCTATATTTCACAAAGCGGAATAAAGGAAGATGAAGCTCCGAACCTCAGAACCTTGAGTGTTGAGTTGCAGGCTTAAGTGTTGGCACCGAGCCGTTAAATACTAACAGTCTCTAAACCGGAGATCAGTCCGAGCCATCTGCATGGTGAAGGGATTAAAGAGCCGCTGTGTTACTTTAAACCGTCTTCTGCTTGCTTTGCTTCTGGATTTTGAATACATATTTTTTTTATTATTAAAGATCAAATATTGCAACAATGCAACAGAGAATTTTCCAAAACTTGGGAAAATAAGGTTAGATACAGTCAAAATAATACAAGATGAGATAATGCAAGATATAATCAGAAATAGGAAAAAAAAAGACGAAACATGATAGAGCTAGAATAAGATAAAAAGATAAGAAATTACACAAGACAGGACAAGACACAATCAAAATATGAAAGAAAATGAAACAAGATTATATGAGATAAAGCAATAGATAAAATAAAAATATAAAAACAACACACCATAAGCTAAGATGATAAGATGAACTTGAACAAGATGGGACAAACTAATATGAGATAAGGCGAGATAAGATGAGATAGGGCAAGATGTAAAAAGATGAGATAAAAATGCCAACATCAGACAATATATGATAAATATATCTTTATATATGATAAAGAAAATAGTATAAGGTTAAATAATATGAGAATAAGTTGAGAGATAAGACAAGATGAATAAATATAAATAAATAACACATAATGAGATTAAATAAGATAAGACAACATTAAATAAAGGCAAGAGACAAGATAATAGGAAATAAAGCAAATACGGAAATATAAGATGAGATAGGGCAAGATATGAAAGGATGAGATAAAATAAGAAGAAATAAACAAGATGAAAGAATTTGATAAGGAAAATTAGATAAGATGAGATAAAATCCAAGAAAAAGCCAAGAAAAGACAAGATAAAATAAAAGACAGAAAATGAGACAAGATAAAACAAGTTCAATAAACAAAACAAAAACAAAACAAGATATAACAGGAAAAGACAAGGTAAGATAAAATCAAGTAAGATAAGATGAGATCATATGAAATATGCCAAGATAACATAAGATGAAGTAAGGTGACATGACAAAATCAAAAGAGATAAGATGAGACAAGTTAAGATAAAAAAAAAAGCCATGATAAGACAAGGCGAACAAGAAAAAACAGGATAAGATGAAATAGGATAAGACAGGCAAAGATGAGATAGTTGAGATAAGACAAGCTAGGATGAGATAAGATATAATAAAGAAAGATTTTTTTTACTCATTCATCTTCTATACTGCTTATCCTTATCCTTGTACAGGGTCTTGGGGGGCCTGGAGCTTATCCCAGGACACTTTGGGCATGAGGCAGGGTACACCATGGACAGAGTGCCAATCCAATGCAGGACACACACGCTATAGGCAAACCTAATCTGCATGTATTTGGTCTGTAGGAGGAAACTTCACATACACAGACCCGAGGTGGGAATTAAACCCTCGACCCTGGAGGTGCAAGGCAACTGGTCAACCTGCAACTCCTGAAGATGCCAAAGAACTTCCATCTTGAAATTAGTTTTATGGACAATTCCACCCTGCTAAATATAACAGGATAAATGATTCAAACTGTTTCTCAAAACATGAGATATTCAAGCCCTCGATACAAACAAGGTGTAAAGTCAGTGACAGGTGGAATTTAAATTCATAACAGCTAAATAAATATATATTTCTTACCAGAGATATTCAGCATTACTTTATCCATGTGATAGTTTTCATTCCTTCTCTGGGAGAATTTTTTTTACATTGTTTTTGTGGCAGGAGCGTAAAAGAACAAGGGATAAATACACAAATGCGAGGAGGAAGAGAGGTAACTCGAGTCATAACATGCAAACGAGACCCGTCGCTGCTCATTCTGCACACGTTTGAACGTGTCAGAGGCCAAATCCGCCTACGCCAAAAAAAAAAAAAAAAAGAATAAAAATCAGCGATGTGCTTACTGTACACTGCCTCAATTCTGATCTAACCTTTATTCCATGTGTGTGTGTGTGTGTGTGTGTGTGTTTGGTATGGAGTGAGGAGGATAACATTGTAAACAGCTCCAGGCCATGCCACGTTGTGCATAACAAACAGATCTTGAGAGAGCCCTAATGTCAGCGAGCCTCCTTGATGAATAATAAAGCACTTTCGAGATGTCTGAAACGCCACACAACAAAGGCGGAATATTAATTTTAATACGGTAGCTTAGTGGCTCTGGGATAACGTGACACCGTGCTTGTGGCTTTTTGCCGCAGTGCCGCTGGTTCACTGTGATTTTGTGTAAGTATAATTGGAGGAAAAACCCACCCGGAACGAGTGGCATATTAATCTTTAAAATTAACATTATCTTTGAATTCTTTCTTTGGTTAAAGGTTTCCTACCGTATCCAGAATGCCATTTCAACTACCAGATAAGGGTGCAGTAGGTTCATTCACTCAATTCATTTCTAGCTAAAGAGAGCGATGCGGCAGCGCTTTAGTCCATCAGTCAGGTTCCAAAGCTTTCATCTTAACACCAACATGCTGCTCGTCTTGTAAATCACTAATGAAGCACATTAACATTAATCACTAATGAAGCACATTCATTTCATAAACAAAAAAGTCAAAATAGTCATGAACCAAAGATTTTTACTTCCAAAGTTTCATACTTACAAAATGCTAGTGTAGTGCTGCATGATGGAATTGCAACATCCTTAGCTACTTTGTTGCAATACGTTATGCTGCATATATTGTAGTTATATAGTGTGTAAAAAATTGTGGTTTAAATCAGTAGCTAGCATGTGAATATATGTAAATATATATACAGTATAAACCACACGCACAGTGTCACGTTATCAGCTACAGTAAATTATCTACTACCTTGTTTATATTCATAGCTATAATTTTGTTTCAAATCAGCGATTAACTTGTTAATGTTTGCAGATATACTAGCTAATTGTTACTATTTGTACCAATATTTTTCATATAAGTCAGCAACTAGCTTGTTAATTTTTGTAGCTATATTTGTGGTTTAAATTAGATTGCTTATATTTGTAGATAAACTTTTTGTAAGCTTTTTAAATCAGCTACCAGCTTGAATTAAATCAGATACTAGCCTATTTATGTTTGTAGTTTAAATCTGTAATTTATATCTGTAGCTATACTTGTTGGTAAATTTCCTATTAGCTTTTCAATATTCATAAATATATTTGTGTTATCAGCTAGTAACTCGTTTACAATCATATCTATGATTACACTTTTAATCAGGTACCAGCTTGTTAATTTTTGTAGCTAAACTTGTAGTTTAAATTAGCTACTAGCTTATTAATATTTCTAGCTATACTGTATTTCTTGATTAAATTAGCGCCTAGCTTGTTTATTTTTTTATATTGTGCTGTGTAAATGAACTAACATCTTATTAATATTCATAAGCATACTTTTGCTTTAAATAAGCTACTAGCTTGTTAATTTTTGTAGCTAAACTTATAGTTATAGACAGCTACGAGCTTATATATAATATTTCTAGCTCTATTTCTTAATTGAATCAGATACAGCGATCTCCGCTTGAAAGGGCGAGGACTTAACCGCTGCGCCACTCGGACACTTGGAGACAACACGCCCCAGTCACGTTAATAAGCTACTCGACTTCTTTGAAAGAAAGCTCTAGATAAGTGACGAAGTGCGCCTGTTATAATAATTGCACGTGTATTTTATGTTTGAACTTGGTGTTATTTGATCTTATTGGTTTAGAAATTTATATTTCAATAAATAGTAAACTTGGCCGATTTCATTATAATTTTGTTGACAAGTGGGGCTTGAAAATTCTCCCACCCCCTTAAGTGGGGAAGGACAGAAATATGGTCATTTATTTCAGTTAATAAATCTACTATAAATTTTTTTACTCATTATTGTACAGTACATATCAATAGCTCTGGTTCAGATTTTTCATGTTTGTTGTGGAAATTACCATCACTGTTGTATTTACTGTGATGAATTAAAATGTCACTTTGCGCCACCTGGTGGCCATTTTACAAATGACTTTGAAATGCAACTGATTTATTTTGGCCGCTGTTGCCTTTAAACGGCGGTGAGCGCGACGGTAATAACCATTCAGATTGGGTAACCACTGTACTAGCCTGTTTATATTCAAACCTATATTTGTGGAGTAAATTAGATAGATTCATAGCTATACTTATGCTTTAAATCAACTGTTAAATTGATAATTTTTGTGGCTTAATTTGTTATTAACTTTGCTACTAGTGTTAATATTATAATATTAAAATTATAATTTGTAACTATATATATATATATATATATATATATATATATATATATATATATATATATATATGGTTTAAATTACCTACTAGTCTGCTTATAGTTTGGAGAAACAACCACTTAAATTTATTTGGTATAACCTGCAACAGAAGCAGCTATTAGGTCATATTAGATGTTAGGTACTGTAGTTAGTTTTATTGAAAGCTGCCAAACCAATTTGCAGAGCTTCATATAATGCAATAGTCGTATTGAAATGTAGGTGAGAGCCGGGTAATCTACAAACAATATGAACTACGGTTGGCGAAAGAAAAATAAGAAAACCATGAATCAGGTCAAAAACAGAGAGTTTTTGCAATCATAAAACAAATGGTATGATATACATTTATGTGTAAAATAAATTAAATAAATTAAAATAGTCGCGACTGCTGCACTTTACTTGCCGATCCGCTTTTCCTGTTCCTGCGGTAAAAATAGCATCATTGGGTTTCACCTCTTCTTGCTAACTACATGAGACTAGGACTTTGAGGCCAATGTCCTCAGTAATTCTGTGCTGGAGATCTCATTAATGTGACAACATCACTGGAGAAGAGTGTGTAAAAAATAATGAGGCAGATTTGTTTACATGCGCTAACAGAAAATCTTGGCTGTTAGTATCACATATTTTTGAAACTGTTAAAATGTTTTTTTTAAATAAACATCACTGAAACTGTGCTACTGTAGCTATAACAATGTGTTGTCAATTTGACAAACAACTTTTCGCTGTAGTAATGAAATACAGCGACAACCAGCACAGTAACACAAGAATCAACAAATACATCACAAAGTAGACAATATACTGTACTGTACACATACAGTATTTCCTGATGAAGATTTTATTTTTTTACTTTTAAAACTTGTATGTCCCAGAGTGATTTGAGCCTCATCAGCATGAGATGACTGATTTTTTTCAATCTCTTTTTTTGATGCTTTCAGCTTTTGGCACCATATGACTTATTTTCTAAAAGAATTGTAAATTGAGGTTTGCAAAGTCGAGTCACGTCAGCGAGTGAAGACATCACGCTCGGGGTCATGCAGGGCCTCTTAGGGCACCGCAGATCTGCTGAGTAAGGCTGTGATAGAGTTTGTTTGGAACTGAAGGGCGTCTTGAGAGAGAGGATATGCTGAGTGCGGAGCAGTCACGCTCCTGACATTTTAACCAAGGGCAGCTAATTAGCATCAGTGGAAAATAAACTTAAACAACCTTAACCTATAACTTACTGCAAATGAGAGCATTTCTACACACTGTGTGGCTCTTTATTAAACAAACAATGTATTGCTACACTGATGAACATCACTGCATGATATGAAGAGAAAATTAAGCGGCATAAATCAAATGTCAACAACGACATTGTTTCGAGAATCAGCTAGCTAATGGAGAACAATAGCATGAAATGAGCAAGGCTAGTCAATGATGAGGAATGAATAGTACTGAATAGGCTGATGATGGAGGTTTAACTTCTGAGAATAGAGAATGAATTAGCTAATAATACAGAATAACCACAGTAGCTAACAAGCGATAATGAGCTAGTTGAACAACACAGGATGAGTTAGCTAACAATAAAGAATTAACTGGTTAATAATAAAGAATGAACTAGCCAAAGGTGAAGAGTTAACCAGGTAAAGTCGCAGAATGAACTAGCTAGTTAAGTTAAAGTGCAAGGCTAGTCAAGGATGAGGAATGAGTAGTAGTGAATGGGCGGATGGTTAAGGTTTAACTACTGAGAATTGAGAATTAACTAGCTAACAACACTGAATGAGTAAGCTAACAATAAAGAATTATGTAGTTAATAATGGAGAATGAACTAGATAACAGCTAAATCCTGAGAATGAACTAGCTAGTTAACAAGGACGAATTACATAGCTAGCAGTGAAGAATGTAGTAATTTAATTAACAATATATTTTTTAATACATTCATAATTATTTATTAGTGAAAAACTGGCTAACAGTGGTAAACAATATAGTGAGCAATGGAGAATATATCTAATGTGGACAAATAGATAAAATGCTAACTATCAAATGAGAATAAGCTAGGTGATAATGCAGAATGAACTAGCTACTGTAGCAGTGGTAGTTGGCTAAAGATTAGGAGGGAACTATCTACTACTGCAGCATGAGCTAGCTAACAACAAGCAACAAGCTAATGAGCAATGGAGATTTAACTAGCTAACTATGACAGGTGTCTAATAATGGAGAATAAGATACATAGAAGTGGACAATCATTTAGCTAATGATAAATTAGCATTTAAAAAAAATTATGTTTTAATAGTAAACAATATATTGGTAAATAAAATGGTATGCAGTGTAGAATGCTTTAGCTAATTCTGAAGAAAAAGCTAGCTAACAATAAATAACGAGCTAGCCATCAATTGAGAATGAGTTAGCTAGCAATAAAGATTGAAACTGACATCAATGGTGGAAATGGAACGAGGAGTTGAACCAAGATACTGAGAAGGCGCTAGCTAATAATAATGAGGAAGAAGTTAAGTTTGAAGAACAAGCTAATTGTGGTGTAGCTCAGACTGGAGAGTAGCTAAGAGTGGAGAATGAGTTAGCTAATAGGAGTGTTGGGGAATGTGCTGTGGTGTAGATAACGGTGGCTGCAGGTGGTTTAATGAGGATATACCCTGAAGTGGTGGTGGGTGAGCTAGCAGTGATGTATTGAGATTACTATTATGATAGAGAAGGTTAAATGAGGAGATCTACTCACGCATGCACAGCGGCACGTCACCGCTCCAGGATCCCTGGCCCACGCAGGTAAGGGTTGCAGGAAAGGAGAGCTCATAGCCGCTCAGGCAGCAGTAGCTAACACTGGTGCCCCAATGGAAGACAGAGCCCTCCACCTCGCCGTTGGAGATTCGGGGTGGATCAGGGCACGTCACCGCTGCAGACGAAAGAAAAGGAATTTAAAAAGATAATCACTTAAAAAAAGGAGAGGGATTTACTTGCTATACAGCTCTACTCGGAGTGTCGTGTTTGAAAACTCTGATCTGATCTGTACGTTAAAGCCGGTCTAGTCCTCGAGCGTTGCTCTGAAACAGAGAACACAGACCTTGATGAAAGGCACGGTTCAGGCGAGTTTGCCGTTCAGAGCTTCCTCTGACATTTCATCGACTACTGAAGCGTCTAACGCACACAGAGCACTGACAACCGTTCACATTCTCCGCTTTGAAATTTTTCTCTTTTTCACCTGCTCTCCGGGTCGGCGATGTAAAGGCAGCTCGTGGCCGCTCTGCTAAATAAAGCACGAGGGCCAAACTTTGCACACTTGAGAATTGAAAATCAGAAGCATTAAATCCCAAAAGTGTTCTCTTATAGGAGTTCGAAGGAGTTTTATCTGAGAACTGGTGATTTCTGAGCCTTGCCCTGGTTTTACTGTACGTGAACATAAATCACATAAAATCTAGAAAAAGTCTTTCATCTCAATTGGTACAATTACTGTTTCCTTTAATTACGTTTTTGGTGCACAATTTTTGCTATTTAGCCTAATGACATTCCTGGACTTTCAAGGATATCTGAAGCATTGATGAAAGGGCTATAGAGAGTTTTGCCATTCAACAAAACAGTTTTTAATTCTGACAATCTCATGAAACTACTGTATATCAGAATTAATTAATGTGAGGAAAAAAGTTTTTCAAAAGTATTAGGAAAATGACATTTACAGTAAAGAAGCAACTGCAATTAACAGTTTAACATACACTGTATTAACGACTAATGCATGAATGGATTCCTAGATGTGTTATTGCATTCTTGATCCTGAATGCTCAGAAGAGAAATAAAAAGTTCAGCCATGAGTATGTGTAACAGCGTACTTTGATCTGTTTCGGCAATTCCATCATTGCCTAATAATTTAAAAAACAATCCTAGCTTTGAGTTTACTTAAGATGTGTAACATATAATTCAAGGTTACGTTGGTTTGGGGATAATCAACTTTATTACATTTCCAACAAGCCCTCTGGCACCACCAATTGGGCAAAGCTGGACATCTCAACTGTATGTCCGCAATAATGCACCATTAAAGAAACACAACGTCACTTTTCTCCAACATGCCGAGTTCTATAGATACCGTGATGTTAGCGTCAGCCATATTGGATTTTCTTCTTCTGTTAGACCTTTGTCCATTCCTTTTATACAAATGTTGCTCCATCCATGCAAAGTTTGGTTACATAGCAACCATCGCTTTCTTCTCACAGACTACTTTTGCACAGAAGAATTCCTTATTGCAAATATCATTAATTATACACTGCTCTGCCAGAAAAAAAGTCTCTCACACACTAATGTTTCATTGCACTGATATTTGCTTTGATTAAGGTTGTGGCATCTTTTCGATAAGCTTATGCAATGGCACAAACATTTATTTTCATCAAGAGTTGCGTTAATTTCTCTCCAAGAACTTGTATGGATGATGGGATAGTCGGATCGCTGTTTAAAGCCTTCTCCAGCACGTCCCAAATATTCTCATCGGGCTTAGCATCTGGACTCTGGTGTGCTCTCTGAACCACTCTGTCACAAATCGAATCCTGGCATCATCATTTTGGAATATGCTTGTGCTATCCAAGAAGAAAAAAATACATCGATGTTAAAAAGTGGTCATTCACCTCATTTTTTGGGGGCACAACAGAAGCAACCCTAGATAACACTAACACATAGCGCTGCCCCAACAGGCTTGTACATAAGGCACTAGGGATGATGCGTGCATCACTTCATCTGCCTCTCTTCTTTTACTGATGCGCCCATGACTCTGGAACAGGGTAGATCCACACTCATCAGACCAGATTACCTTTTTCCAGTCAATTCTTTATGCTTCCTAGTAATTTGAAGCGTTTCTTTCCTTCAGATTAGTCTCATTGAAATGTTTTTTTTTAAGGTTACACAGCTGTTTAGTCCCAGTCCCTTGAGTTCTCTTTAGTTGTTTTCTTTGCCTAATGCAGAAATGAGAAGCATCTCAATGGCTTTCTCCAATGGAAGGCTCATAAACTATTTGCCTTGATTGTTTTGGGCGGGCAGTGTACTGTATGTTAAATGACTTATTTAACCCTGTATTGTTTTTAGGTCATTTTATGTGTCTTGCTTGAGACACTGTCGAGTGACATATCTTGATATAAACGTACTTACTGTACGGACTATTTGGCTTTGGCATCAATGATTTGAGTGGGTTTCTATAGAGTTTATGCAATAACACCAGTCTACACTTTCGAGTTTGACGTGCCACTAAGGAAGTCAGTGGGAATTAAACAAGATCTTGACGCAATGCAACAGAGTTTTAATACAATATTTTTTTCATAGACTATTAACAAAAAAAGATGAAATAAATGAAAATTACAAGCTATTGAGGAACGACAAGAAGCGCGATTCAAGGTAGAAATGTTTGACAAGATTCTAACAGCCATGGGATAGTGAAAATAAAGAGCAGCGAGGTTTGAGATGACATTTTCTAAATTGCAAATTTATACTTTGGACAGAGAAATAAAGAACGAGAGAGAAAGAGAGAGAGGGGGAGTGAGAGAGAAAGAAAGAGAGAGAAAAACAAGTCCACTGATATTTTGTCACAGTCGGACAGGGAGCTGACGAGCCGCGGGTAGCAGCTGAGTTTGAGCCAGCCATGAATAAACCATGAGTTGTTTTGACGAGCAAGTGTCCCAATAAAAAGAAAAGAAAAGGCAAAAAAAAAAGTTAATCAAATCCCTGAATCACGACACTCCTCCGTACGCACCGCACTGTAAACAGCCATGCCCTGTTTAACACGTCTGTGTGCTGAGTTGCACCACATCAGCCCGGCTTCAGTATGTAATTACATATCTCTTCATGCCCGAGCATTTCATATCACTCTCTTTTACAAACAACTCGCTGCAAAAATAAAGCCGTGTTTAGTGAAGCGCTAGCGTTTGAAACTATACAGTTGCATTTCTGTTCCAGGGCCCATGAGCTGCACGTCTTGTGATCTCTGGCATTAAGGGGAAGATAGAAGATCCATGCTTCTCTCGCTGAGCTTTTTAGGTTATGACATCCGGTAAACATCGCACTGCAGGACGGAGCCCATAACACCCGGGTCGAAGTGTGTCCGAGTGAGTGACGCGCAATCAAATAAGCTTTATATTAATCGATTGAGCAAGCATAATCAGAAGAATAAAGGCTTTTTTTCCCCCGAACAATTCAAGGCATAAAAAAGAAATCAGGTTTAGTGTCAATACAAACCTCTGTATTGTGTCTTCTGAATTTTGGCTTCTGATTGGTCGGAAAAAGCAACTCTGACGTTAGTGCGGTTACAAATCACAGGATCGTAGCTTTGATATGTTATTGCTGCTACAGTAACAGCTCGTTCACATGAGACATGTGATCAGTTTATACTGTATATACAGTTGATATGGCAACATATTCCATAAGGACATGTTGAGGAAATACTTATTTATAATGTACAGTAAGTAATAACAGAAACTTGTTTTATAGATGTTACACAACATTAACTTCAAAGGTTGTTAAGTCAAACCGGAACGTTTGATAAACTTGGAATAATAAACTCACCCCTTTTAATTTTCTATATAATCACAGAATTATACTTGTTTCACAAGTGCTTGGATACCATCAAGGTAGAAAGTTTTCTCAGTACGTCTGAGCCATGATCGACTGCATGCTTCATGTCTGAAACGTGGCCTCACAGGAACTCCTTTAATATTCCAAACATGTGAAAATGGCTTGGAGCGAAGCTAGGACCGTACTGCGGATGTGACAATAACTCCCAGCCGAGTCCGTGTAATGGAAAATTGCTTGTAACGGAGTTCCTGGGAGGCCAGCCTTCTTTAAAACTTCTTTTGGACCGTATAAATGTCTTTTGTAAATGTCAATCGCTTCTAACAGAAATTTGATAACCAGTTTGACTTAAATGACCCCTTGCATGATATGGTAAGTCTCACATTTTATTTAAAATAAATTTTAAAGAATACTAATTCCTAAAACCCAAAAAAATAATAACACTATCTTTTTAAATCACATGTTTGCTGTTGATTACTTTCCTATAACAGCATGACACTAATGCGAACTTTTATTGCTATACATTTTGTTACACATTACATAACACAGATGTAACAGCATTAACACAACATGGAATGTAGTAACTAAAAAAGTTACAATTTCCAATTTTTTAAAAATTATTAAAGTCTATCATTTTTCCTGTAAATAATAAACCACATAAGGCAAACAGTCAACAATAATTAACACTAATCAACATTTTTATTTGTGGAAATTCTGACCCGAGGCTGGATTTTGTTGCAGCCCATTATCATCAAGATTATTGGGGCTTGGTATTAAAAGCATTAAGGCTGAGCAGGTTGTAAAAATGTTAATTAAAATAAAAAAAGTGCTAAATAAAAAAAAAACATGTAAATAATAATAATTAGAACAATGGAACTGTTTTAAAGTTACTGACAAAAAATATAATATAATTAAAAGATAAAATTATATTAATATACACTGTATATGTAAAAAAAAAAAAAAAAAGGATGTGTGTTTTAATAGTCAGAGGCTGAGTTTGATGGTGTGGTCATTAGGAGCCGGGTAATGATCCTAATAACAGCTGCAGAATATCCTGCTGCTGCGATATTAAGACGTATCTGACTTCAGATCCTTACAATTAAAGCAAGTGTGTTCATTATTTGCTGAATTTAAACACCCTAATTTTGGGCTCTGCTTAAAATTGGAAACATCCTTTGGGTATTTTTAGAGTAAAGCAAAGTGTTGTGGAAGTGCGGAATCATTAATCAAACTGATTTTCTCCCTAATTTAGTCGTGTCCAATTCCCCCCCCCCCATCACTAGGGGGCTCCCACATTAAGCTACTACTACCACTCGGTCGGGAGGCCCGAAGACTATCACTTGTTTCCTCCGAATCACGTGACGCCAGCCGACCGCATCTTTTTCAAACTACTCACTCACGCACCATTGAGTGCGGCGTAACACACTCGGAGGACAGCGCTATCCGCTCCTTCCGCTTGCGTGAGCTCACAGACGCCCCTGATTGGCTGTAGAGCCGTGATTAATGTGGGAGCACCAAGTACCTCTCATCCCTCACCTCTGAGAGAGCTCGGCCAATCAGCTCTCTCTAGACCTCCGGCTGCGAGAGGTTACAGAACTCGGGAATCGAACTTGCGATCTCCAGATGCTAGGGCGAGCACTTTAACACAGCGCCACTGAGTGTGTGCGTGTGAGTTCACACATATGTAGCAGTATGTAGAGTATGTTCTGAGGAGAAAGGCTATATGATATGATATGCTGTATATACAGTAATCACTCATTACAACTGTGATCAGCAGAAAAGTATCTCAGAAGCTACACCTCGAGGTGGATCGGCTCTAACAGCAGGAGACCTCGTCACAATCTCATCAAGAACACGAGTCTGAGGCTACAGTGGGCTTATTGAGTTAATGAGCTCAGAGGAACAGGGTAATAAAAACGATAAATATGTCAGGAGAGAGAGAGAGAGAGAGAGAGAAAGTCACATGACTTTCACATCTTAATTACTGTACATTTAAGACAATTTAAGATTACCACAAGACACTTTTGGCCTTTGTTAAAAAAAAATATGTAACCGTATTGCTCCTGCTAAATCTTAAAACACTGGGTCATACAGGGTTAATGAGGACCAGCAGCACATTTTATGCAGAATAATAAAAAAAAAAAAAGGAAAGTAAAAGGAAAGCCAGGGCACAGGCGCGCATAATTTAATTGGGCGAAGTGAATGAAGTGCAATCTGGCTGCATCAGGCTGCAGACCTGGCCTCTGTGAGAGTGTGGCCTATTCGTTCTGGGCCAAATAACTCTGTGTGCATGTGTGTGTGTGTGTGTGCGTGTGTGTGTGTGTGTTTAAACCACGCCAGCTTTTTGGCATGTGTCACACGTAGCATGTCTCTTAACGCTCAATCCCGCAGGCTACGTGTCGAGCAGGAACCACACTGCAATGAAAGCGTCTCTGTTCCCCGGCTCGTACTCCGCCGCGCAGACGATCCCGGCCTCTTTTCAGGGAAGTTTCAAATGACTTTAAAATGTTTTTTTTTTTTTTTAAAGAATTTTGTTACACGAGTTGTTTATGAAACCAGGTACGAGAAGATGATGTGAAGAGAGCTGGAATATATATAGCACGGACGCGTTCAGGTGGATTTCTGAAACGATAGCGATATTCCCATGTGTCGGGTTCATGACCGATACATAAGAAAGAATAAAACGTTTGTCGGGATTAAGGACGAGCTTAATCTGTCTGTCTGTCTGTCTGTCTGTCTATCTATCTATCTATCTATCTATCTATCCCCAATCATTAATCAGATCCTTTAATATTGTTTTAATATTTTCTTTTATTTCTTTTATCTATTTCCCTGTTACACATATTTAAATTTTAATTTCCTTAATTTATTTAGCATTTCTAAAAGCACAACATAATAATAATATTCATTCATTCATTCATTTTCTATACCGCTTAATCCTGTGTTCAGGGTCGCGGGGGACCTGGAGCCTATCCCAGGAGACTTCGGGCACTAGGCGGGGTACACCCTGGACAGGGTGCCAATCCATCGCAGGGCACACACACATACACACACTCACACACCCAATCACACACTACGGGCATTTAGGAAGGCCAATGAGCCTAACCTGCATATCTTTGGACTGTGGGAGGAAACCGGAGTACCTGGAGGAAACCCACCAAGCACGGGGAGAACATGCAAACTCCATGCACACAGAGACGGGAATCGAGCCTGGCCGGGGAATATAATAATAATAATAAAATTATATTTTATTTATCACAATGTCATGCAATAGTAGAAAGCTTAACATAATGCTAATCATTTCAAGAGACTAAGATCTGTCTACTGTATCTATTTATTCATTCATTCATTTATTTATGTTTAATACTGTATACAAGGGGGGTCTGGAGCCAATCCCAGGAGACTTCGGGCATGAGGCGGGATGCCAATCTGTTGCACGACTAGTGCTTCGATACACATTCGCTCCTCTTTACAGTCAACTTCACCAAAATATCATCAATTACTTTTCTAATTTTGACTGATAAACAATAAGGAAGACTTGGCTTGCCCTTAATCTCTCTCTCGAAATTCAACAGTTATTTATTTACATTTCATCATTCATTGAAGGAAATAATCTTTTAGAATGATAATAAATGAACATAAAGAATCATAATTGCTGTCTCTGTGTCTCTCCGTGTCTCACACAGCCTACCACTGATTTATTATAACGGTATTTTTTCCTGTATTGTATTACCGTTAATTCAACTGTCTTATGCAATATAATGATTTTCATCAACGCCGCTGGAGCGCCTCTCGAGCCGGGACCACTGATCGCTCTACAGCTTGGGGTTAACGCGAGTGGGAGAGAGAAGCTGTTTATTTCACAACACAACTCGCGCGGTCGTACTTCGCTGAGTGTCACTGACTGTCCTTGAAAAATATCAAAGTGCATCGAGTACCGTAACCTATTGTACTGCACCATGGGATTGCATGATAAACTAATAAAAATTCTTCACCAATATGTTGAACAATCGCGCACTCGCTCGTCGAGCACTAACTAACTAGGCAGCAAGGGGTCAGTTTGAACGTGACACAGGTATCGCCATGGCAACAGCAAGATGAGAAAGTTGAGATTGTGACTTTTTAATGGATTTTAATGCGCTCGGGTGGTCGAGGCACAGGTGCTTGGGCCCGCTCATCGTTGCTCGCAACTATATTTATCCAGTTTCATAAATATTGGCACCCTACACCAGAGTATTGAAATGAACAATTTATTGCTATACTGAAGACACTGTATAGATCTACTGCTCGAATACTTTAAGAAGTGTACGTTTTTGTTTACAAATTTTTGGCACCCCTACAATTACATTAAATATGAAATAATTTAATAATTTGAATTTTATTTGATAACTTTTGTAAATATTGTACATTTCCAGCCTACATTTAAAAATGTTATTTTATATATATTTTTTATTTAAATCTGACAGCAAAGTTTAATATTCAGGTTAATTGTACTCTTTAGTGCTATTATTTTTTTTTATTGTAGTAAAATCTTTCGATAAGCATTTCACTTGCATGTCACACTGTGTATGGTTGTGTACATTCATTCATTCATTCATCTTCTATACCGCTTTATCCTCTATTCAGGGTCGCGGGGACCTGGAGCCTATCCCAGGAGACTTAGGGCACGAGGCAGGGTACACCCTGGACAGGGTGCCAATCCATCGCAGGGCACACACACATACACTCACACACTCATTCACACACTACGGGCAATTTGGGAACGCCAATTAGCCTAACCTGCATATCTTTGGACTGTGGGAGGAAACCGGAGTACCCGGAGGAAACCCACCAAGCACGGGGAGAACATGCAAACTCCATGCACACAGAGACGGGAATCGAGCCTGGCCGGGGAATCGAACCCAGACCCTGGAGGTGCAAGGCGACAGTGCTAACCACTACACCACCGCGCCGCTGGTCGTGTACATGACATGACATTGAATTTGAATCACCAATATTTAGAATAAATTCCAGTGTAGTTTTGGAAGCAAAAGGTGTGTACCTGAGTTGGAGTTTGGGAGATTGAAAAAATTCGTATCTACGAAGGAGGTGGGGGGGGGGGGGTAGTTTGGGAACCAAGTTACAAATTTTCAATTAATTTCCGATACAAAGACGGAGATCTCCACTGAATGACATGGATACTTTTAATAATTTTTTAAGTATTTAATTTATTTACTAAAAATTATTTAATAATTTGGCAGTTTTGACACTTATTTATTTATTTTTGTTTATAAGATTTGTTAGAATTTACAAATATAAATTTTTTTCTACTTGATCAGAAAAATGTTATTATTTGAATTTAAAAACACAATTTAAGTTGTTTGCTTTTCAGCTATTAAATAACGTGCATTTGCATCAAGTAAAAAAACAAACAACAACAACAAAAAAAAACACTGGGGGAACTTCCTCTAAGCGTCATTAAGCCATAAGTTCTTTCCAACTGTCGCAAACTACAAGCAGTTATTTATTCTTTTTCCTAATGTTTTTTTATCCACACCGCCTTTGTATGACTTTCGGTTCGAACATAATCGGAAACAAAACGAATCAGCGGTCTTTGTGCCTGTGCAGAAGTCTTTTTAGCTCCTAATATGATCACCAGGACTGATAACTGGGCAAACAAACACCCCTGTGCTCAAACATGCAGCCTCGTTTATTCACGGCGTGACTTTATTCTCATATTAATAAGACGATGCAATCTTACGAGCAGCAAACAGAGCTCTCCCCGCTTCGGCGTCTGCTGTCAATTACGTTCCCGCTAAATTCTTGTCCTTTTCTTAGCTGGGAAATTTATTAGTCATTACAGTCCTGGCAGTGTTCGTGGCAGGGGCACGACAGAGGGAGTTAAATCACGTGTTAAAAAAAAAAACTATTCCTTTTGTATCGCGACTCAAAAGAACCACTTTTTAGGTCGAGGTATGAAAACTATGTTGGTTTTTGCGCAACCAAGTCTCATGGTGACGTTTTGGCAAAAAAAAAAAAAATCTAATTAAATCCTTTTCAAACTAAAATAGCAGCGTTTCACGAGTGGCCGTGATCTTTAAAAAAAATGCCTTTGTGAATAGTCGTTGTGAAGGCGCAGTCCTTCAGAGATGATGTACAGGTGTTTTAAAACGAGCAAGTCAGAGAAAGATAAAATGGCATTATTATAGACACACTTGAATTCGAAGTTGGAACAAAGCGATCTTTTTAAACACGCTTTGTTGTATTCATACAGCAGTAAATCGCTTTAGAAAATACTCGCGTCCAACACTCGAGAGCGAAACCTTCAGCTAAGGATCCAGTGCTGATGATTTTAAGATTATGGTTTTAACTCAGCGAGAAAAATGCAGGAAGTATTCATTCATTCATTTTCTGTACCACTTTATCCTTATATACAGGGTCGCGGGGGCCTGGAGCCTATCCCAGGAAACTTAGGGCACAAGGCGGGGTACACCCTGGACAGGGTGCCAATCCATCGCAGGGCACACACACATACACACACTCACACACTACGGGCAATTTGGAACATCAATTAACCTAACCTACATGTCTTTGGACTGTGGGAGGAAACCGGAGTTCCCGGAGGAAACCCACCAAGCACGGGGAGAACATGCAAACTCCATGCACACAGAAACGGGAATCGAACCTGGCCGGGAATCGAACCCGGACCCTGGCGGTGCAAGGCGACAGTGCTAACCACTACACCACCGTGCCGCCATGCAGGAAGTAAACTTTTTCAATTTTGAAATATTGCACTGACACAGGAGCACCATCTCAAATGTGGGTGGATTTATGGATGACAGCTGGATAGTTCGAGTTTTTTTTTTTTTTTTTTTTTTGTATGTAGCATGTATTTATTTACAGTACCAGTAAAAAGTTTGGAAACACCTTCTACATCTAAAAGAAACGCCCCTTTTTCAGGACTGTGTATTTCAACAATAATGTTGTAAAAATCCAAATAACTTTACAGATCTTCATTGTAAAGGGTTTAAACAATGTTGTCCATGCATGTTCAATTAACCATAATCAATTAATTAACATGCACCTGTGGAATGGTCGTTAAGACCTTAACAGCTTACAGAAAGTAGACATTTAAGGTCACAGTTCTAAAAACGCAGGACACTAAAGAGACTCGTCTACCGACTGTGAAAAACACCCAAAGAAAGATGCCCAGGGTCGCTGCTCATCTGCGTGAACGTGCATTGGGCATGCTGCAGGGAGACATGAGGACTGCTGATGTGGCTAGGGCAATAAATCACCATGTCCACACTATGAGACGCCTAAGACGGCGCTACAGGGAGACAGGAAGGACAGCTGATCATCCTCGCAGTGGAAGACCACGTGTAACAACACCTGCACAGGATGGGTACATCCGAATATCACACCTGCGTGACAGGTACAGGATGGCCACAACAACTGCCCGAGTCACACCAGGAACACACAATCCCTCCATCTCACAGCAAGAACTGACAAATCTGGTCCAGTCCATGAGGAGGAGATGCACTGCAGTACTTCAAAACCCATCAACCACCATGAAGAAACTGGCTCTCATGAAAACCTTCATCAATGTATGAATGGATAGTGTACACATGATTAGATAAATGAATGAGTAAAGAATGAATGGATGAAAGGATGGATGGTGAATCCAGGAATAGATGGCTAGATAATATGAAGAATGGATGGAGGTGTATCTGGCATGTGGGAATTGGTAGCTTACACTGAGCCAAAGATAAAAGCCCTGTCTACTCCGGTAACAATAACAGACAAACAAATGGATGGATTGATGAAGGAACAGATGGATGGATGTCCAAATTATTTATATTTGATTATTTTTGTTATTATTATTATAGTTTGTAAATATAAATGTATATAGATGTATGGATTTATAGATTCAATTCAATTTTATTTATATAGGGCTTTTAACAACGGTCATTGTCTCAAAGTAGCTTCACAAAAATTAAAGAAATGTTTTTAAAAAGAACATTTTTGGAAGTGTGTATGTGTGAGAAAAAATGTGTCTAGATAATAATGAGATGAATGAATGAATGAATGAAATGTCTCTGATGAGCAAGCCAAGAGTGATGGCGACGGTGGCAAGGAAAAACTCCCTGAGATGGCAATAGGAAGAAACCTTGAGAGGAACCAGACTCAATCAAGGAACCCATCCTCATTGATGGATGAATGGATGGGAGGAAGGATAAATTGACAGATACAGTATGATTTAAATGAGCTGTATGTCTGCATACATGTATCTGTGCTTTCATGGATAGATATATGGATGGACAGGTGAATAGCAGGATGGGAAGATGGACAGATAGATGGATGGATGGATGGATGGCTTAGATTTCATTGTTTGATTTATGTATAATATGTAAAACATATTATAGAACATAGATAGATAGATAGATAGATGGATGGATCTATGTTTGCATATGTATGTGATGCCTATATCCCATTATGTATGCAATGTATTTAAGTATATTAAACAGATGGCTAGATTGAATTGCTTGGATCGATGGATGTTAGAATGAAGGTACTGTACAGTATCTTTTCTACACAGCTACTGTAGCATGGAATAGATGGATCAATTGATGGATGGATGGATCCTGTATGCAGAAACATTGACAAGCTTGCACAGAAACACACACTCCAGGTGGATAATATTCTTGATTGCTTGATGAGAAGTGGAAATGTCGTGGACTCCGGAACATGGAAAACAATGGAGATGGATATAAATAGAAAGTCTTTGGAAGCTGCACAACTCGGGACCTTTTCTGTCTGGTATTGAGCTCAGAAACGATATTTATGGTCATATAGTACCCAAAACAATTGTTCCAGAGCTTGGGGCTGCTTCTGTTGGCAGGTGTGTGTGTGTGCACAGATGGAAGTGTAAATAAGAGGAATGTGATGGGGAATAAAATAGCATTTTTTTGTTTCCTGTTTGTAGAGCCGGGTCGTTTATTACCCTTTATTCCCGTTTTTGATGTTGAAACTAAGAAAAATCTGTCACGGAATGCAGGGACGAGGATTTCAGTCCAAATGCGAAACAACGAGACAAAACAAACAATAAGCCTCGGATGTACAACGCTGTTGAGAAATACAGATGAAGAACAACTGAGCGTAAAGCAGGGGAAGAACTTACACTTACACCGGGATGAGTGAGGAGGATAGAACATGAGACGATAAAAGAAACAAAAAAGAAGCACATGGCGCTGTCGTCACCAGGCCTGGAGAGCGAGGTTGTGATATCATTAGAAAACAAAAAAAAAAGATCCGGACACAAAGAGAAGATTTCTTTTCAGACTTTGACCCGAAGTGAAAATACGGGTTAAGCCGCTTGTCAAAGGATTTAGTAAGAACGAGTCCTGTGAAGGAATGAAGACAAAACTCGAAAGGTGAATTCCGGCTCGAGCGATTCCGAGTGCTGATGTGTTCAGATACTGTAAGTGCGGGGACTGGAATGAGTGGTCATTCCACTAGGCAAGGGTTTTGGAGGAGACGGACAGTGAAGCTTCTCTTGTTCATTTACGAGGTTTCCTCTGTTTGAAGAAGAAGAGAATTGAATAAGTCTTGCTGTTTGATGATTTCCTGAGCTGCTCTCCTCTGAAACAATGACCTGCTTCCCATTCCCAGCTGTCTTGGCAGCACTACAGCGCGCCAAACGTTCGGGTTTCAGGCCGCGCAGCTTTCCGGAAATCCCTCGGAATGACGATCGTGAGCAGGCAGAGAGCAGAGGCGTAACATGCCGATTCACCAGAGCCACGGAAACAGTAACCGGTTGGATGGCGATGACGTTGCGTGGCGTCTCCGAGGGTAAAACATCACGTAAAGGGTTACAAGATTTTCAATAGCGCTCCAATCACCTTGACTTACTACAGTACCTCTAGGATAAATAAGGGATCGATTTTCTGTAACACTATATGCTCAAGGGTTTTATTACTCTTATACCAAAGCAATCCACCAGTGCTAACTGTTATTAATTAAAGAATGATGCATGGTACTTTTTTATCCATTTATAATTACATTCAATATCGTGAAATAAAACAACATGGACCGAGCACGGATCCTGGACTTATTTATCCGTGGATGGTAAATAAACCACACAAATGTGACCTCAAAGGAAACAAATTTACACATGTTGCCTGTTTTAAATAGAAGAAAGTCCATTAAGTTTAAAGGGCTTGACCATTTACTGTCAGTGTGTTGACATGTTTTATGACGACAGATTTTCTCATATGCTCCTACTGTACCTTGGCAGGTGGGTAAGGTGCCGCTCCAGGTTCCGTTGTGGGTGCAGATCCGGACGTTGATGCTGGAGTTCTCCATCAGGAAGCCGGGCTGGCACGTGTAGGTGACGTTCTGGCCAACGGTGAAAGTCTCGCCGAAACGTAGCCCGCTGGCCGGGATGCCCGGGTCACCGCAGCTTATCACTGTTGAACAGGGACATTAAACATTAGCATTGCTGAATTCCAACCCCATTTTCTCATCATCATTTTGATGAATACAGCATTTCCCTTTCTTTTATAAGCCTCGCATCTTTGTGGATATTAAACTAACACGGTAGTAACTAGAAGGCTTGGTACAAACAAAAGTATAGTCCGGGTTCAATTCTGGCCTAGGGCCTGTGTGCATGGAGTTTCCAGGTTCTCCCAGTGCTTGGTGGCTTTCCTCTGGTATTCTACTAAGCTCTAGGACCCTTGACACCTTTATACAAGAAAAAGTGGTATAGACAATGCGTGAGTGAAGTTAAGTTTAATTCAATGGCAAAGTCGAATAAGAAACTTTCCAGAACTTTTGAAGGGTTTATGAAATCTGCGTTACCTATGGTTTTTATGGGCTACATGAATTAATTAGTAGTAATTGCCAAAATTGCTAGCCAGCTTCTGTTTAGCAAGCTTAAATCAGTTTTTTAAGTGCAGTGTTTATATACACCACTGGGAGTTTTGGTCATTCATTTATTTTCTATACCACTTATCCTATTACATGGTCGTGAGGGGCTTGGAGCCTATCCCAGGGGACTCAGGGGATGACACTGGTTACAGGTTGGGCAGGGTGCCAATCCATCGCAGGCCACACTTGAACACATGATCACACACTATGGACAATTTGGGAATGCCAATTAGTCTAATCTGATTTTCTTTGGAAACCAACAAAGCATGGGGAGAGGATGCAAACAGACCCAAGGCGGGAATCGAACCGGGACCCTGGAGATACAAGGCGACGGTGCTAACCACTATGTCATGCATGCTGCTAGATTTGGTCAGATCTATTTTGTGGCTCCATATCTTCCTTATCATACTTTGACATAAGTGTTTATAAGCTACAAAACCCTCATAATATCCTTTTCATCATGACTTCATGGTCACTTGCTTCATGTCCTAATAAAGGTAAGATTGTCTCATGAGAATTCAATGACCGATTTGATAAGTTGTTTTCTTGGCCCTTCTCTTTCCATCTTATTCTCTCTCTCTCTCTCTCTCTTTCTTTCTGTTCTGTCTGTCTGTCAGTCACTCCTCTCCCCCTCCCACTAATGACCTGATTGTATTCTTCTTGCTCGTTTATTAATCATATCCGGTGTGCTGGCTCATCACATTATTCACATATTTGTAAGACGAAACTTTCATTAGCATGCCATTAACGAACCCATCTGCTCACTGAACCCACTCACAGCCTGACTTCATAAGCAGCTACGCTTGTGTACACGGAGCTAAACGATCGCATGCTGATCGATAATTAATACCGGAAAATACAGCTTCATTTGGGTGGAAGTGCTTGGCCCCCGGATAGATGAACGATACCCAAACTAACGACTCTCCGCAGCATACAAAGCTGTCTGCTGGTCTCCACCTCTGCACTTATTTCTAAGCTTTTTTTCTTCCAAGCTGCTTTTTATTTCTTCCAATCTTAATAAGTAATTCGCCTCATTGACCTCCGGTGCACAAGAGGGCGCCCCCGTCCATTTCTAGGACTCGGTAACGGAGCCAAACTGCATCCATTAGCCAGCACAGGCGTGTACTTTATCGCTCCCCGGGTCACGTCCGACATTAATCTCTCCACTTCATCTACTAACAAAGTGCATTGCATCATGGGAGGTGCTAATGCCGGTGAAGTGGCCTATTGAAATTCACTGCGGCCGCGCTCTTCATTATTTTGTCTCTACGCCAACATCAATCTCGCATTATGCGTCGGTCAGAGATTGAGCGCGTATGTCAGGCCGTCCAGTTATTATGCAGGGTGAGGCGGGCAATAAATTACTTTTTATTAAAGAAGGCTCATGCAAAATAAGCAGCGCACAATTACCCTGAGTTCTGCATAGAGCGGCTAATTAGGCCCAACTGTAGGAAGTTTAACTCTTTAACTTTTAGATTCTCTTCAAATTTCTATTAAAAAATACAACAACAAATACACAGAGTGGGTCTCTAGTGCGTTAAGGGTGATTTTTTTTATTTTTGTATATACGCATTAAATAATCATTGCTGTATTCACTTTTTATTTTTGTCCTTATAGTAATCAAATAAAAGTCTTAAAATGACTGGGAATATTTTGTAGATTTTTTTTCCCCGCTCTCGTACGGACGCGCTGGCCAACAGCGACGCCTTCAAGCACAGGAAAAAAGTTTGATGCACTTATGATGAATATTTCCATAAATACTGTTTTTTATTGCTAATAACCAGTGATAGATGGTAAGCAGGACATAAAAATGGAATCTCATGCGCTGGGTGGTGCATTTTATTATGGCAATATTTTAGAGAGTCATTTAGCATGCCGCTGCTTTGTCGTTAGCAAGCTGCCGAGCTAGCGCGGTCGGAGAGATGCTTACGTGTGCAGTTGGGTTCAGAGCCGGACCAGGTGGCGTTGGGCAGGCAGACTCTCGAGGGTGTGCCGGAGAGACGATAACCATCAGAGCAGGAATAAACAACAGAATGAGAGAAAGACGTGGAGTTCACGCGGGAGACACGGCCGTTAGCGGGAGAGCCTGGGTTCCCACACTGAACCGCTAGAGAGAGGGAGAGAGAGAGGGAGAAAAGAGAGATATGTTATATAAAAGTTATAACTTTTTTATTTTTATTTTTATATTGTCCAAGTATTCATTTTTGTGTCACAAATAGTCATAAAAAAGCATTTCACTGAGAGAGAGAGAGAGAGAGAGAGAGAGACAGAGAGAGACGTATGTAGAGGCTGGAAGAAAGAGGTAGAGTGAATGAGAGATGTAGACAGGGCGAGCGAGAAGGTAAGACAATGATGAAAAATTTGGACTGAAAAAATAATGAGGGAAAAAAGAGGAATGGAAGGAAAGATATACATGTAGGGAGAGAGAGAGAGAGAGAGAGAGAGATGTAGAAGCTGGGAGAGAAGTTGTAGACAGAGCAAGAGAAATGATGTGGAGATAGAAGGAGTGAAAAAAATAGTGAAGGACAGAGAAAAAAAGTGATAGAAAGATATACAAGTAGAGAGAGAAAGAGATGTAGAAGCTGGGAGAAAGGGGTAGCAGAGAGAGGGATAGAGATGGAAAGAGCAAGAAAGAAGGGCATATACAAAAATGATAGAGATCGAAAGAGAGAAGGAAAATAGCAAGTCAGAAAAAAGAAATAGGTTGAAGAAGAGGTAAACACCATCAAGGAGAGAGAGAGCGAGAGGAAAGACAGGGATGGAAAGACTTTTAAAAATGAAAAGAGAAAGACAGAAAGAAAGAGATGACATGGAGAGAGAGATAGAAGAGGAAGAATGATCGTCAGAGAAAGAGAGAGAGAGAGGTGCAGAGAAGATAAGAACAAAAAGAGAGTGTCAGCAAGGCAGGGGAAGAGAAAAGAGAGAGAGAGAGAGAGAGAGAGAGAGATTGAGGCAGGGAATGGAAAGGGAAATGAATATAAATGGAGATGTTCAAGACGGAAAACAGATGGAAAACATAGTGATTTATACAGAAACAGAATAATGAGAGAGAGAGAGAGAGAGAGAGAAGGGGGGGGGTAAATGAAATGATATAGAATAAGGTAAAGATACAGGAAAACAAATGGCTAGAGGAAACCATTGGGAGTTTTGCAGAGAAGTGCAGCAATGCGTCACGAAGAGAGTGAAAGTTTAATAGAAAGATAGCAAATGAGAGAGATAGAGAGAGAGAGAGAGAGAGAGAGGATAACACGAGCAGTGTGTTTGGTGTTTGTGTAGCACATCTTCCTCTCAGGAATTTCTTCTCAGGAATCTTTTGGGAGAAAAACAACATAATTTCAGGTTAATCAGATTTCGTCTCGTAACTTTGTCCTTTCTCATCACGATTCATTTGAGTCACTTACGAACAGGCTGCGCGGGTCGACCCTTACTCGCTAATCCGGTTTATTTTTTTATTAAAAGCCGATCTGAAACCTTTTACTTTTTACCCGTGAAATTGAATCAACTTAAATTGTAGACTGTAGAAAACTAGGTGCTAGGCCACTTTACACTAAGACTAGCGAACACTATACAGTAGATGTGCTATATAAGCTATTTCGAAACCACCACCGCAAACAACGGGGGCGACGACGACGACAGTATTACTATATAACCGGAAGCGATTTTATTAGCCCGAGAGATTGACGGCTAAACAGTGAACGCAGCACGAGTGTTAAATCCAAGGGTTTAAATGTGTCAGGAAATCTCCCAGGGTATGACGGGATTTAATGCGATACATGCTGCTAGATCAAAGTCATGTAGCAAAAGCGCTTCGGCTCCAGAGAGTCCGTAACCCTCGGGGAGTCAGAGTGTTAACAATGCGTAAATCTGTGTCGGAGCGATGGGAAAAAATTTTATGGACTCTTTTTTTCACGTGAAGGCAAAAAAGAAGAGAAAAAAAAATCCACTAACTTCATAATACAGTCTTAGAACTTCAGATTGATAGTGTTATGTTCCGCTACACTTCCCTTAAAAATCAAACAAAAAAACTGCAGTACCAGATAGTAGGCATTAGGGGGCAGTGTGTATACAAGTCAAACCCTTTCTATTCTACCATAAGAGTTAGTAAGCTCTGACATTTTATAATCATATCTAGAATCTCCGCTCCACTCCTAAAATCCCATAATGCACTACTGTGGTAGCAGAGTCGTGGTGGAGCATCAGTTACGGAAGGAGAGGACACAGTTTGAAGCGTGTGTTGATTGTTACCCCTGCTACCTAGAATAGCGAGTGATGGTTCCTGCGGTTTTGGTGGTAGTGGTTTCACGAGGGCAAGGAGCTGGGACCGGAGTTAAGTCTACAACATGTGGAGACTACCTCTAGCTGTATCAACCGTGCTACCTGCTGGATGACCGTGCCCCTGCTGCCACACTATTACATTGTGAGATCGCAGGAGCGTGGCAGAGATTCTCTACTATGCTTTCTAATTAGGACTGCTCTTTCCACGGCTGAAGCTTGACCATAGCCCTACTTCTACAACCATAATAAACCGATCAGCCATTTCATTGTGAGTACTGTGTCCCCTATAGGGTCCCTCAGGGCATGACTCTAGGGGTGACCTCTGGGGATGTCCTATAGGGTTTGGAATTATTGGATCTTTGGGTGCTTTGGGTTGTAGGGTGGGTCCTCCTTGGATCAGATTGGTTTATTTGGCTCATCCCATGGGTGCTTGATTAGACTGGGATCTGGAGAGTTTGGGGGCTGGATCAGTGTCCTTTGGTTCAATGCCTTCTGGGCCCTGTGTGCAGCAAGCTGTGGTGCACTGTGCGTTCTGGCGTTCGATCGTGACCAGCATCGACTTTTTTCTGTAATTTACATACTGTATGCTGCATTGGCTTTCCTTTGGGATCAGGCAAGACGGCTGGCCTTTAGACCTCACGGGCATGGGTAAGCCTTGGGGTCCATAATCCAGTCGATGGCATATCATTCCTAATGAATGTTAACGTGTTGTTAATGTTATGGCTGATCGTGTGTATAGTCTTTAGGGATACATTTTGGGAATACAGGACAGACCTTCATCCATTACCCTGAGAAAAAGATTTCCTTGCCGTTACCAACTTGGACAAGTGGCCGGTTGCTGAACATTAGAAGTAAGGAAGGGCAAGGTAATGATTTTTTAAACAGGATCGCCCTTGACCTTGATAATAACTTCAGGTCAAGGTCGAGTCCTATATCGATTTAATCTCTTTGTCCATCCAAAGGATCATTCAGAAAACTTCACTCAGGTTAAAATGTTAAAAGAGTAACCCCTAAGGTGGAGTCTGGGGTCCCTCTACTATACGGCTGTTTTAAATACTCTACTGAAAGGGGGCAAGGCAAGTTGGCAGGGTTACAATTTCATCAGCTCCAGTTTCACTCATTCACACTCACTCACTAATCATTAGCTTCTTAGTTTCGTTGGTTTATGAACCTTGTCTCCTATTGTCCACTTATTTTCCCTGCATCCCTTTGTACCTGATCTGTATCTCTTTGTCTGGTTTACATCCTCAGACTGAATTTTGGGTTGCTTTCATTCATTAAATCAATAAAATGATTTCCGTCCAAACCATTGCCCATGTTTGCGTCCAGATATACAGTATCTTGATATACATCTTGATAAGTCACTGTTTATTCAAAACCTGAAGCCCATCATGCTTTCCCCTTTTCAACTCATATCATTCTCAGTAGTCCAGTGTTTACACCTTGGGCTTTTGTCCACTTGAGCTGCGGCGTGGAAGGTCATGAGTTCAAATGCCAGCAGCACCAAGCCGCCTCTGTTGGGTTCTTGAGCAAGACCTTTGACTCTCTATTACTTAGCTGTATTCTGTCTCAATTGTAGCTCACTCTGGTGGCTTGTGATTTTCTTTTCTTTTTATTCCCAATAGGGTTTAGGGCCTTTCCATTCAGGTGCTTTTTTATTAGCTTTTTTCAATCTCGCATAATGGAGTTGGATGGAAAACTACATACTTATGTAACAAATAACCAGAATATGATTAGGCAAAGAAATGAATAGATTTTTTCCCCTCTTCTTGCTGGTACTATTCTTTCTCCTGTACCACCTTTTACTCTAACTGGGTTTTAGATTGTTCTTGTTTGTTCTATTTCTAATTCATACTGTACCTTACAGTGTTTGTTCTAGAACTGGCATCTGCAGTGTAGACACTTTTCCAGTTGCTCTGATTAAGAGTTTTTAATAAACGCTCAAAATGTACAAAGAAATCAATTTTAAATTAATGAAAAATAATTCCCACTAACTGCATATTAACGTGTGAAATTTCTCTCTAGACGTATCTCATAGACTTTCTTCCTTTGTCCTTTGTTGACAGGAACTCAGGCATGCAAATTAGCCATGGTGCGAAGGGTACGCTGGTGTTTGCTTGCTTCCTAGTTCCCATTAGATCTCACTCTAAATTGGGCACCAAAGCAGCACGAATGGTCACTAAAATAGCTGTAATTAGTGCTTCCCTTAAGTTAATCTGCAGCTAAGGATGCAAGCAAAGTA
This sequence comes from Channallabes apus, assembly GCA_030522415.1. Taxonomy (NCBI): domain Eukaryota; kingdom Metazoa; phylum Chordata; class Actinopteri; order Siluriformes; family Clariidae; genus Channallabes; species Channallabes apus. The sequence goes on along the minus strand of CM060115.1, from coordinate 11,976,872 downwards.
CACATGTTAGCAGGACAGTAAAACAACTAATTTTATATTAATCCCATTTTATAATCACTATAATAATGATAATGAGGTCTTGTGCGATACCTTACCAGTTAATCTTTTGGATTAATTACTAAACGCTGGCACATGTACTCTATCCCAGGAGACTTTGGGCATGAGGTGGGGTACATCCTGGACGTGGTGCCAATCCATCACACACACATACACATACAGTACTCACACATTCATCCACACGTTACTGGCAATTTGAGAACGCCAATTAGCCTAATCAGCATGTCTTCAGACTGTGGAAGGAAAACTGGAGTACTTGGAGAAAACCCACCAAGCACGGGGAGAACATACAAACTACACGAACACAAACCACCATGATGCCCACAAGTCATTATTATTATGTTTTTTTAGGTCAGATGTTCTGGATCAGTTTTTCAAGAAAACATCTTGTCAAGTGTCAATTGCAAAACCCATCAAGCTCCATGATGAAACTGTCTCTCATGAAGACCTTCCCAGGAAAGCAAGACCAAAACTTACCTTTGTTGCAGAGGAGAAGTTGGTTCAGAGTTACGAGCACCAAAAATCACCAATTAACAACCAGCACCTTAGATTAGATCCGTTATAAAGGATTTACAGATCATGAGCAGCAGATATACATCTCGATCTCAACTGTTCAAAGGAGATTACTGCAGATTTTGGATAAACGCCTTCAGTGTTGGTTTACAGCAATGTAGAAATGAATAAAAATCAGGAATTAGAAGGTGTGCCCAAACTTTTGACTGATAGTGTATCATGAACCTTACTTTAAAAAAAACATAAGCCTGCTAACAAATTAATTCTAGAAAATAGCTTTTGAGTTATTTCCTGAAAAAGCACTACTTTCTTTACACCCCTCATGTTTCTTTATATATATATTCACACCTGAGACAGAAACACAGACAGAGTGGAGAAGGTCTTACGTTTGCAGGTGGGCTGTTTTCCCGACCAGGTGCCGTTGGGAAAGCAGATGCGCTCGGCCGAGCCGTACAGCGTGTGGCCCGTGGTGCAGGTGAAGCGAACTTTAACACGCTGATGAAAGGTTCCTTCTTCCCGTGTGGCGTAAGCTGGTGTTCCGGGGTCACCGCACTCACCTGCTGTCTCACCTACACACACACACACACACACACACGCTCGTTCATCATACGGACATGTGCACTCTACACGGGCCTACATGACCTATTTTATATAAATACAAGTTGTTCCAGGTAGAACCTTCACACACACACACTTCCTCTCTCCCCCTCTATATTTATATTACAAAGCGAATATTTAGCTCAATTTCACCCTTTACACACACCTGCACCCACCTGCGAGATGCCCAAAAGGGGCTTTAGGAAGGTAACGTATCATATCATATTGTTCTGACAAATCACTGGGGCTAAATACTAAATTGAGATAAAAATATTTACAGAGGTTGATTCATGCAGTGAATCCAGTTCATAATTATTCTTTCATCCTAATTACTTTTTTCTTTTGAGAATTATACATTTTCTTCTACTATATTTTAACTTGCACTTTTTTATTCTTTTTTCCTTATAATGATTATTTTAGTCTATTTCTGGCTTTGTAAAGCACATCCTCCTGTTAGTACTATTGTTATTACTATTAATATAACAATAATAACACTATAATAATAATAATAAGATCTCCGCCGTTGCCAGTTCCCAAGTGCTGGATGAGAAAGGAGGAGGGTTGGGCGCTGGGCCAGCAACCCGCCGCGTAAAAAACCTAACCACTACGGAAACAGCGAAAAATATTCTTAAAGTTCAAAATCACGGCGGTAACAATGGCCGATCCTTGATGACGGCGATGGATGAAAGTCAAGCGACCGTCCATAGCCTGATGCGAAGCCATCTGCTCACCGCCAAAACTAAAACTCGACTAGCGACATGGAACGACCGAACTCTTTTTCAAACTGGAAAGTTGGCACAGTGAACGAATTCGACCGATGCCGTTTAGATATCCTCGGTGTCAGCAAGGCCCGATGGACAGACAGTGGAAAGATGACTATTGACGGCAAGACCTTTGTCTACTCTGGACACGCTACCATCCACGTCCATGGGGTAGGCATTATGCTTTCACGCCAAGCAGCATCGTCCCTACTCGGCTTGTGCCCCGTTTCCGACAGAATTGTCTCTGCGTGACTGCAAGGTTCACATGCGAAGTTGACGTTCGTCCAAGCTTATGCTCCAACGGAAGATGCCGCCGACGCGGATAAGGTCTCCTTCTACGATGACCTGGCAACCGAGCTTCGCCCTACCCTGCGGCATGACCTTGTCATCCTCGCTGGCGATTTCAACGCTCAAATCGGCCCTGAGAGGCGAACCTTTGAACACGTAATCGGCCCATACGGTTCGTCGGTGGCAACTAAGGACAACAGTATGCGACTTATGACCTTCTGTGCGGCACACGGAATGGCGATCGGCAACACCTACTTTGCGCATAAAAAGATCCACAAGGCGACGTGGAAAGCTCCTGGCGCTCAAGGCGTACGCAATGACATTGGCTACATCTGTATCTCGAAGCGCTGGCGGTCGTCCCTCCTCGATGTGCGCAGCTATAGAGCCGCTGATGTTGGGACTGACCACTTCCTCCTTGGTGCAGCCTGTCGTATCCGCCTCAAGCGCCAGTCCGCCCTTGCCCCATGGCTAAAACCGTTTGATGTCGCCCGCTTTCAGGACCCGGCCATAGTCCAACAATACAACATTGCAGTCCAGAATCGTTTCGACCTGCTTACCCCATCTGACGACCTCGAGTCACAGTGGGCGCAATTTCGGGATACACTTGTTGCCTCTGCGGAGGCAATGATTGGACGCCGTCGTGGCACCTTCAAGGAGCGCTGGATCCAGGGCTGATACTGGACACTGATCGACGAACGACGCCGCGCAACACAAGACCAGGACCAGGTGTGTGATGATGCGACTCGCCAAGCAACAGAGGCGAGGTACAGTGACCTGGACCATCGAGTCAAACGACGAGACAAACACGAGTGGATAGACTGCAAGGGCGTCGATCGAATTGAAGAAATATCATCATCATTATCATTATTATTATTATTATTATTATTATCATTATTGCTATTTTAAAAGGTTTAATTTTGTGGTACAATTGCAAATATCTCTTTCATCAAGAGCATAATGGAAAACTAAAGTGTAAAAATTTTTTGGAAAAAATGTTAAAAACAGCTGATTGGCCGAGCCTTCTCAGGGGGGAGGGATGAGAGGTACTTGTGCTCCGACATTAATCACGGCTCTACAGCCAATCAGGGGCGTCTGTAAGCTCGCGCACGCGGAAGGAGAGGCAAGCGCTTTCCTCCGAGTGTGTGAAACATGTGATAGTCTTCGCCCTCCCGACTGAGTGGTAGTGGTAGCCTTAATGTGGGAGCCCCCCCTAGTGACGGGGAGGAATTGGCCACGACTAAATTGGGGAGAAAATCGGAAAACCCCAAAAAATAATAATAAAAGAAAAAGTTTTAACCATTAAAAAAAAAATCTTTGTTAATCATTTTCTTAAATATTGTGTCAAATGAAAATGTTATTAAGGGTGCCGATATATCCTGACACAAACAAGAACAAACAGCTATTAATCAAGAAACATGCATCAGAGTTTTGTGATGTCTTTCTTCAGCAGTCAGTGATCCAGAAGGCTAAAACTCCGGAGCTCTGTGCTGCTCGTGCTTCGCTTGTCAGGGATTAAGTCTCGGATGGATTGCCTGCCTGGATAGACAGCGGGCGCCAATCTCGGAGGATTTCTGTTCCGGACATTCCTCCGTTCCTACAGAGCTGCCCGCTGGGAATCCGAGCAAAGGCACAAGTTTTAGCAGTTTGGATAAAAACCAGCTGAAGGGATGCATGATGCAGGAGCATTTTCACAAAATCTGTTACTTTCATCATTCCGCCTTAATAATACCGTTATTAATGCAGAATACAGTATATTAGTAAAAAATTCTGAAACTCAGCAGCACTCCGAGTCTGAAATGATCATGTAATAAACGCTTTATAGTGTGTGTGCCATGAGTTGTAATATTTACGGTATGCACGGTATAATGGTGTAACGTATAAGGTCATAAAGTCTGTCGCATTAGACATAATACATGTTAATCATATTTAATAAAACATTTTCCTGACAGCTCCTTTATGGAGACAAAATTATGGATAATTACTATTCAACATGTTGTTGAACGCAGGAGGAATAACAACTTGTTAAGAGAGGAAAAAAAAGACTCACAGCAATAATCAGCTATGATTGAGTCAGAGGGAAAAAAAATACAAGGGTGTTCAAGTCAAACAGGGACTTTTGATTGTGCAGAATAACAGAACACAGGTACTGTATGAGAGTAAAAAATGCTTTTATTTCTCTATATAATCCCCTGATACACTAGGGGAACGTTTTATCAGTGTTTTGTTTGTGTTTTGTGTATTTTGCTAAATGTTTTTTTTTTTTTTCATTTTGCAAAATGAGTTTGTGTTTTGTGAAATATGGTTGTGTTTGTGGAACTGTTTTTGTGATTTGTGGAATGTATTTTGTGTTTTTGGAATTTTGTTTGTTTTTGTGTTTTGTGAAAAGAGGGTGTGATGAAATGTTTTTTGCAGAATGTGTGTGTGTTTTTAAAATATATTTGTGTTTTATGAAATGTGGTTGTATTTTTCAAAATGTTTTTTTGTTTTTTGTGAATTTCTTTTGCGTTTTACAGAATGTTTTCGTGTTTTGCGAAATATGGTTGTGTTTTATAAATGTAATTAGTTTTTTGCTAAATGTTTTTGATTAAAATGTTTTATGAGATGTGATTGTATTGACTGTATTGATTGTGTTTTTAAAACATTGATGTATTATGTACTTCAGCACCACCATTTGTAGTTGTTAAGCTACTATATGAATATATCTTAGGACAGTTTTGGAATTTCTTACAAGACATTTATTTACCCTGAAATCCTCAGCATGTGAATGAATTTTTTTTTTCATATTCAGTTGAAGCATACTGTACATCCTCACTATCAAATCAATGTGTTCTAAGATGTTGTTTCTTATAAAGAAAGAATAAAGAATTATTTATATAGTTAGCCTTCCTGTCTGCACGAACCCAAAGATTATTGGGGTCAATTTTGATATTGGGGTGTTTGATATGACCACACGATCTTAGATCATGTCTACATACAGTATACCTGAATTCAGATTATGCCTTTTGTCAACAACAACAACAATGTATAATTTTGGACCCTATTTTATTAAGAAAAAAAATTCTGGCAATGTATCCTGGCACATGTTCATCTCACGAGCTTTGCAGGATCCTCAAACCATCAGGAGAAGCGATTACATAAACTTATGCACATCAGCAGGGAATATACAGTACAGTAAATTTGCAGGATTAGGAGAAAACCCTTTTTAGAAACGACGCAGTGAGAAACACAAATCTTCCAATTTCCATCCTAACGCTAAACACCATAAACGACTCCCACCAGTCCTCCGTGTAAAGCAGTACCCAGAAATAAGCCACCCTCCGGTCACATGACCCGCATAAAAACCTGCTTAATCACACATTCAGGCTCTCGGAGGGCATCCGGCTCGCACGCTTCACACGAAGGACTGGAATTTAGCCTGTAATTAATTTGTAAGTGCTGTAGGCCCGTGAACAGCATGAACGCACCGCAGAATTGTCCTCATCCTCCGGCTAATTCGGCTTCTCCTTATAAATACACGGCACACTTACACTCGCTCGGTTCTCAGCCATGGAAATGAGCACGGGGATATTAGCGAATGCGTGCCGTCTTTGGAGTGCGTTCCGGAGGTCAATATTAAACGTATAAGCATGTAATGCTGTTCAATGTTTCTCTGAGGATTCGCAGGTCATCGCTGTCCCAGAGAACCTAAGTTTCTTCCTTTAGTCTGTATTTTCTATGCCTGAATTTATTTATTTATTTTTTTTACAGCAGTGTTTAAAGGTGTATGGTGGTGGTCTGGATACTATTGAACAACCCTGACCAAGATGCCTTGACTCATGAAAAAAAAAATAGGTTATAAACATGACCTAAATGAAAAGAATGGAAAATTACCTTAAGTGTGTGCATAACCCGATTCTGAATACGCGTAACTTCCTTAACGTACTTTTTGGCATATATTTAGTACGTAGCCCTTCAAGCTCAGAGCATTTTAGGCATTATTTGTTTTGCTGTTAGTATTTTTTTTTTAAATAAACATACAGTATATAGGGATCAGGATTGTGCAGTATAGAGTGACGTCCTTTTTTTCAGCACAAAATGAGCAACATGATGAACTGAATTTCATTTATTTTAACCAACTATAAAAACTAGTGATGGGAAGTTAGAATCATTTTAGTGACTTGGAATCTCGTTTAGTTCATTTCGTTCTTTTCATTCATTCATTCATCTTCTATACCACTTTATCCTGTATTTAGGGTCGCGGGGACGTGGAGCCTATCCCAGGAGACTCAGGGCACGAGGTAGAGTACACCCTGGACAGCGTGCCAATCCATCGCAGAGCACACACACACACACACACACTCACACACACACTCATTCACACACTATGGTCAATTTGGGAACGCCAATTAGCCTAATCTGCATGTCTTTGGACTGTGGGAGGAAACCGGAGTACCCGGAGGAAACCCACCAAGCACGGGGAGAACATGCAAACTCCATGCACACAGAGACGGGAATCGAGCCTGGCCGGGAATCGAACCCGGACGCTGGAGGTGCAAGGCGACAGTGCTCATTTCGTTCTTTTGATCAGAAATAAAATAAAACGTTACATTTTCAATAAACAGACGCCCAGGGACACGTCTACATACTGTACACAAATTCTGGCTATAGTTCCAGTAATGAAAATATCACAACGCAGTTAACGACATATTATAATAAACAGAATGAGAAGCTCAACTCTTATATCTTCTGGTCCGAATCGTTCGTTCTTTTGAATCTATTGTACTGTATAGTGCCTACTGGAGTCACGTGACAAAAGAACGAACGATTCGGACCAAAACACTCAAGAGTAACGACTCATTTCTGTTTCCTGTACATAACCTACGGGGGGTTTATGATGATTTGCACATGCGCGCCCAGTAGAAAATGAACGAATCGCTCTCCGAGACGACTCATTCTTCTGAGTCACATTACAGACTCGTTCAAAATGAAACGAATCGTTCATGAACGACCCATCACTACTACAAACACGACCGAGCAAAGAAAAAATAAAAAATGAGTCAGAAAGTGCAAAGAAATAGTACAGATATACATGATCATGTGTTTTAATGGTTGTTTTTAATTGTTTCTTTGACCTAAAAAAAAATAACTAATAATAATAATAATATGTTCATTTTGAGAGTTCTGCATTTTCATGATGTCATACCCAAATTCCAGTAGCGATAAAATGTACACATTATAAACGTAATGATGACTTTTGTTCTACCTGACATAGCCGAAAACCCAAATACACACTTTGAAGTCTGAAGCCTCCTTATTAACACACACCAGCAAAGCTTCATATAACCAGATATACTGTATATATTTTAATCGTCTTTGACCGATGCTGTGTTTCCGGCACGGATCTGCGCTACTCGGCTTTTAATTCACCTCGAAACAACAACAGCACTTTTATCACTGTTTCAGATAATTATATGTGGACAAACGCAACAAAATAAATATCTTACTCCGGGATCTGCACACTTTTTCCCGACATGTTACAGGCTCATCCTTAAATGATTCACCGTAATTGTTATTTCTATGAGCTCAGTGTTCTCCAGTCTTCATTTTTCAGTCTGTTAGAAATCTGGGGCATTCTCAGAGGAAGCTGGGAAGCGCTCACTCTCACACACACACACACACACACACACTGGTCCTGCTCTGCATGGACACTGCGTCTCCAACAAACCCAATGCCACCCAATCAGAACAAAACTGTCAGGCAGAAACGGGGAGGGGGTAGAAACACGGCCGAGACTTTTTTTTTTTTTTTTTTCCAGCTCATTAGTCACTTTCGTTCCGGTCCATTCACCGTTCCTGAGTTCTCCCTGACTCTTCGTCATCGCCCTCTTTCAAAGCCTTACTAATAACATACCTTTTCTGTCAACTAGCTCTCTCCTTCTTCCTCATCCTCCTCCTCACAGTTTCTTTAACTCTCTGAGCCAAACCGGAGAGCCGTCCTGAATATATAGGAGCTACAGTATGTTCGGAGTTGAATTAAGGACAAGGAGTGAGAGGTTAATGCCGAAAATGTCCGTATCAGCATCCAGAACTCTTGGATTTGCATTTCTTCCTCTTAAACTGTAATCAAGTAGCAACGCCCGAAGCGAGATGTTAGGATTTTGAACTTGGGGTGTTGTGAGGTTGCTGAGTCGTTCTGGAAATAAAACTTACTTACTGTACAGCAGCACGATTACTGAAAGACTTCACTTTTTGTACCCCAGCGGTATACTGTAGAAGGATTTCAAAATATCTTTAAGCCAAAATAGAACTTTTTAGCAGGGTGAAGTTCAGGCGTTCAGAATCTCATGTGCAAAAGTCTTGACCCCCGCTCATTTCTTCATAATTTATGAGCCATACGTTCCAAACTTTCTTATGTTGTATTTTGTTACTGCAGTCTTAAGGAATACTTGTCCAGGCTTCCTAAGGGGATGTTTTTGTACCTGAGCAGTTTCAGATAAAGGTTTTTTTTTTTTTTTTTTATGGTTACACCACACAGTGATATATGAATAATTCACCTTAAAACACCTTTTTTAAAGTGCCCCTTTTATGCCATTTTAAAGGTTGCTAATATTGCTTTATGAGGCTCATAAAACAGGTTTACAATGATGCAAGGTTAAAAAACACTTTAGTTTTCTCCAAAAATAGATTTAATTTTACCCCATTTCTAAATGATTCGTAAACGACTCGTGTGAAGCAGTTCGAAGATTCAGTCTGTCTAAACCCCTCCTTTCCGTGAGCCCTCACTGCTGTGATTGGTCAGATGGCACGGTCCTTTATGATTGGTCTACCGCGTCAACGTGTGTCGGAAAACAAAATGCCCATTACCATAACTGAACGACGGCTCTGGAGACCCGTCAAAACATGTCGTCAGTTTTACCGTATCGATTCGAGCCGGAGTCTCGCGATGAAACGGTTGAAGTGGCACATCGACAAGAAACTGTTTCGCAAGCACTCGCGACGTAGATCGTGGGCGGACATTATGCAAATATGTTACGTAGTGACGTGGATCCGTAACAGAAAAAGATTCGAATTGCTAACGACTCGCGAATGTGTGCCGACTCTCTTATAATAGACAAAAACGTCATTTATCGTGAACCGTCGGCGTCACAACTTTGCAGATAGTTTATGTTCACATTCAGCTATATGACACACTGCATGAAAGATCATATTTGAAAACGCATAATAGGAGCACTTTAAAGCACAAATCAGGTGCAGATGATGACAGATGATCAGGTGATTAATATACTGATGATGCTGAATGCTGAGTGCTTGGAACGGACGAGAGGGGAAATGAGGTCGCTGCTGAGGTTGTTTCATAATCAACTGACATTAAAAAAACTAAACCAAAAAAAACCCAAAACATTCCTTTAAGCACTGAGTGGCACGGTGGCTTTGTGGTTAGCCCTGTCGCCTTGCACCTCCAGGGTCTGGGTTCGATTCCCACCCACAGTCCAAAAACATGCAGGCTAGGCTAATTGGCGCTCCCCAAGTTGCCAGTAGTGTGTGTGAATGAGTGTGATTTAGTGTCTCCCTAAATCTCCTGGGATAGACTCCCCTGCGACCCCGTATACAGTGATAACAATATACTATGGCGATCTTTAGGCACTTTTCATTCTGCTCTCATTTCTTTTATTTAATCTACCTCATTTAATTTAATTGAATATGAAAAATAGTAAAGTACTATTAGACTTTTTCTACAAGACTTCTGCACCATACTATACAGTAGATCTAACATTTGAACTGGAGTGTTACTCTACATCTCCTAAACTTCCGACATCTTGCCATCGAGCAGCCTTTGTCCTCCGGCTGCAAAGTGAGAAGTGACTTCTAACCCGCCGTCTGCTGCCGCTGGTTTCATGCGAGTCCCGTCTTCTTACATGGGTACCACTGACCCTGGAGCACCAGCTGCCTAACATCAGCACCAGGAAGAGTGACATGACAAGCGGCAGGGCCGGGAGCCAAAACACACACACACACACACACACACACACACACACACACACACACACACACACACACACACACACACACACATCCTAAGATGCATGACTACGGGATACTAAGACGTGTCAAGCCCCAAGAAAGGTGGTAATACCGAGCTGCTGGTTATCTTAACCTATCACGTCCTAAAATGACCCTGTCTGCATTTCCTCACTTTTCTTTCCAACTTTAACATCTCCCGAGGTTTACTGTCCATCATGTGTGGACGAGTTTTTTTTTTTTTCATTTGCGCAGACTCTGTGTAGGAAAATACGTCACGTCGCGCTAACTTTATCCAACGCGACTTTATCAAACTTCCAGTCTTGTTATGTGACGGGTACGAGAGGTCAGGAGAAAGTGAGCTGGACTCCGGCACACCGCGCATGCTGTGCATCGATCTCGCGTTCTCCTCTGCTGTAGACGTATGTCCTTCGATCTGAGGCAAGGTTCATGTCAGCCAGGCGTGTGATTTAGAAGTGAAACATGGGACAACTCTAACAAAGCCTTAAGGGGAGAAAGGATCTTCGAGAGAGACAGCAGGATTAAAGGTGCACATGGAACACTGAAGGACAGAGCGAGTAGAGGAAGACGGGATTTCGATTTTTTTTTTTTTTTTTTTTTTACACCTAGTCAGTATATTAGAGTTGGATCGTTTCTGGGGTCGGCCGTGGGTGGGGTTATTGGCTAACAGTTATTGCATCATACTGTAGAAGACATTATTAGAGAGTGTGGATTGATTTTGTCTGTGATCGTGAACGCGTTTTTGCAAAACGGAAGACACTAGGTTTTCTAATTAGCTTTCTTTCCGCTGCTTCGGTCAAGGGGTCGCAACAGCGGACCATCCGATCCAGACACGACCAGAGGTGTCAAGTAACGAAGTACAAATACTTCGTTACCTTACTTAAGTAGAAATTTTGGGTATCTATACTTTACTGGAGTAATTATTTTTCAGCCGACTTTTTACTTCTACTCCTTACATTTTTAAGCAATTATCTGTACTTTCTACTCCTTACATTTTAAAAACAGCCTCGTTACTCTATTTTTATGATCAGAACGCGCAACCCCCCCCCCTCCCCCCCCGGTTGCATGATAAGAACGCGCACAACGCCCCTCACCCCCTCCCCCCCCACCCGGTCGCATGATCAGAGCGCGAGACCTTAATGCTTTTGTCGCCCATCACGGTACTTTTACTTTTATACTTTAAGTAGTTTTGAAACCAGTACTTTTAAACTTTTACTTAAGTAAAAAGCTTGGGTTGATACTTCAACTTCTAAAGAAGTATTTTTGAACCCTAGTATCTATACTTCTACTCAAGTAATGAATGTGAATACTTTTGACACCTCTGGACACGACTTGGCACAGGTTTTTACACCGGATGCAACAGTCTTATTTGGTACTATGTAAGAGGTGTGGCAAGCCACAGAAAGCGGGGCTCGAACCCGGATCCTCAGGTCCTCGAACCAACAACCTAGAGATTTAGCCCCATGCTAAACTCTGTCGTCGCGTTTCATTTTCTTTCCTTAAGCCTCCTGTCTTCAAAAAACAAAAATCTATCAATTTTACTTTGAATTCAGCTATTCGAGTGAAGCCTTTGCATCAGATTCCTCTCGCCCACGCGCCTTTAATTAAACGTCTGCTGCATCCATACAGTACGTATACCTAAAAAAGCGCTCTGTCGCCTCCACTAATCAAATCAACTCTCTCCATAGCATCATCTTAAAATTCAAGTAAGTAATTCAAACCAAGGTTGAAGTGAGCCCAAGACGCCTTTTTTATTTTATTTTTTTAAGACAACCTAGGATTCCAAGAACAGCAGTCACCCTAAACCAAACAGACATGGCTTTAGGGAATAAAAAAAAAAAATAATAAAGAAAAAAAAAAAAAGAAGAAACTATGGAAATGTATGACAACGTGGCATGAGACTTAATAGTAAGGGATTAAAGCTAAAAAGAAGAGAGGGGCGGGCTCGCGAGAACGATTCCCTCGTTCCCTCCTGTCTAGATCCAGCGAGAACGTGACGGGGTTGATGAATGAGGTGGAGAAAGAAAAAGATGAAACGCTTCTGGTTACGAGGTCAGAAACGGCAGATGTGCAAATCGAGGGAAACAGCTGGGTGTGTGCGGAGACGGATGGAAGGAGAGACGGACGGCGGAATAAGGAGATGGAGATGATGAGGGAGTGTGTGTGTGAGTGTATGTATGTGTGTGTGTGAGAGAGAGAGACAGAGAGAATGTGCGGATGGGGGTGGGGAGGGGGCGCGTATGTCAGGTTGTGAACGCAAATTGGTTTTTACGGCATCGGCGGTTAAAATGAGAACAGATCAAGGCGAAACTGCGTCGGGAATTAGAGACGGTCAATCAATTAGACAAATGGACTTAGAAGTGTGAGCTTCGTAAACACAGACAGGAGCCATTACTCAAATGCGTTTAATTACTACACGGAGAGCAAACAGCGGGAAATAACGCACGGAATGCTCGAATACACAAAGCTGCGAGCTTACAAACTTCGCACGTTTAATGTATTACAGTCACGCGCTGAGTTCTCCAGGAGAAAGTGACTGAAAAAAAATCCTGAAAGAAAGAAGACAGGACAGTTTTATTTGATATCCTCATCAGGGTGTTTTTCAAATTGTTCTCACGTTGTGTGAAAAGGTGAAGGTTCGGGGAAAGGATTGTGGATGATGCATTCATGTACCTGTTCCGTCCTTTATATAAACTTATTAGATTCCTTCTATGAATGCTAGAGCACCTCTGTATATAAATATAGTACTTAAATATGAAATTATTTTTAATCTGTTCATCATACACACCCTCTTGAGCTGTTGCTATGGAAGCGTAGAACAAGCGTGTTCATACAAATCTGTGCTGTTCCTTGCAGCTCAAGGGGAACGAACCCGCAGCAGGAACCTGATTTATTACCAGAGCTGAGCTGATGAAGTATAACATGTATTGAATGATGTGATGCGCCTGTCGTGTGCTAAGATATCAACAGGTTTGTGCAACGTCACAGCCATACAGTATGTGGTTCTTCCCCAATCAGTTTTGCATGCCCTAGAAAGGGAGTCGGACCTGAGCAGTGAGGCAGGGAGCCGCCCCAGTGGCCGGCGAGCTGGCAGGTCCGTGCGGCGTCTCCGATCAGGCGTCGTCCTCCCATGCACGTGTAGCGTACGGTGGAGCCGACTGTGAACTTATCTCCCATCAGGAGGGCGTGAGGCGGCACACCGGGGTTCCCACAATCCACCTCTGAAACACAGAATACTTTATAAAGCCCTTATTCACAGCCTTAAACATCTAAGTTCCATTCAAATACTAATTATTCCTTTTGAGAGATAAACAATAATTAAGAAAGAAAAAACACTGCCCCATAATGTTATCATTGCCTAATGGATAGAAGTGGTATTGTAACAACATGCTAACATAGGTCCGCCCATTGGGGTAGGAATTAAGCTGCCCCATGTAGGAAGGAAGAGCAAAACAAAACAGACAAAAAAGATGTTTTTTTGTTATAAAATGATTTATGTTAATTTTTTATGTATATATATATAAAATAAATAAATGTATTTATTTATTTATTTATTTTTAAGGTCCCAAATAACTTGCTTTAGCCTGGATGAAATATTTGTGCAGCATTACTATTTATTATAAAGCATCGGCAATAATAAAATAATTAAAAAAGAAAACATATATTTTGGATATACAGTGCTGTGCAAAAGTCTTGCTTCACATTAAGTTCAATTAAATGAAACAATGATATATGTTTTACTACAACAGACTGAAAAGTGCCTAACAATAAAATTTCAAAAATCAGCAGCGACCTCATTTCCCTTCTCATCTGCTCAAACCACTCAGCATTCAGCATCATCGGTATATTAATCACTGGCCGGATCATCTGTCATCATCTACACCTGATTCACGAATTAAGTTAGATTTTTGAGTTTTAATAATTTCTTGGTCCTTATGTGGCTTAACAAACAAACAAAACAAACACAAAACAAAAACATTCCTCTGAAATTGATTGGACTGAAAACAAGAGTCAAACGTGTCTAGAATTTTAGGGGGTCAAGAATTTTGCACATTTAGGAAACAATCTCATCCCTGTGGTTCATCGCGTTTCCTAAACTAAGGCTTTTAACAGAACACTTCCGCTGCTGTTATGTGAGTTGCATTAAAACACCTCGACTGTCTCTGAAGTGAAGCTTCCGTATTTAAATCGTAACGACCCTGAAGGTGATCAGCTGCCTTCAGCTCAGTCTGGGGTTTACTTAAGGAACCTGCACTCTCTCGCCCCTGAGGCTGTAACCGCATCCTCTCTCTCTTTCACCTGCATTATCATAATTGGTACAAACAATTATCTAAACAACAGGCAGTGGGATTTTAACGAGGACGCTCGACTGCTTTTAAACCATCTCGCTCTGGAACGTTCGGGCGAAGCAGTTAAAGAAAAACACTCGTGAAAGTGTTCCTGTACATTTTGAGGCAGTGCTTGTACTGTAAATGTCCAAGTAGAAGACATCTAAAGTAGCTTTTTTAGGCTAAAAGCTTTTCTGGCCATGTTTTAGGAGGCTGATAAACACCGGGTTATTCATTTGTGGGAACTGAGATGAAGGTTATGTGTAAAAGTCTGGGAAAAGTTCTGGGAGACAATCTGAGCAGGAGGATATTTTACACATGTCATAGACAGACTGTCTGTATCTGTACATATCTAGCTGTGTTTCTGGACATTCATTTATTCTAATATACTATTTATATACTCTATAAATAAAACTAAATCTTGGCAGGTATGAAGGATCATAGTAGCTCAAATTGGCGTTTGGATCAGTTTATGATCTTTTCTTAACTCTATTTGGCAAAAAACCCTACAAAAACTCAAAAAAAAAAGTGTTATAATTTGAAATATTTTACTGCTTATGGATTTTTTTTAGACTATGATTAAATATTTGTTTAGACGATGTTGTAAGGAATATATCCAGGCTTCATGATTGTGCAATACAGCGTTTCTCACAAACAGTTTTATAGAATAACCTAGGCAATATAATAAAATACATGTTTATTAATAAATTATATTTCATGACTGAGAAAAATGAAAAAGGTCACATGGGCACAACAAATTACTATATATATATGTCTATATCTATCTATCTATCTATCTATCTATCTATCTATCTATCTATCTATATAAAATGAAATAATATAAGCATTTTGTGAGTTCTACATTTTTGCACCATCGTTCTCATCGGTAACATTTATGTGCTGTAAAAGAAATGATAAATTTGGTTCTACATGACATCCTAACATGACAGGGAGGCTATCCTGAAGCCTCCCGCGCCGTCACACACCCGCAGGACTGTTTAATCAGTCTTTGATTAACTTTTCGTTTCTGGAACGGGTGCCACACACACAAGTTTTAAGGGATTTAATCACATCCATGTACTGTACATACTGTACGGCGTCAGATTTACTGATATGAGAAAAAATTCCTGATATTCACATCATTCTCATTAAATAAAGATATTAAGATATTATTTTTATAAACAAAGATATCAAGGTTTCGTCCTGTAGTGATAATTGGTGAAGAGTCCACTCTGCTGATTGCTTCAAAAAAAATTTGAGGATTTTTTTTCGTACTTTTTGTCATATTTTTATCTCATATTTTAATAAGGTTATTGAACCACTTTTTATGTTTTATTACTGCCATCTTATTATTGTTGTCATGACACTTATTTATTTATTGTTTGTCTGTCTGATTATTTTGTTTGATTAATAATACTTGATTACTTAATTAATAACTTACTAGATTTATTTTTGAATTTGATTTATCCATTTATTTATGAATACAATACAGGCAAACAAATGTAAAATGTATTGCAAAGAACTGACGTATTGCTAAAGGAAAGGTGGATTATGAAAGTCATATCAGGATATAAAAACAGAAAGGTGCATCGTAGATGAATAGTGTAAAGGACTGAGAAACTGACAGAAGTCTTTGTGTGTGATCCTGGGATGTAATCATCTGGAAATCCTGCTGAGATCTGGCAACCCTGTCCTGAAGATGTCCTGCATTATTTAGTTCAACCCAGCTCGTCATTGTAAACGTGCAATATTATGCGTTTGTGGATTTATTTAGCGAGGAAGAAAGTAAAATCTAAAATAAAAGATGCAGGAGCGTACCGACACATTCTGGTAACGGCCGATCCCAGTAAGCCACCGGCTGGCAGGTGAGAACAGACGCCCCGAAGAGGTAGTAACCGGGATTGCAGTCGTAAGACACCACGGTGCCGAAGGTGAAATTCCCGAATTCTATTTTACTCTTCCGTATGGAATTGGATGGAATTCCGGGATCGGTGCAGTTAACCACTGAGGAAACACAAAGATGTCAAAACGTTTGTAGTAAAAGCTGTACAGAGCTCCGAAAAGATCGCATTGATTGAATTTAAAAATGACCTTTTATAGGGTTTTTACCACTTTTAACATTTAATATAAAAGTACTATGATGGTGATGAGTGTTATTTCAAAAAGAACTAATTCTTTCAATGCTTTAGTGGAAATAGTTTGGTGACATTTAGAAATTTTAAAGCGCAAAAACTACATTTCTTCCAATTTGTAATATTTTTGAAAAAGCAAATCATTGAAAGGGTTTTATGAAGAGTTCACCTCTGCAGATGGGAGGCTGTTGGCTCCACTGGCGGTCCGGAAGACACTGGGCCTGAGACGGTCCCTCCAGCACGTAGCCGTCATTACAGATGAAGCTGACCACGTCGTCCAGGTTGAACCCGTCTCCCACCGTACGCCCGTAGATAGGACTCCCTGGATGACCGCAGCTGATCGCTGTCACAAAGCAAATATAGGCTAAAGTGTTTAAAACCACCTCATAAATAATAATAATAATAATAATAATATTGATAAAACAAATCACATCTAGGTTGCAATGCTGTATGTATCACAATTTTATAAATATTCAAATTCAAACTTAAATCATTCTTTTGATTGTGTAAAGCTGCTTTGTGACAATGACAATACAAATAAGATAGAATTGAATATATAATTGAATAACATTAAATGCAGCCTGTTACTTATACCATTAGTTTTCTCACTTAAAAAACAAGCGCGGCATTTAAACACTACAAACTAACTTCAATTACAAACGTTTAACATTCAACTTCAAAAAAAAAAAAAAAAAAAAAAAAAAGCTCATTATTATTTCTGTTGAGCAGTACATATTTTAGTCATGTCATCTGCCGTAACGATCATTTCTTAGCAAATAACTCACTCGACCGCACTGGATGCTGGAGTGTGAATAGTTTAGAGTGCGCCACCTGCGTGGTTATAAAGAACGGGTGCCGCTTTACCAGCTTGACACTGAGCGCAGGCTGAGCAGTTGTGAGCACACGGATGTGAGCGGCTTCTAATGTCCGAGTTTGGCTCGCTGTGCTGAGACGGGTGTAAGTGTGTGTAATGAGGGGCTTTGAGACTAAAACAGTTTGAGACAGAAGGCTTGCAGAACTTGATAATGTCACGCCATAACTGCAAAATATTTGGAGTCAACGTGGCAAGACATGATTTGCCACACAGACATTCCTTAAACAAATTTTTAGTTAAACCCAAAACTGGCTCAAACAGGTTTGTCTCTGGGTTACTGATTGGAAGGATGGGGGTTCAAGTCCCAGCACAGCCAACTTACCACTTTTGGGAACACAAATAATTGAGTACGTCACAAATAATTGAATCTTAATGAGGAAACGTAACATTTTAATTAGAATTTTTTTCAAAACAAACATCTACAGATGTTCCAGCCTTGCAAATGATTCTTCTTACTGTATGTCTAAGGCTTAAATAAAGAATAAATCTAAAACAAACTACGTGTGAAAAAGACATTTTACTAAAAGTATATAGATGCTTTTGTGACACCCTGTATACTTTCACAATTTGTTATGCGCTCTGATCCCTTCACTATATATATATACATATATATACATATACTTTTGACAAGCTTTAACGATTTGGACCCTACGCTATGGACCTCCATGTTTATTGTGTATGAGAAACCCTGTGATGAACCGGTCTCGCACTTATCGCCTGGATTTCATCCCGAAGCTCGACTCGCTTTCTGTTTCTTCGTGTTTGTCAGCCTAATCCTCCGGATCAGACGTTCCGAATCCCGTCCTTGAGGAAAAGAAGGGCTTACGGTTCTACACCAGCAGTCCAAGCGCATAATCTGAGTAATCACATTTCTAAAGGTGGGGTACAAGCTGGAGAGGAACTAACGCGGAGGAAAAGCTTGGGGATCCCCGAGTGACTGCGGGTCTGAAGGACCACCGGAATAAAATAGGGATAATTTAGCATGTTTGTTTTTTTGTTTGTTTCTTTGTTTGTTTGTTTGACCCCTGCCTGATCTCTATTCATCTAGTTGCATCATTAACCACTCAAATCAGGTGAAGTATATTCAACCCCTTAAGATGCATTTCCAATCTTATTCATATTTCTCGATCGATAATAACTGAGAATCTGATCAAAATCTGGACGGTGCCAGTGGACACCCGAAGGACGCCGGACACTCACACACACAGGACGGCAGTTGTCCGGACCAGCTGTGGTCCTGCTGGCAGATTCGCACAGATGAACCGATGAGTCTGAAGCCTGGGTTGCACTGATACACCACGGTGTCCCTGTAGCCGAAGTTCTCTCCGATCACCTGACCGTTCACGATCCGCTCAGGCTCTCCGCAGTGGCCCGCTGAGGAGGGAGACACACACACACCTTGATTACTTTGGTGCAAATTCTATACTGAGGAATAAGACCCTAAATCACAGAATGATTGACAGTGATGTAGTCTCTCCGGAGCAGCCGCGACGGACTACGCCGCGTGCTCCAACCTCAGCATGAACGATGCTCTTCCTAACGTGTGTGATTTATTGTTTTTTTAACGTGCGGAGAAATGAGCTAGAGTTGTGCTAAGGTTCTGGTGCAAGATGTCGTTCCCGCGCAAAGGCGCCGCGGCATCTGTTTTGCGCGAGGCAGGTGTTCGGGGAAAGCCAAGACGCTGCCTTGATGGATCTCATGATGGAATGCATAACTTAAGATTATGGCTTGGATCGGAGACAGCATAAGGATTGGTGTGTGTGTGTGTGTGTGTGTTTGTGTATCTGCGTGTTTGTGTGTGTATGTGTTGGATCCGGAGCAGCTTGTGGGACGTAGTGACTGATGATACAATCACTCTCCTCACCAGGAGAGCTCAAACACTCTGAAGAGGCACCGCCGTCTCACATATTTCCTAGCAAATTTGTTTCATTAGGAATAAGCAGGAAGCCGTGATCTTGACTTTAGCGCTTACTGTACTGAAGAGGATGAAGATGATGATGTCAGTGTGGCTTTATTTGTATTAACTTCTGTTACATCCAGTAGGACTTCAAATAATCTATTTATATTTACCTCTTAATCTAGACCAATAAAAGGTTTTGTTCCAATTAAATACAATCCAGATCTCTCATCTCATCAGGGTCGCGGGGGGCCTGGAACCTATCCCATTAGACTTAAGGCACAAAGCAGGGTAAACCCCGGTCAGGGTACGAATTTGGGAACGGCAATAAACCGATGTACTGTAATGTTCATGTCTTTGGACTGTAGAAGGAAACCGACCAAGGACAGGGAGAACATGCGCACAGAGGCGGGAATCGAACCTGGACCCTGGCGGTGCAAGGCGACCACTAAGCCACCATCCATGCCGCAACAATATACACTAAATATCATCGTATATACAGTAACAGTGTGGTGGTGACGATACCCAGGCAGCGAGTCTCCGAGCCGCTCCACAGCCCCGACGGCAGACACTCGCGCACCGTCGAGCCGACCAGAATGTAGCCGGACTCGCAGGTGAAAATGGCCGTCGCTCCGAAGGTCGTCTGAGTT
Organism: Channallabes apus; assembly: GCA_030522415.1. Classification (NCBI taxonomy): domain Eukaryota; kingdom Metazoa; phylum Chordata; class Actinopteri; order Siluriformes; family Clariidae; genus Channallabes; species Channallabes apus. The sequence goes on along the minus strand of CM060115.1, from coordinate 11,956,757 downwards.
CCAATTTTCTTCCCATTAGGAGGAGTGGGCAGCATCCCGCAAGAAATAACTGCAGTAAGAGGCAATATAGAAGGAGAGGAATGAGCTGGCAAGTATCACAATGTCAAAGGTACAGCTGTAATTTACACCCAATTTAATGGTCTGGCTTTTTTTTTCTTCTTTTTTTTCTTTTTGCTTTACTTTTATTCTTCTTTGTAAAAAAAAAAAAAACAAACATCAGACATCGAGAGAGATAGAGGGAGAAAACACAAGACGAGATGACTAATCTCAATAATGTCTCAGGATTACTGTTGGGGTAAAAGCGAGCCGGTCATTCTGAAACACGAGTGAGAGACAAAAGCAGAATCGTCATCGACGTACAATACGAGACTTCCTTGTTCTGGGAACTTAGCGACACTAGATGACGCAGATGAAAGATGATAAGCAGCCTGGCGTTATCGAGCAGTTCGACGTTCTCCTCCTCCGAAGATCTGACCTACAGTACATCTACCGTCGCGTCAGGCCATGCTCACTGTCTTTACAGTACATACAGTACAGGCTGGCCTGATAAATGACTTGGACTTGACTCGAGCGAATGCGAGCGGAGAGCTGCGACTTCACCCGAGCCGCCGTCTGCCAACGATAAGGACTCGGGTGATGCTATCAGACGGACGGACGGAACCTCTGGCCCGTGCACCGTAGGAGGCCGAGGCTGTAGCTAAGGCTGGGTGATATCCTAAAAATAATACCAATAATAAAAACATGCTCTCATACTGTAGTTCACGATTATATCATAAAATAATAATCACTAGACTCATCATTCAGAAGTACACAGCGCATCCAACATCAGAGCCGTGACTGCTGCTCTCTGGCTCTCTGCTTTGCCAGAGCATAAAAACTAATGCTGACTGATAACCTGCAATAAACAGTTAAAGCCTATTAAATGTGTATATATGAGGCATGTTAAGCACAGTCATGGCGCATTAAGTCACGGGATCCGTCCTTAGCTCACTCACTCTTGCAGCGCGGCCTTTCGTTCCTCCAGCTCCACGTCCCATTAGACATGCAGTGGATGTGGGCGGGGCCAAGACGGTAGTAACCCGGGTTACAGCTGAAGGCGATCTTGGTGCCGTACTCATAGCGAGATCCGTTAACGATCTTCCACTTGCCGTGGTCCAGCGTGAAGGAGCCGATGCTCGGGCACACCATGACTGCGGGATGAGAACATACAGTAGATTAAAAGATGCTTATATTAAACAGGTTCTAATTAGTTTATAATCTGTTATAAACAGTGTTGTCTGTCATCATTCCTTAAGATCATACTTCATAGTCACATTTTGTTTGATGTTCCTTATACTGTAAATTGCTCATATATCACTGTATAAATAAAAACCTATCTTTTTTTTTATAACAAATCTAAAAATTTCCCCCTTATCATAAAAGCTTAGAAATGAATACACAGGTTATTAAACCTGGCCTACATTTTTCTTACACAAATGTAGCACTTGCTAAATTTCATTTCTGTCAGATCATGAAGGATGCAGGAGAATGAGAGAATGAGAGAATGAGAGAATTAGATAATGAGGGAATGAGGGAATGAAGGAATGAGAGAATGAGGGAATGAGAGAATTAGATAATGAGAGAATGAGAGAATGAGAGAATGAAGGAATGAGAGAATGAGGGAATGAGGGAATGAGGGAATGAGAGAATGAGGGAATGAGGGAATGAAGGAATGAGAGAATGAGAGAATGAAGGAATGAGAGAATGAGGGAATGAAGGAATGAGAGAATTAGATAATGAGGGAATGAGAGAATGAGGGAATGAGAGAATGAGGGAATGAGAGAATGAGAGAATGAGGGAATGAGAGAATGAGGGAATGAGAGAATGAAGGAATGAGGGAATGAAGGAATGAGGGAATGAGAGAATGAGGGAATGAGAGAATGAGGGAATGAGAGAATGAGAGAATGAGGGAATGAGAGAATGAGGGAATGAGAGAATGAGAGAATGAGGGAATGAGAGAATGAAGGAATGAGGGAATGAGAGAATTAGATAATGAGGGAATGAGAGAATGAGGGAATGAGAGAATGAGAGAATGAAGGAATGAGAGAATGAGAGAATGAGAGAATGAGGGAATGAGAGAATGAGGGAATGAGAGAATGAGAGAATGAGGGAATGAGAGAATGAGGGAATGAGGGAATGAGGGAATGAGAGAAGTGCTACTGTGACGGACAAGAGCCTCCACGCTGCGCCTTCTCCGTTTCAGAATCAATGGCTTCATTTGTTTGTTTTCCTTGTTAACAGCTTGAAGTGGAATGCGATCTGTAGCCTGTGGGGTCTTATTAACTGCAGCTTTTTATTAGAACGAGAGACGTTCGAGTCAAACCAGGACTGGTGGATGCAGGGAGTAAAAGCGAGACTTTAAACACAATATGGTGATAAGACTCTTAGCCGCGGTAAAGAATCCATGAATGAGGTGGTTCGGAACCTATGAACATGTGGAACTCCTGATCCTTTAAAATCGTCAAAATTGGAGAAGTGACCCATCTATCTGTGGGAACTGTACATACAACCATTCACCAACACCACTCGCACGTTACAGGATCTCGGCTGGGAGTTATTGCCACATCCGCCGTACAGTCCTGAGCTCACTCCAAGCCATTTCTACATATTTGGGTCATTAAAGGAGTTCCTGGGAGGCCGGGGTTTCAGAAGTGAATCAGGCAGATCGATCATGGCTGCAGTGTACTGAGAGAACGTTCTGCCTTGAAGGTGTCCAACCACTAGTGACACTCTGGGATTAGTGCTGGGTAAGTCCCATTTTGACTTGATCGCCCCTCATACAATATTTAGCCTTTTTAATAGAGTTTTGTCGAATGCAGGACGCAATGCCAATCCGTCTCAGGACAAATCTTTTTCATGCTGGTTATACAGTAAATACAAATTCTATAATGAAGCTTCACATTATTTCATTTGTTTTATAATAATATTGCACTGAGGAATTTAAGCGAGGTTCATACACTCTTCCTCTACAAATGTTCATGACTTATTCATGGAGTTATTTCACGAGTTCTCTGGGACTTCAGACAAAATTTGCAACACTTGATTAAACGATTTTTTTTCACCCCACCCACTCAGGAAAAGAAAGAACACACTCGAGCGATCTGCGTTATTAAAACCCAAAAACGTTGATTAAAAAAACTAATCGTTTTTTATTTTTAAAACCCATGACTTTTCCAACTTTTCTTGATACCTAAAGTAAATTTCATGACCGTCCAAACCGAGCATACACAAACCCAACGCCTCAAACTTCTACGTCCTCACTTTTAAAGTAACCCTGAAACATAATAAAGCTTAATGAAGACTAATCGCTCCGTAAACAGATGCGCTGTCAAAACGCATCCAAGTCCAGTACACACGGTTAAACTCGTCTCTGGTCTCGACAGGGCTAATTACTGTTTAAACCGCGAGCGGCGAGTGTACTGATGAAGCCATGGACGTGTGGAGACGCACGCGTGTGTGGCTTCGCTGTGTCTCACCGGTGCAGCGCGGGATCTTGTTGTGGCTGCTCCAGGTCCCGTCAGCCTGGCACATCGTGCTCGTTACCTCTTTAGACGAGAGCCGGAATCCTTCGTTGCAGAAGTACGTAGCCCGCGTGGCTGCCGAGTAATCGAGCGCCAGGACGCCTCCGTTCACGGGAGCCGCTGGCGTGCCGCAAGACACAGCTGCGGGAATAAAGAGGACGTAATTAATTCGTATCTCGGTACATTAGACTGTAATCGGACAAGACGGTCCTGTTGGTGCTGGAATAAAAATATAGCACTTGGCATTTGAAGAAGTATTCCACAGTATCAAATAAGCAGAAGTGCTGGAGAATAAAGACTTACTTACTGTACTTTTTAATTTAGTGGACGTCCATGAAAAAATGTCCTTTTCTCATTTATATTATAGCAGCAAGAACCAGTTTCCTTTATTCCTTTAATAAACATTTGCTTTAATTGGTTATGTTAATGATTATTGATAATTGTCTTTAAAGAGAAAAATATGTTAACTGATAATGTTTGTTTTGCATTATAATGCTCCTTGACTCCTTGAATCTTTTACCCTGTATCACCACAAGAGGGCGCACTTGCAGTTCAGGTGAGTTGCAATACTGGACGTTGTGTTTTTAGCAGCTTCAGTTTTGAATAAGGACAGACAAAAAAGTTTCTTTTGTTTGTTTTTGATTCACTGTTGGTTAAAAGGAAGGACAAGCGAGAAAAGAAACAGCCAATCCAAAATCCGGGAGTACCCGGAGGAAACCCACCAAGCATGGGGAGAACATGCAAACTCCATGCACACAGAGACGGGAATCGAGCCTGGCCGGGGAATCGAACTCGGACCCTGGCGGTGCAAGGCGACAGTGCTAACCACTACACCACCGCGCCGCCTATGTCGCAGCATATACCCACCAAACCCCCCTCAGTCCCCACTACAAGAGACTGATGAGTGAAAGAATTGGTATAACACTGCAAAAAATAACATTAAGCTACCTTAAAAAAGGAATGAGCTGGAAAAGAATAAAAAGTTTACAGCATCACTTTCGAAGGTTTCCAAAGGTTGCAACCAACCCAGACTGCTCAGGCGGTGCTGCTGCAACCTTACAGGACCGTCGACTTCCACCGAAGATGAGGTAAAAGAGCATCTGCTGCATGCGCTACGTAGCAACAGCCAACACTATGAGCGAAATTTCAGAACAAGGTGACGTATTATAGATGCTGATCAACACCAAGCGGGTAGCGGTGCCATTCTTAGCCAACGTGTTTATACCTAAAGATGAACCGGCGCTCTCCGGCCCGAAGAGCTGACAGAGAAAGAGAGCTGCTGAATAGCGCACAGAGGACCAGTTCAGGTAAACGACAGGATTTTTACTAAAAGTCTAGAGGGGTGCGGGTTTACAGGCGGTTATTATTACAGACAAAAGTGCAATGGAGGAAAAGTCCTGGTTAGTGTCCTGGTTAAAGTCCAGCTATAGTATACTGTAGTATAGTGGTTATATAGTATATAGTATAGAACGTACAAGAATGAGGAGGGCCCACGTTCGGCTTGAGCCACCAAACTGATCTCTAGATAGTCGATCTCTAGTATACAGTAGGTTATATTATTGATAGATCTGGCAACCCTGGAGCACAGAGCGTGAGAGCATGTGTGCATGTGAGAGAGCGAGTGGAACTATAATTTATGCAAAGTTTTCGCTCAGTAATGAGGCCCAAATGAAACTCTATGTAACTGGCAGTAATGTTCATTTCACACTGCGATGAATAAACTTTGAAATTTATCCGCGGTTCAGGTGCGTGCCAAACCGTGAGGACTGATTCATACGGATCAGGGATCCACTACAGTTCGTTAAACTCATTCTAATTCTAATTCTAATAAACAAAAAAAAAATGTGCACGTTGTTACTATTAATAATTAGCGATTAGTCGATTATTGATTGACGATGTATTCAATTATCAATTAGGAAAAAATGCTTGTTGCAAGAATCTTTTCATGATTTCAATTTAGCTATGCAATAATAATAATAATAATAATAATAATAATAATAATTACATTTACTTAAAAGGTATTTACATGGATTTTGAGTGTACTATGGGGACATAAATGTAAAATATGGTGAATATTGTAAATATCACAAAAATGTATCAAACAGAAATCATAACTATCTGGACACTGAGCTATAAATGTCTGTTAATTGGATTTTTCTTTATATTTCCAGATAATGGAGATTACACTTCTTTTAACCGTACCATATCATACAGTACTCTTTTGTTATTATTATTTTAAAAAAAATCTAATTTACATAAGCTTTCTGACATCTGCAAATTGTGTCTTGTTGATGTTTAGCTTTAAAAGTAAATGGGCTCCTCCCCCTTCATGCACCACCCCCTTTGCAGAAGTGCATTTTTCTAGCCAATCAGAAAACAGTAAACAAGATGTGTTTAAAAATTTGAAACGAGGCAGAGGATGGGCTATGCAAATTGTCCCCCCTGTCCTTTTACTTGCCTGAGATGACATCATCATAATAGGTGGGAAATCTGAACCCAGTTTTCGAGAATATTTATGATTAAAAATTAAATAAGATAAAAGAAAACATCTTTCAAAAAGATTTTTAGAAAAAATCTATAATAGAGTCTCCATGTGAACGTCTGGAAAAATGATCAAAAATAGATTTTGCGTAATAGGTCACCTTTAAATCTCTGAGCACTGATCATGTACATGTAGAATCAAATACACGTGGGTACTCGGTGGCCAATTATCCACACCCTGGTCACTGAAATGTTGCTTCTTCAGCCAGGAAGTCAATGGTATTGATTTAAACTGCATTATGGTGAAACATTTCCTAGCGACCACTTGTTTAAATCAGAGAGGAAAGTTTGACACTGAACCTTTGACTGCACTTAGCTATTAATTCAGCTTCACCCCGCCCCTGGTGCATTTCACCTTTAAATGATGTAGTAAAAAAAAAAAAAAATACTTGATTGAAACAAGGCTCTGATTAGCCAGCATATTGTTTAATTAAGTCAGGGGAAGCCGAACCGGAGCTGGAGCTTGTTCAAAGCGGACATCAATAAGCCTTACGGGTCATAATGAGATGCGCAATTATTGAGCAGTAAAATCTAATGAAATAAATCAAAGCAACAATGGATCTCGCGCAGCATGCTAATAACGGCACATTCAGACCGAGGAACCCTTTGTTGTTTAACAGTATTAATTAGAAGGAACAAAGGCGAAACTGATGCCTGCTGTCGCCACTCGACACTTGAGATCTGTTCCTGCGTTGATAAGTCGCCCAGTAAACCTCTCGAATGGGGTCTGGGTCAGGAGTCGACGCGTCACGTCACGCTACAGTCAATCTGGACTTGTCTTCAAGTTTAACAACTTTTAAAGAGTAGCTAACTCAGAGTTCTACATACATTATATAAAGTGCAAAAGTTTTTAACCCCCCTCCACACAGCAGCATTCAGACCTCTGATGTAACTAATGTTAGATAAACTATTCACAGAGCTACATCGTACATCAGGGGTTCATGACCCGGACCTTTAACATGAAAGTCCATTTCTTTTGCATGATAACAACTCTTAAGCAAGCTTACTGTACGTATGTATTCATTTTCACATTGATATTGTCTTTTATAGAAAATGCATGCTCTCTTTACAGGACTGGGGAAATGAGTGTAGGAAATCGAAAGCATTAAAATAAAACTGTTTCATGGCCTCAAGTATCTCTGATGCTTCAAGAGAAACCTGATGATCTTAGAGGAGTGAACTTACTGTACAAAAGAGGATTAGAGCCACCGCTTACAAACATATTTGAGTTCTGAAATTGATCTCAGAATTTTGACTTGTTTCTCAGAAATCTGACTTTAATTCAGATTCACCCCAACGTAAATTCAGACTTTAAACACAGACTTTTAACTTTTTTGACTTCAATATCAGAAATCTAACTTTAATTTCAGAATTCTGACTTAAAACTTAGAATTTTGACTTTTTTTTAGAATTCAGATTAAAAAAAAAATAAAAATAAAATATATATATATATATATATATATATATATATATATATATATATTTATTTATGTATTTTTTTTTCTGTATATATATATATATATATATATATATATTTTTTTTTTTTTTTTTTTTTTTTTACTGGATTTTGACTTTAATATCAGAAATCTGACTTTAGAATTTAGAATTCTGACTTGTTTTTCAGAATTCTGACTTTTTTATACTGAATTTTAAATTTAATATCAGATATATATATGTATTTCTTTATCTTTAAATATCTTTAAAAAATTCTCAGAAATCGGACTTTAACCATACAATTTAGACCTTTTTTCAGAATTCTGACTTTTAAACCCAGAATATCAGAATGCTCCTTTTTTATTTAAACAAATTTTAATAAAATGACTTTAATCTCAGAACTCTGACTTTAAACTCATTCATTTGATTTTAATCTCAGAATTCTGCTTTTGCCCTCAAAATTCTTACTTTTGCCTTGGAATTCTGAATTTTAACTTAAGTCAGAATTCTGAATAAAAAGAAGTCAGAACATTTTTTTATGGTGGGCCTAATCCTCTTCAGTAACTACAGACACAAATCATTTTCATAATCTAAATACAGAGGAGAGGAAATCAAATGTAAAAAGCAGGTATACTGTATAACTCGACTCTGAATCCAGAAACCTTTCCATACGAAATACTGATAAAAACATTTTGTTCTTGATTTACTGTAGTCTTACAGACCAAAAATGATGGCGAAGCATTTTCTTTCTTTCTTTCTTTCTTTCTTTCTTTCTTTCTTTTTATTATTATTATTTATTTGTTTTTATCACAACATACCCTTCGACTATTTTGGTACAAACTCAAAGTCACACGGCTATGATTAAAATGTAAATTCTGTCTACCTTGGCATGCTGGCACGGCGGTGTCCCAGGCCAGATAGCCGAATTCGGTCTTCTTGCACATGGCCATGCTTTTCCCAATCAGCCTGTATCCTCTGTCACAGGCCCATCGCACGACGCTGTTAACGTGGCCACCGGTTTGGCTAACCACGAAGCCGTGCTGCGGAGAGTCTGGGGTACTGCAGTACATCGCTACAGATAAACGCACAGACTTGAGAAATATCCTGGAAATGCTCTGGTGCGGCGTAGAAATTAACCAAAGTGATGTAAGCATGCTGTATTTATTTCATCATTAATTACAAGAAGTGTGAACATTTGTACAAAGTTGATGGTGTTTAGAAAAAACTAAAAAAAAAAGACACAAATGTGTTTAGCCAATTTGAAAAATATTATTAATTAGTACACTCCTGATTAATGATAATACACATGAAATTATTGATACATATAATTTAAAAAACACTGCATAAGCTTGTTCTAATGAATAAAATTTTAACTGACTCTATAACATATACTACATTTCTGTAAAACACACACACACACACAAATATTTTACATTGTTAACTTGATAATTATAGTCTAACATTAATTGCGTGAATGTGCATGTGATATTCTGTATTATGTTCTGTAATACATAATCGTTTATCTTGGCATGTTACTGTAACATCTAGAAGACATTCACAAGCACAAAACACTTAACAAATGGAAAGACGTCATGAGCTTCCAGGCAGGACGGATGGGGGACACGTGGCCAGGACAGACAGATGCAGACGCGCAACGCGAGACACGCATGCGACTGAGAAAGAATTACCAATCGGGGGGGATACATACTTTGATACTCACCCACGTACGTGATGCGAAAGCCCTTGCGGTTGGTGCCGTGGTCAGAGGACCAGCGCAGGAAGAGCTCGTGGCCCGTGGTGCTCAGGATGAAGGGCGTGGCCAGCTCACCGCTCAACACCGCCAGGCTCGGGCTATAGATGTGGGGACCTGAGTGAACATATAATGCTGAATTTAAATGCTTTATCATAATGATATTTTTCAGCACTAATTACGTTTTTTTGTTTTAAATGCACAGATAGACGTTTGGGTGGGGCCTCCATGGATAGGACTTGTCTGTCTGAAGCTCTCCATGGGTGCTCGACCAGGGTGAGATCTGGGGAGTTTGAAGGCCTAAGCAACAACCTTGAATTCTTTGCCTGCTACTGTAAGACCTAGCAGACGCAGTAGGCTGTGATGCACTGGGTGTTCTGGTACCTTTCTCTAATGGCCAGCATTGACGTTTTTTCAGGAATTTGTACTCCACTGGATATTCTGTTGGATCGGACTGGACGGGTTGGACTTTGGTCCCCACAGGTATACACGAGCCTTGGGTACTGATGATCCTGTCACCAGTTTACTGGTTTATAATTGATAATCAGTGTTATTCAATTCACCTATCATAGACGATAGGGTTGTGGTTGATAGGTGCTTATGCATATGATAGTGATATCATATGTAAGAAACTTTATTTAAGGTAATAATGGACTAAAGCATGATGAGAATTATTCATTCCTCCTAACACTTCAGAATACCAAGACAAAGTTTGGGAGCGGCCCCTTCCTGTTCCAAAATGACTGTGCACCAGTGCATAAAGACATGGATGAGTGTGGAAGAACTTGACTGGCCTGCACAGAGTCAACCTGATTAAACACCTTTGGGATGAATTAGAGTGGAGACTGTGAGCCAGGACTTCTCATCCAACAACATTGTCTGACCTCACAATTGCGCTTCTGGAAGAATCATCAAAACATTCCCATGAACACACTCCTAAACCTTGTTGAAAGCCTTCCCAGAAGAGTTGAAGCGGTTATAGCTGAAAAAGTGGCAGGGCTGCATCATATTAAACCCTATGGAATTAGAATCGGATGTTACTCAAGTTCATACTGTATGCATGTGAAAGCATTTGAGCGAATACTTTTGGCAATATAGTGTATTTTCCCTGTTTCATAAAGAGTATTCATGCAGCTATTGGTGCATACTGGTGGCACGGTCGCTTAGTGGTTAGCACTGTCGCCTTGCACCTCCAGGATCTGGGTTCGATTCCCGTCTGAGGTGTGCATGGAGCTTGCATGTTCTCCCCGTGCTTGGTGGGTTTACTCTGGGTACTCCAGTTTCCTCCCACAGTCCAAAGACATTGACCAAATTGACCGTAATGTGTGAATGTTGACCAGAGGTCCTATCATGGTCATAAAATGTAAATAAATACAATGGTAATCACCATTGTCCTTCATAGTCCCTAGTTGGACTACAGAGGTTCCTAGATGGATGGATTGACCACTCCTGTACTGAACACCATCATCATCAACGCATTAGTGGTTTATTTTATCATAAACTACACCCAGGTAATAGTAATATTCTTAATAACATGCACAGAAAATAGACCCGACTCTGAACACACATAGCTCTCGTCTCATAATACTGACCCAACTCTTAAAATGGTGTTGAAGAGGCGGACAAAAAAAAAGCAAAGCATTGATGTGAAAGCTTGTCCAATTCAGACGTCTGTCTTTTGTCTTTCGATTCTTATAGACCGAGGCCTGATTTCTATTCACAGGCTTTGGAAACAATGACTGCCATTCAATCATCATCAAGATCAACATCAAGTATGAACGAAGCTAATCTCCTTGTGTTTAATTATAAGAGTAGACCCTTAAAGTGACTGGAGAACGAGCAGATCTACGGCATAAACAATCTGCAGTGATTCGAGACAGCGTGAGGAAGGAATGCGACGCGTCTGTCACAACATGATGCTGATGCAACACGGCTCCGTTTAAAAGCAAGCAGCGACCACGGGAGCGCCGCTGTCCATGCAGAACCGAATGCGAAACATAACGATGGAAATCCCACAATGATGGAAGTGTCAGAATCGTACCCTGTTCTGGAGTACCGAAGAGACGAGTCTAAAACAGACAAGTCTTCTCATTTGCTGGTCCACTGGGGCTTCTCGAATGCCATGGGCATTTAATGACCTACTAATCAATGATGAGTAATAGGGTAATTTGCTAATAGTGCACACTTAAGTAATTACCGTCTAACGACATTTTAAATGTGGTTCGGAATAATAATAAATTCCAATCAGCAATCCGGCATCGAGGGGGTCTCATCTTATTATTCTATGCAGTTTTTTATTTTATGTAAGTATTTAATTTATAACAGATAATTAATCACGTCTTAGTAAAAATGATCATAATCAGTTCTTAATGAGACATGACGAAATAAACAATTAACGTAGGACACGCTCAATATTACGCATCAATATTTGACTGGACGAGAGGTCGTCCACGAGTGCTGATATAGAGCATAACACCTTTAAGCAAGAAAACACATCTAATAACGTTAAACATTTTTTTCTCCTTCGTAATTGCTTCCGAATTATCTCTGAACTGTCTGTGTTGTTTTGTTCACATCTACGTCACCTACAATGCTAACTAGCTTCTAACATAAGGCTGAATACCAAATCCCTCTTTAATCCTTTGTTCCACACTCCAAGTAGCGCCCTTGATCATGGATTAGAGAGGGATTTGGGATTCAGCCTTATGTTAGAAGCTAGTTACATAGTGCACAAGCTTTCCATTTAACCCCTAAAATCCAGAAGTTAGGTGAGATTCTAAACTGAATAAGTGGAAATATAAGTAATTAGTTAGTTACACCAGGCGTGCAAGGATATGTGTTGAAAGAGCAAAATAAGTGTTGTATAAACGCAGTATCACACTTGAGGTCATGCTGTTGTCCTGAATACAACATCATATGTATAATAGCTGATATTCAGTGCAACAGCACGAACTTGAGTGTTATATTGCTTAATTGAATTATTTTCCATGATGCTAAATTCTGAGTTCTGATTAGTACATGGTCCTACTTCTGTGCTCGTTCTAAATGGGTTTTGTTTCCATAGTAACAAATGCATCACACATGGCAGGATGGTTTTGGAAGGAGTATCCAGTATGAGGGCTTTGTTAGAGTCAGAAGTATGGCTGAATTTTTTTGGGCTTTTAAAAAAACTACACACACAAAAAAAATCCAAAATAAAAATCAGGGAACTTGTCTTGCTATTTAAAAATATCTCAGACTCATTATCTCAATTATTACATTACTTACTGTCTCATACTGTATACTGTAGTAATTATAACATGTCCCATGATTACCACTTATTCCCTCAAAATTATTACTTACTATCTCATGTTTATGGCTTAGTATCTCATAATTATGACATCATAAATATGACTTATCTCATGTTTACTACTTATTGTCTCATAATTACAACTTACTATCACATAGTTGTGACTTACTATCTCATAATTATGACTTGTTGCCTCATAATTATGTCTTATCTCATGATTACTACTCACTCCCTCAGAATTGTCTTTCTATCTCATAATTGTGACTTACTATCTCATACTTGACTTATTGTCTCATAATTATGACTTAGCGTACAATTATGAGTTTCTAACTCATCAAATTATTCACAAGTAAGTAATGACTATAAATTAGTAAGTAATAATTATGAGATAAGCTCTCAGATCATGATCCATGACTTTAAATGCAACTCATTCATTGATTATTCTCCAAAACTGAAACAATTTGCCAAGGCGTTAATATTTACCGTCAAAGATCTCCAGGATGTCGAACTCCTTCTCAGTTTGGAAGAGCTCAAAGTGCAGAGTGATGTTGTAGCCCTTCTCCACACTGATCTTCCACGAACACATCTGCTGGTTGGGGTAGTTTTCTGGGAAGCCTGGACTCAAGATCACGCCTGTGGAGTCGAAAAACTCCTCGTTGTTGGGGCATTGCACTGGAATGAGAGCAGATTTTAATCCACAGAGTCAAAATGGATCAATTCGAGCATGAAAATGTTATGGCTTTTGGTTTTAATTTCAATGATAAGCAAGTCTGGATATCTGGGCGGAGCTAAAGGTAGTAATTAAACAGTCCAACAGTCATCACTGATTGATTTTAAACAGCAATTAGATCCAAATTAAACCTGCCATCTTCTAATTGGGGCGAATCCCAAATGCTTTTCTACTCACTTTAATTGTTCCCTATACAGGGTTTAACATAATGGAGATCATAAATACTACAGACAGACAGTTGAGATTCAGCCTTGGAAATTATTATGATTTTTTTTATCATATGATTAGGATCGCATACCCTGAAATGTCTCAGTATTTCTGACGAAAGAATAAAATTTTGGCACCCTTGGGGGAACGGGCAGCTGATATGTAACGGTTTGCTCCTCTGTCTTTTTCATTAATCTTACAATATTAAAAAAGTAAAACCAAAGGAACGGCTTTTGTGATCTTTTTTACGCTGTCTGATATTTTCACAGCCTTAAAATGCAGTTCCACAATTGACCTGGATCGATGCGAAATCCGTTGCATGGACATAAGAAAACACACCAAGGGAGTTCCAGAATAATTATTTCATTACAGATGAAAGTTCTAATTAAAGCCCAATGACAGTTATAAGGATCATAAAGCTCACATGTGGAACTAAGGAGTCTGAAGAATGCTGACTGGGCACGTGGGACAGGATATTAATGAGAAAACGGCATGAGAAACAAATGAGGCGTCACTGCCAGGCTCACCTTGGCAAGCTGGAGGAGTTCCATCCATCTGCAACCTCTCACCCAGACGACAAGTCAAAATCTCACTGCCCACCAGTGTGAAGCCTGGAAGGCACCGGTACCTGATGATATCTCCTGTTCAGCCGGCGTGCAAACACACACACACACAAGGATATTAACAAGATTTGTCTGCTCGCAAGGACGACAGTAATGATGACGAATCAAGTGGACAAAGGAAACAGTCGCAGTGAGAGTTTACTTAGACGTGAATAATGGGAACACGCTACAGCCAGTGGCTATGTTTACACACTATTTAATAACCTGTTAATAATCCGACTGTGAGAAATAAAAGCAGTTCATGCATACATCAGGTCAGAATAAAACCGAGGCCCTATTTAGTCAAATGAGGTGTGTAATCCTTTTTAATTATTTGTGTATTCAAAGAAAAATAGTCATGTAAACCCTTAGGACTAATTACTTTTAGTCTAGGAATAATAATAAGAATAATAATAGGAATTTATTTTAGGTGTCTAAATAAATCCCACATGTCAAGTTACTTCGAGACTACTGATTGTACTGTATTTAAATAAAACCTCAGTAAATTAGATACAGGGTTTAATATCCATCAGAAACGATGTATGTCAGCAAGGATGAATAAAATACATGTAGGAGAAAATATAATTATAATACACTGTTGTTAGTCTTTCATCTGCTTCTGTTGAATGTTAAGCCAGGCGCCTTTCCTGATGCGACCCTGCTATTTTATCCGGGCATGGGACTGAATCCGGTGGGGTTTGGACACTGGCTGGGAATCGAACCCAGGCCACATGGCGGTCAAGAAACCTACCACTCAGCCACCAATGCACTTTTATAATTATAATAAACTACCAGGCCATACAAATAAAAAGTCACCATTTCAGTACATCAGATGTATCAAGCAAAGAAAAAAACTAAGGGGGTTTGAAATGACTTGAACTGGGTTAAGAACTATTCAACACACTATCAGGACCTGGACGGATAGTGCTGAACTTTTAACTTTGTGGAAGAAATATGGTCACCTAAAATGGAGATTTAAACACTTAGTGAAGTTGTATGGTAAAAAATAAACAGTAAAAACAATTCACTCTCTCACTCTCACATTGCCTGTACTACTTTATCCTGTACACAGGGTAATGGGTCGCTATCCCAGGAGACTTAGGGCACAAGGCGGGGTACACCTTGGACAGGATGCCGATCCATCTCAGGGCAAACACACATATACACTCTCTCAAAATTTCGGGGAACCCCAATTAACCTAATCTGCATGTCTTTGAACTGTGGGAGGAAACCGGAGTCCCTGGAGGAAATCCACCAAGCATGGGGGAGAACATGCAAACTCCTTGTACACAGAAGCGCGGGATTGGACCTCAGCCCTGGAGGTGCAAAGCGACAGTGCTAACCACTATGCCAAGTTGCCACCTAGTAAAAAACTAAGCTTAATGTTTAATAGTGAAAGTAAGAGCATATGTGATGAGAACTCACAGGAGTTCTAAACATCTAAACAAGGCTGTACGCAGTCACAGGGAGCACCGACCTTCATAAGTCAGCGTGCCAAAAGACATCACCCTGTGTACATCAAGAGCTGTGCAACTGGTGCTATTCTGAGCATGTGGACATTTCCACGTCTGGGAAATTCTGCCACAGAGACGTTTGACATGATTCTGCAAGTTTATGGCGATGATGCAATGAGTCGTTCAGGAGTTTTTTGAGTGGAAGAACATCAAGAGCGGAAGAACGTCACTGGAAAATGATAAGCAGTGGTGTCAAAAGTATTCACATTCATTACTTGAGTAGAAGTATAGATACTAGGGTTCAAAAATACTTCTTTAGAAGTTGAAGTATCAACCCAAGCTTTTTACTTAAGTAAAAGTGTAAAAGTACTGGTTTCAAAACTACTTAAAGTATAAAAGTATAAGTACCGTGAGGAGTGACAAAAGCATTAAGGTTTCGCTTTCTGATCATGCGACGGGGGGGGGGGGGAGTTGGGGGGTTGGGGGGGGCGTGACGTTGTGCGCGTTCTTATCATGAGCCGGGGGGGGGGGGGGGGGTGAGATGACAGACGAGTAACGAGGCTATTTTTAAAATGTAAGGAGTAGAAAGTACAGATAATTGCTTAAAAATGTAAGGAGTAGAAGTAAAAAGTCGGCTGAAAAATAATTACTGCAGTAAAGTATAGATACCCAAAATTTCTACTTACGTATGGTAACGAAGTATTTGTACTTCGTTACTTGACACCTTTGATGATAAGCATATACATTTAGGCATTTGGCAGATGCTCTTATCCAGAGCGACTTACTGTACATTTATATCTCATTACACATCTGAGCAGTTGAGGGTTAAGGGCCTTGCTCAAGGGCCCAACAGTGGCAACTTGGTGGATGTGGGGTTTGAACCTGGGATCTTCCGAACCATAGTCCAATGCCTGAACCACTGAGCTACCCCTGGCCCCACGATCAGGAAGACCTGAACGTGCTCAACCACGAGAATGTCAAAACAATTCAGCATGATGATCGTCTGAGAACTTCCACACCGACTCTACTCTACAGATAATAATAAAGTATTAAAAAGTAATAAAGTAACCTTTTGATTCCACCTCGTGGTTGTTCTGGTAACATTTACATTAAAACGAGTTAGCATGTTTATGTTCAAATCAGTGCTTCCTGGTTGTCCTCCCACAGTCTACATTGCTGTGATGATTTGCATGATTTGTTAGACTTAAACAATGTTTTAATATTACATAAACACAACGAAAGTAAATACAAAATGCAGTTTTTAAATTATGACATTGTTTGTTAAGGGAAAAAGGTGTCCAAACCCACCTGGCCCTATATGAAAAAGTAAATTGCCCCCTAAATTCAGTAATTGGTGGCAAAATCTGCAATCAAGCGTTTTGTATAGATACGGTATTGTATAGAAATACATTGTATTGTAGGCCGACTGGGGTAACCCCACACCGGTTAAGCTCTACGTGCCATGTGACCCTACATGTTATAAAGTAAGCAGTATAATGACGAATGAGCGGATGGATATACAGTACTGTACACACAGTAAATAAAGTGCTGTGGAAAATAAATCATGTAGAGCAAAGAAGACTGCAAAAGTAATGTAAATGAGATGGATATAAGATGGATCATAAAGTACAGTAAAGAAAAAAAAACTATGAAAAAAACATGGCAGTCTTTTCTTATTTAATTTCTGTATTTCTTACAGTCCTGTACAGGATGAGCGGTATAGAGAAGGCATGAGAGTGAGTGAGTGGTCTTTTCCTTAAAATGTGACTTTCCTCAAAGAAGCAATTCAAACATTTCTCTCAATAAGATTTGCATTTTAATCTAAAATAAATGACCCGGACGCTAAAACGCAAACTCTTTCCGCTGACACAGAAGAAACAGAGGGAAAGATAAAAACTCACAAACCTTAGGGTGGCTAAAACTTATGAGCGGTTCTCCAAATAGCATTGATGCTGATCTGCATTTATTTGGATTAACAAGAATCTGCTGATTAAAATTTAACCAAATGCAAATACGCTACACAGAATGAACTTATGAACCTGCAGGAACGCTTCACTGTGTGTCTAGCTGAGACAAAACAGGGACAGGGAGACAAAACAGAGACAGGGAGACAAAACAGGGACAGGGAGACAAAACAGGGACAGCAAGACAAAACAGGGACAGCGAGACAAAACAGGGACAGGGAGACAAAACAGGAATTGGGAGACAAAACAGGGACAGCGAGACAAAACAGGGACAGTGAGACAAAACAGGGATAGGGAGACAAAACAGGGACAGGGAGACAAAACAGGGACAGGGAGACAAAACAGGGACAGGGAGACAAAAAAGGGACAGGGAGACAAAACAGGGTCAGCGAGACAGAACAGGGACAGGGAGACAAAACAGGGACAGGGAGACAAAACAGGAACAGGGAGACAAAACAGGGACAAGGAGACAAAACAGGGACAGCGAGACAAAACAGGGACAGGGAGACAAAACAGGGACAGCGAGACAAAACAGGGACAGGGAGACAAAACAGGAACAGGGAGACAAAACAGGAATTGGGAGACAAAACAGGGACAGCGAGACAAAACAGGGACAGCGAGACAAAACAGGGATAGGGAGACAAAACAGGAATTGGAAGACAAAACAGGGACAGCGAGACAAAACAGGGACAGGGAGACAAAACAGGGACAGCGAGACAAAACAGGGACAGGGAGACAAAACAGGAATTGGGAGACAAAACAGGGACAGCGAGACAAAACAGGGACAGTGAGACAAAACACGGACAGGGAGACAAAACAGGGACAGCGAGACAAAACATGGACAGCGAGACAAAACAGGGACAGCGAGACAAAACAGGGACAGGGAGACAAAACAGGGACTGTGAGACAAAACAGGGACAGCGAGACAAAACAGGGACATGGAGACAAAACTGGGACAGGGAGACAAAACAGCGGCAGAAGAAGAAGCGAACTTATGAACCTGCATGAACGCTTCACTGTGTGTGTAGCTGAGACAAAACAGGGACAGGGAGACAAAACAGAGACAGGGAGACAAAACAGGGACAGGGAGACAAAACAGGGACAGGGAGACAAAACAGGGACAGCGAGACAAAACAGGGACAGGCAGACAAAGCAGGAATTGGGAGAAGGCAGAAGAAGAAGCGAGACAAAACAGGGACAGGGAGACAAAACAGGGACAGGAATCCTGCAGGAAGCAATAAAAAAGCCTGGCTGACGCTGCATCAGACAGAGATAGAGATACACAAAGAGATTCTGTAACACTACTAACAGCCAGTGTGTGTGTGTGTGTGTGTGTGTGTGTGTGTGTGTATGTGTGTGTGTGTGTGTGTGTGTGTGCGCGAACGTGTTTGACGTACCGATTTCCAGCTCGTCGCCGTCAGTGAGGATCTCGGCGTTGGTGACAGGTGGAGGAGGCAGACACACACGGAGCTGGTACGCTAGAAAAGACAGAAGGTGACAGACAGGAAGTGAGCGACTGAAATGCGAGACAGGTCTAAGAGCGGTGCAGAAAGCCATGGTTTCATGAAAAACAGCAAATGCATCATGACACACTCGCTATACAAGACGGTTCATGAGCTAGTGGGCAGCGGCAGAAGGAGCAGCAGCGCGTGGGGGTATAGAGGCACATCGCGACACGCTCCAGAGTCTTCAGCCAGACGGCATGAGGGTGGAAATCTGTGAGAGGGCAGACGGGGGTCATCAGCACTTCTGGTGGCTTTGTGAAAACTGTAATTAAAAGTTTAGTCTGCCAAACGTAAAGACTCTGTATGGGAAGTTACGCATGCTTTCACACACTCAGAACATTCATGAGGATTTGGAATTGGATTTTCATTGGACCTTCAGGGAAAAACATACAAAAAATAATTTAAATGTAAATAATTTCTATGTTTATTTATGTTTTGTATGAATACAGTATAACATAAAACTCCTGAGATTATGAGATAAAAAAAAAAATCATATGGAGAATAATTTAATCTTGTGCAAAACAACACAAACCATAAATTAATAAGGTTTCCATTCCATTCCATCATGCTGTAGGCTGACTGGGGTTTCCCAAATGCTTGTAGGGTCAGTTTGGGTGTGTGAGAGTGTGTGTTTGTGCTCTGCGATGGGTTGAAGGGTGGAAAAATACAGTATAATGTATTTATATAAAATGAATTATAAAGTAAAGTGCAGAAAAAAAAATTATTCATGAAAAAAAAAATATTCATGGCACAAACCATAATGTGGAATAAAGTAATATGAAGTAAAAAAAAAACAAATAAATCGCAATAAGTTGCAATAAATCAGTCTTGCAGAATTTAAGAAGGAATCAAATATAATAAAAAATATATTTGCAAATAAATGGTGAAAAATAAATGTTAAATGTAATTGAAATTAAATGAAAAGATCACATAGAACATCACAGTAATGATACAGTATAATAATAATAAAGTGTCATAATAATGAAAATGATTAATTGAAGATGAAAAAAAAATCTCAAGACAAGAAATGAATCATGTGTAAAAATACATGAATCATCTAGAAAAAAAGCACTTGTAACTGAAAAAAAGAAATTATTTATAAAAGTACATGAATCATATATTTAAAAAAACACAAGTGAGAGAAACGTGAATTTTGAAAATTCAAGCAACACGCACGTACATGAATCCCATGTTAGATATCTGTATTTAAGATAAGATAATGTTTATTTATATATATATATATGAAGTGAATGGACTTGCACCCAGGGTTGTGGCGTATGAGACAAACATAAAAAAAAGTCTCCGTGTCCAAATACTTATGCAGCTGAGCGTATGCAACATCGCAGGATTTAACGCTTTATAATCTCCTGCAAACGATTTCTTTACAAATCCAGGAAATATATAATTTAATGAATGAATGAATAAATGAATGACAGAAGCTTCGCTCCTCAGATTTACACCAGCTCGTGTTTTCCCAAAAGGGCTAAAAGAAGGAGGGCGATATCACTGACGTTAGCGGCGATTGTGCTGATGATGCGTTCGAACTTTGCACATAAAACATTACGGTGGGGAGGGACCCGCAATAACGAACTCGCCGTGCAAAGCTCATTACGAATTTAAAAGATAATAAAATGAAACGGTGGCAGTCCCAGAGCTACGTTTCTGTTTCTCCGCTCTTAAACTTTATTTTTTTTCTTTTCTCGCTCGTAACGTTCGTCTCCTCCGTCCTCCGTCTCGCCCGCTGTAGATTGGGGATGAAATCCGCCATTCGAGCGCTTGTTCGATGAGACATACTGTATTGGCATGTGAGCGAGTAATTGCCTCTTTCAGCGTGTTCCCCGTGTCCGATCTCGAGAGGGTTAGGAGGTGCTTTCGGTCCTTGAGTTTTACGAGCTGCTTTCCGTCTCCTCGTGGAAATGAGATGAAGAGAACAAATCACTGTTATGCGTTTTCAGATTCCTGTACAGGCTCATAAAAGCAAATAATTTGTATACTACATTAGTGCTGAGTTCCAGAATGTTCTCCGATTCTTCACTACCACGCAACTTCGCTAAGCCCAGGAGTGCTTCTTCTTCTTCTTTTTTAAAAGTTACCTTTTAGTTTCGACACGTGTGAAGCGTTAGCTCTTGTTTATTGCCTTCCCTTCTGTGGGTCTTAGGTTTCATGAGGAATAAAAGACTTCTCGTCTAAACCCATGGCGATTTCTCTCTCATTGCAATTTTGGAATTTATTGAACAAAAGTGTCCACGTTTTTTAAAATCAATTTATAGTTACATTTTATGCTGTGGAATACCCTTGAAATAAAGGAATCCGTCCATACAGATGTGATGGTTCACATACTTTTGGTTCACATACACCTGTGAAATATTTGCGAAATATACAGTATTTAACATTTGATCGATGGATGGAGCTGCAGCGACAAACAGCAAAAGCACAAATCTGGCATTATTACATTAAAGAAGCATTAAAACAAACAAATCATTTCCAAGAACAGCATAACACATTGTGTAGGACGAGGGCCAGGAGAACATAAATATGATAAAGCTCACCGTGATAACGCAGGATGAAGAACCCGCTGGTGCTGAAGTCGCTGTGGAATTTCACGAGGATGTGGTTGGAGGTGCTGGAGACGGCTTCCTGCGCCGAGCTGCCACTGAACTGACCCAGCTGCGGTGAGGTCTGGTCCGGGCCGTCCCTACGGCGTGAAAAATTCATGGTATTACAAACTAACAAGCAAATATTTGTGCTCATAAATGTTACAATGACTTTCTAAGACGGATCGATGCGAGAGACGGAAAGACTGCAGAGGCGATTCGTCTATTAAATTATTGACGTGGCCAAATGCTACAGTAGATTTTCTTTTTTTACTGGATACCATCAACATATCCAGTTTTCTCTGTACACCAGAACTTCATGTCTGAAACCCCGGCCTCCCAGGAACTCCCAAACATGTGGAAATGGCTTGGAGTGAGGTCAGGACTGTATGGGGGATGTAGGAATAACTCCCAGTCGAGTTCCTGTAACATGCAAGTGTTGGTGAATGATTGTGTGTACAGTTCTCACAATCAGATGCGTCAGATTGCGTAAATTGGAAATAGAGATCACAAGTCCAGGTTTGACTTGAACGACCCAAAAATATATCTGGGGGCAGGGGGAGCTCAGTGATTAAGGTATTAGCCTACTGATTTGAGGGTCTCAGGTTCAATCCTCACTACCGCAAGGTTTCCAAGTTCTAAGACTTTAAAACTGCCTTAAAAAATAATCAAATATGCATTAAAATTTGCAGATGCACATTGACCTCCTTCTTCTTTCTTGAAGACTGGACATAAAAACAGGCCCCTATTCTTGCCAGCAGAAGCCATTTCCAAAAAACTAACTCAAAGCCATGTCCTCTCCAGTCTCTTTCTCCCACCTGATGCTCACTTTCCAGTCTCCTCATCCATTCCCGCAAAAGCCGAAGCGATCGGAAATGAAGGGTTTGAAATGTTGCCATGTGAACTCAGCGCATGTCACATAAGAATCCATTTAATTCAATTTGCAGATGCATTAACGCGCTCCACTGTGAACATCTGCCTCGCATTAGACGCCGACGCATTAGTGAAAATGCAACAGCGACAAAATTCACTCCTCGGGAACATGTGCATGCATGTATGATTATTATTCTGTTTGACAGGAAGGGGGAAAAAAGGAGTGTGACAATAAGCTTTAAAGCTTCCAGAACAAAATAATAAACTGCCAGTGAAGGAAGAACAGGAAGGAAATACTATGCTAATCCCCCTGAATTCATCCCAGTCTTAAGATATAATTTGCAATCTTTAAAATAACATAAATAAGGAGTGCCTAAAGCACTTGGTCCCTGAGAACTAAGTGCCCTACATGGGCCCACTTTTAATCAGTCTCTGGTTCAAGTTTGAGCATTTATCGAAAATTGCAGAAAATATGGAAAATTACAGGCTCTTATGGAAAGCGGTGCAAAATAAACTTTATACCATTTCTTTCTTTCTTCCTTTTTTTTTTGTCATGCACTAACACTACAATGAAAACAACAGAATGTAAAAGGCTGAATATATTTAAAAATTATATTATTATATTGTGGCGCAGAAGCTTATTGCTTATTGATTATGATTGTTGCCTCGCACCACCAGGGTCCAGGTTCGATTCCTCCCTTGGGGTCTGTGTACATGGAGATTCTGTGCATTTTCTCCCCATGCTTGGCGGGTTTCCTCCGGGCATTCCGGGTTCCTCCCAGAACGTATATTATTTGGATAATTCTACCTCATTTAATAGTTAAATAGACAAATCATGAAATCTCATCTAATTTGGTCTTCCCTTAGCATAAACGTATATATTAAAAACAGTACATTCTGGCTAAGTTGCACAAACAAGCAAAAAAACTCAATGTTCATTTATAATCTTTCAACATAACATTTATTCCGTGAGTTTCTAAGCTCAGAGAGTACATGACCCCTCTTACAGGTTAAGTTTCTTCACTTCACTGCTGCCATGGCAACAACTAGCAGAGATGTCATTAATGTTATATCCATTGCTCTTGAAGCATCTCACCAAGAAAAAAAAAACCTCACTCTGACAGTACGTAGGCACCGGATGAAATTTCTCCTGGTTTTGCCAAAGTACAGTTGATTTCATCGACTGCTGGTGATACATGATGTCAGTGATGCATGAGTGATTCTTTAGGAAATCGTATTTTAATAGCTGCATCAAACAATTTCCACGTACCACATCCTAACAATCGAATTTATTTGTCAGATCATTAGTTTTTACTTGTCAGATCATGTTTTACAGGCATGCCTTAGATGTTTTGGAAGAAGCCTTGCAAGAACTAAAACACTCTTTGTTATGCTGTTATAATCCATTTTCCTGAAATTTCCCAAAATATATATTTCAAACATAATATCGTCAACCCTTTGGGCAAAGATGTAAAATACAAAGCATTGTAGCATGTTAAAATTACTGGAGAGCTAGAAAACCTTACCAGAAAACATGTCTGACTCAAAATTTGGCACCAACAGTATTACTCCATAGACCTAACCTGTCTAGTGTTATCAGTTCAGGAGATCTTCCAGGAATCCAATGACCTAACAAGCCTTGTGTCAATAGCTCAGCTTGGTGGTGGGGCAACAATGTTGTGGGTAGTGTTTTACAAAGTCAATATACCCAACTTGTCTTGTCCAGCCTGGTGGTGTGGGAATAATGGTGTGAGGATTTGGTTCCAGGAAATCCATGGACCAATCTACTGTAGACTTGTGTCAACAATTCAGTCTGGTGGTAAGGGGAAATAATGGTGTGGGAAATGTATTTGAGAAAAACAATAACCTAATCAGACTTGTGTCAATAACTGGCTGGTGGTGGAGCGACAATGTTGTAGGAATGGTATTCAATTGAGATGTTTTACAAAGTCATAGACCCAATTAACCTTATGTCAACAATTCATCCTGGTGATGAGGCTATAACAGTGTAGGAAATTACCTTCAGGAAATCCATAGATTTAGAACTAACCAGACTTGTGTCAATATTTCAGTCTGGTGGTGGGGGTATAAAGGTGTGGGGAATGTCTTCAAGGATTCCAATGACGCAACCAGACTTGTGTCAATAGTTCAGCTTGATGGTGGGACTATAATGGTGTGCGCACTTGCTTTCAGAAAATCCATGGACCTAACTTGACTTGTGTCAATATTTCAGTCTGGTGGTGGGGGTATAAAGGTCTGGGGAATGTCTTCAAGGATTCCAATGACCTAACCAGACTTGTATTAATAGTCCAAGCCTGGTGGTAGGGGTACAATAGTGTAGGGGAATGTCTTCATGATGGTGGCACTATAATGGTGTGCGGATTTGCATTCAGAAAATCTATGGACCTAACTTGACTTGTGTCAACATTTCGGTCTACAGGTGGGAGAATTCAGTCTACTGATTCGGTCTAACGGTGTGGAGAATGTTTTTTAGGAACTGAGAGTGTTTTAAGAAGTCCATAAACCCAACTAGCATTGCTGGTGTGGGAATAATGCTGTGGGGATTTGCTTTCAGGAAATCCATGAATCTACTGTAACTAAACCTTGAGTCAGCATTTCAGGGTGGTAGTGGGAGAATAATGGTGTGAAATTCCATAGAGGGAATGTTTTATACAATGCACAGATCTAATAACACCACATTTATGTGAACAGGCTGGTGGTGGGGCTATACCAGGGTGGAGAACCCTTTCCCTGTACACACTGATGCCCTAGTATGAATCAAGCATTGTTTGAATGCGGCAGGATGGAACATCTGAGTATTGTTGCTGATGATATCTGTTTTTTTTTTGTTTTTTTTTTGGCTACTTTGCCATTAGGTACCTCCAGCATGATAATGCATCATGTCTCAAAGCACAAGTCATCTCAATCTGGCTCTACAAACACAGCAATAAGTACACTCACTGTACGTACAATGCTAGTACTTGTTTTTCCAACAAATATGAGCTATTGTTTGAAACACGCCAATCTTAAAGGGATGGTTCGATCCACCATGATTTGAAATGTTGATTTTATTTCTATTGCTACATTTACAGTATAAAGAGAGTCTGGCAAGGATCAGTGGTAGTGGTGGTTATTTTCGTATAAAGAGGCAAGTCCATTTAATGATGTCAGCCTCTTTTGGAATAAAGATGATGTGGCTGCTAAGTCTGATTTTAGTGGAAATGCATTTGGCTAATTTGATGACAGGACTGGAGATGGAGGATTGCAGTCAGCTGGAAAATTGCACAATCGTCCTCAGGCACCGAGATGTTAATTGCCTGATGGTAAGTGTGCAGTCGATAATCATGAATATAAAGAAGAGTTTAGGGAATAATCTCAGTTTCTAAATGATTCCGTAAAAATATCCATGATTTTAAAAAAGTTTGCAACTGTAAAAATATTGTCCCTTCGAGTCCCTAGGGAAAATGAGATCAGGAGCTATCATGTTTCACGGACGTTTCACAACATTAAAATTTCTTACCACACAGTGATGTAGTCGTATATTGGCTCAGTGTTGAGGACGGTAAAGTTGATGTAGATGCCGTTGCCTGGCGGGACCCTGATGGTCCATGCGCAGTCCTTCAGATTGGGGTAATCATCCGGGTGGCCTGGAGAGTATATGGTGCCCTCCAAAGTGGTAAGATTTCCACCACAAAGTGCTGAGAAAGCAGGAGAGAACAAAAGAGCACACAAAAAAAAATGCCACTTAAACTGGGGACTTTTTTTCTGTTCCTATAGCCTTGTAAACGGTACTCATGTCTTTTAACTCTATGTCCACAACCCCGCTGTGTGTTAAAGAAAGCGCACTCTGGAGTTTCAGTCTTGTTTCTCTTTAAAGGTCAGAGCTCACAGTAAATACCGTAGTGTAGGACGCGGCAACACAAAGCATGTAGAGAAGAAACTGCAACTCTCGAGGGCTTTTGTTTAGCCATGCAGCGCCTACACAGAAAACTAAGGTCCTAAATGTCAGCTAGCGGGGTTCTAGCATCATCGTGACCAAACTCACTGCTGGGTTTTAGACCTCCCTATCATACATGGCAAGAAATCAGTGCAGGTGAATACTGAACTGTATGATACAGTATGTAGGTTATGTGTATCCGGGTGTAGAGGCTTCCTGTAATGAGGAATAAAAAAAAGTACAACTTCACTTCGCCTTTGCGGAATATTCCAGTTAGCAAACTTCCTCACTCGAGATCATCCGCACCTGTAACTACTTAGCGATCTTATTATGTCTCATTACCCCATGTTTAGAAATACATGCACTCAGTGTTTTTTGTTTTTTTTTTGTCTTGCAACATTCCTGAAGCCTTGCATCGTTCTGATATTGTTAGCAAGTACTGTTCATTCTCACTGAAAATGAAAGAACTCTCATGGTACGGTTTTACGGGCAAACTGTAATACAATTTGAAAAACTTTTGCATTGTCTGGTTTACATATACAGTACAGTATGGGTGGCTAACATGTGATTTTAATATCATCCATTTCATTAATTTGTTTCATTTTGCTGATTTTTTTTCTTTTTTTTTTCCTGTATCATAGCAACCATGATTACTAAAGTACAGTACAGTATTTGGTTACTTATAATAAATCTTTATGAGCTGACCATCAACCACCATAAACGAATTGTCCTTATGAGAATAGAAACATGCATATTTTCTGCCTTACCATGACCACGTTTGGCTGATTAACTAGTAGGCATGCCGATTCAAGGTGCCTCCTCAATTTGTATTGTGTCTTCAAGTGACTTTAAGCGTCAAGCTTTTTAAAATATTCTGATTCAGTATAAAAATGTTAAGAATTTGTTACAATTCTAAATTCTTAGCCAATAATTTGGTGTGTCGGTGTTGCCTGTCAGTGTGTTTATAGTTTAGAGAGCGCCAACTGTAAGATTATAGAGGAACTGCAACATTTTACCATCTCAAATGCAAATACCTGTTGATATAAATAAAAATTGACATCTATTTAGGAATGAATATACATAACTGAATCGATTCATATGATTATGACTATTATGCACAATATCTGAAACAAGATGCAGGTTGTGTTCGTTTGTAAGAATTGGACCACAGAATGAGCATGCCTGACAACTATGCTAACAATAACTTTGTAACTGTACAGAGGTCAGTTTTTGAACATACACTACTGTACATGGACAAAAGTATTTGGCCAAAGCTGGTAATCATTAAATATGTGTGTGTGCCCTGCGATGGATTGGCACCCTGGGCAGGGTGTACCCCGCCTAGTGCCCGAAGTCTCCTGGGATAGGCTCCAGGTCCCCCGCGACCCTGAACACAGGATTAAGCGGTATAGAAAATGAATGAATGAATGAATGTTAATCATTAAATTCAGGTTTCAATCAAGCAGGCCTCTTATCCCCAGTGAAGGGCAAACTTAATGCTTCAGCATATCAAGACATCTTGGACAATGCTACTGTATGCTTCTATAAAACTTTGTGGCAACAGTTTGTTGAAGGCCCTTTTCTAGTCCAACATGACTGAGCCTAAGTGCACAAAGCAAGGACTATACTTTAAAGACACAATAAGTTCAGTGTGGGAGAACTTGATCGGCCCGAACACCGAGCCCTGACCGCAACCCCATTGAGCACCTTTGGGTCTTCTCGTCCAACATTAGTGCCTGACCTCATAAATGCTCTACAAAATGAATGAGAACAAATTCCCACAGAAACACTCCAACATCTTGTGGACAGCCTTCCAAGAAGAGTGGAAGCTGTTATAGCTGCAAAAGGGGACCAACTCCATATTAAAGTAAATGTATTTGGATACAAAGCCATTGCATGTATGGATTGGCATCCTGTCCAGGGTGTACCCTACCTTGTGCCCTAAGTTTCCTGGGATAGGTTCCAGGCCCTCTGCAACTCTGTATACAGGATTAAGCAGTATGCAGTAGATGATGAAATGAGATGACGAGACTATTAGCTATTGCAAGTTTGGCCAAGTACTTGCCAAACTTTTGTCAAAATAATGTATAAGGTAAAATGACATCAGTAGAAAAAATAAAAATAAATAAAAATCCCAGATCAGACCAGTAAACATTCAAATTTTTTATGTTTAATGTTAATGCATTATACCCTCTTTGTTAGTCTTTGCACTGGCTTAGTCTTCTATGTAGTGCCAGCTCCAGCTTAGTGTTTAAGATGTTGCACTACAGATCGTGTATTGTTGTAAGTGTTAAATCCCAGCAGTTCCAAGGTGCCACTGCCGGGTCTCTGAGGAAGGACTTTTTAAGGGTCATTGTCACTAAACATCAAGAAATAAATGTCTTTAGCTACAATACGGAACATAATCTAGTCTTCTTTGGGAGGTCCTGAGGGAGGTCAGTATGCAGAACTGCTCGATTTATAGCTGTCCTACTGACATCTGGTGTTTACTGGGTAATTAAGTCACAGATGCACTCTGATGTGGAAATGTGGAGAAACCAAACATGTCACATATGTTCCAATCATGACAACGCTCCTCTAGTTGGATATGTGCCAAGAATCATGATAAAGATTCTCTGAGAAGATTTGGCAAACAGACCCGGACAGTCTTTGTAGCTCTTGTCTATTGGAGATCGAACCATAATTCTGCAGAAAAAGATTCAGCTAAAAGAAAAACATCAGCTAGAATACTGTAGAATTTCTCAGTCATTGCAAAGGAAGTCATTAGTGACATTCTTGTTCCAGACTCCACTATGTGATAGATGTAGAGTGTCAACCTGTGCCTTCATCAGACACTATTCAGGCCACCTACAGACTCTGAGACTGACACCAGCCTTCACTGAAGAGTAAAAAAAAAGCCACTGGACAAATGCGAAACAGAGGACGAGCGGGATATATTTTACGGCTTTCAGAAAAAGTTTTACCGAATTAGTTTAGATCCTTTTTAAACCTACTGTAGGTATTCAGGTACGTAGGTTTCCAGGCAACAAGACTAAAAAAGACAAGAGCATTTTCCTGTGTAGTTGGCTGTAATGATATTGAACAAACAAAACATGGGAGCAGAAACTTCCAAAACGCAAGCTTGCAGCCAGAGAGAGCTTTGGTTACCTTCGCACCGGGGAACAGGGTGATTCCAGTTCCTGCTGATTCCGTGCAGGCAGGTGAGGGAGGCCTGGCCCAGAAGCGTATAGCCTGGCTGACACTCGAACCAGATGGTCATGCCCACGCCGAAATCCGTGCCCATCACCTGGCCGTTTCGGAAGGGCCTCGGATCGGGGCAACGCTGGAGCTCGTAGGCTGGAGAGTGAACAGGAATGTTGGAATCAGTGCCTAATCACCTGTGCGCAAAATCAGCCAAACATTTACTGTATACCCAAGTGTCTATACGCTGATACCAACATGAGGAACCGACTCTGTTTTTATTGCATTAAGGAGGTCAGGAAAATTTGAGTTAACTTTGTGTGCGATTCGCTTATTTACAGATGTGTGTTGATGCACTTAATGTACGTGGCAAGATTCGTTCTGGTATTGAGTTTGTGAAAATTTAATAAGGTCCGGTCAATAAAATGTTCTTTGTGCCGAGGTCCGAATTTCATGTTTGAAGTCCATAAAAAATAAGCAATAAAAAATTTCCATAGCATTTCAATAACATTTATTGTCACTATGTTAAACATGTGGACAGTTTCCATTTTGACATTCTTGTACAGTATATTTTCTTGTATGTGAATGAAATACAAAACAATCCTTAATGAATGTTTAGTGAATCTTCAGTTGCACGCTGCTGAGCTATAAATGAATGTGAAAGGACTCTAACCCTAACCCTAGGTTGCTCTGTTATACTGGGCTCTCAGGTTTTAACGGCTCGTTTTAAAAAAAAAATTTATAGTTGGTCATCACATCACTGCCTTTTGTTATCGTCACGGTTTCGGAAAAAATGAGACAAACTGGTTTTAAACTTCCAGGAGGAAGAATAAACATACACTGATCTGTCTATTCATCTTTGAAGGTTTAGTTTTCATAGTGTACTTTCTCTTATTTTTAAAGGAAGTCATGCTGGGTCACGCTTTCATTTCTGTTTCTTCAGCACACTCTTTCTATACAAGGTAAACTATCGTGATGATTAACTCTGCTGAGTGAGACGTATAGCCACGCCCACCTCGGCAAAAAAAATGACAAGTTGATTGTAGCTATTAACGGATAGCATCTGATCATCAAAATCTTACTGGCTAATAAACCCTAGCCAGTGTATGATGCTAGCAACGAACTACACACATGAAGTTTTATATTCAACCATCAATAAATGCGAAATGCATCCAGATCACAATCACGAATGTTTAGTCTGTTATACACTATGCATCAGGCTGATATCCGCTCCCCGCTGTTACGATCAATGCGTCCCTTATAAAATTATCTGAACTTTTCCTAAAAATACACATTAAGGTGGTGCACTGTAGATTGTATTCGTATTTTTATTCTTCCATTAAAAAAATGTCAGATTTTGGAAACACACTGACAATAAAAGAGGACAAAAGCCAGGATGTTTCCTGCTGAGCCAAAGGTTGAGGATGGCGTCTCATGCTGAGATTTTATTCGATTTAAAATTTAAAAATGACAACGAGCTCCACTGAAAACAGGATGGCGATCAATTTAGAGATGCACTCTTCACTTTAAAGTCCCTTCTCGGTTAAAAAGCTGTAGTGTGACCTCAGTGGCTTGTTACGACCTATAGTGAAGTGTTCACAAACGAGCTATGAGATATAAAGAGATATGTAAACCCTGGTGAAGCGTGTAATCACAGAAAGACCTTCAGGAGAGACGACGCTTACTGTCGTAGATGATGTGAAAGCCGGCTTTGTTCTGAGAGTAATCGCTGTGGAAGACGAAGCTCGTCTCGTGGGTGGTGCTGAAAAACGATTCGGGGACTACGGAGCCGCTGAACCTGTCGATCACGGTGCCTGACTCCGAACTCCCGCTCCGAACCTCCAGATAGTCGTGTACAGCCTCGGTGGAGAAATTCAGGAACTGCACGTGAATCCCTGAAGGACAGAACGAAGGAAATAAGAGCAGGGTGGAGAATGATCAGGAGCACTTATTTACAGATGTATAGTGGATAAAACGGTGAGAGAGGAAAGAAGAAGGAAAGAAACAAAGAAAGAAGATATGGAGAGAGAAAAAGAAAAATGATGAAAAATAGAGAAAAGACAGCATCAGAAAGGAAGAGAAAAGAAAAAAAGAAGAAAGAAAAAGAAAGAAAGAAAGAAAACATATGGTAAAATAAGGCAATAAAGAAAAAGTGAAGAACAAAAGATAGAAAGAAAGGTGTTTGAAGCAACAATAAATAAAAGAAAAAACAAAGAAAGAACAAAATAAATGAAAGAAAAAGGAAAAAAAGAAATGTATAGTGGATAAAATGGCGAGAGTGGAACAAAGAAAGAAAGAAGGAAAGAAATGGTTGAGACAGAAAGGGAGAGAGAAAGAAACAGAAAAGAAAATATAAAAGAAGGAAAAGAAAAAATTGAGATATGGAATTAAAGAAAATATGGTCAGAAAGAGGGAAAGAAAGAAAAAATTGATGTACAGTATAAAGAAAGAAAGAAAGAAAGAATCCAGTCAAATAGTTATCATTTTTTCTAAATGTCTAAATCTGATACTTTTAAAAGTCTGTTGTAACAGTGTTACAAATACATCAAGAAGATTCAAAAACAAAAGATAAAGGAAAACTTGAAAATAAAAAAGAGAGGTTGTAATAGGATAAGAGAACAGGACGAAGAAGAAGAAGAAGTGGATGTAATGTAGATAAGGAAGGAGGAGCAGAGAAGGAAAAACAGGAGAGAAGAGAGGAGAGGAATATAGAAAAGAAGTCATCAGTGTGCATGAGAGCCACAGAGCTGTGAGTGGATCTGAGGCTGTAAGATACAAACCGAAGCCGACAGGAAGTCGCACTGTCCAGGTGCAGTCCAGCCCGCTTGGGTAATTTCCTGGAAAGCCGGGACTCAAGATGACCCCAGTCATGTCGGAAAGAGAGCCACCGCATTCAGCTACGGAGACAACACACAGTACTGAATCTCATCTCTACACACAGTACTGAATCTCATCTCTACACACAGTACTGAATCTCATCTCAACACACAGTACTGAATCTCATCACAACACACAGTACTGAATCTCATCACAACAATGTACTGAATCTCATCACAACACACAGTACAGAATCTCATCACAACACACAGTACTGAATCTCATCTCAACACACAGTACTGAATCTCATCTCTACACACAGTACTGAATCTCATCTCTACACACAGTACTGAATCTCATCTCAATACACAGTCCTGGATCTCATCACAACAAAGTACTGAATCTCATCACAACACACAGTACTGAATCTCATCACAACACACAGTACTGAATCTCATCACAACAAAGTACTGAATCTCATCACAACACACAGTACTGAATCTCATCAGAACACACAGTACTGAATCTCATCTCTACACACAGTACTGAATCTCATCACCTCACACAGTACTGAATCTCATCACAACACACAGTACTGAATCTCATCACAACTCACAGTACTGAATCTCATCACAACACACAGTACTGAATCTCATCACAACACACAGTACTGAATCTCATCTCAACACACAGTACTGAATCTCATCTCAACAGACAGTACTGAATCTCATCACAACAAAGTACTGAATCTCATCACAAAACACAGTACTGAATCTCATCTCTACACACAGTACTGAATCTCATCACAACTCACAGTACAGAATCTCATCACAACACACAGTACTGAATCTCATCTCAATACACAGTCCTGGATCTCATCACAACAAAGTACTGAATCTCATCACAACACACAGTACTGAATCTCATCTCAACACACAGTACTGAATCTCATCACAACAAAGTTCTGAATCTCATCACAACAAAGTACTGAATCTCATCACAACACACAGTACTGAATCTCATCTCTACACACAGTACTGAATCTCATCTCTACACACAGTACTGAATCTCATCACAACACACAGTACTGAATCTCATCTCAATACACAGTCCTGGATCTCATCACAACAAAGTACTGAATCTCATCACAACACACAGTACTGAATCTCATCACCTCACACAGTACTGAATCTCATCACAACACACAGTACTGAATCTCAACACAACACAGAGTACTGAATCTCATCACAACACACAGTACTGAATCTCATCTCTACACACAGTACTGAATCTCATCACAACAAAGTACTGAATCTCATCACAACACACAGTACTGAATCTCATCACAACACACAGTACTGAATCTCATCACAACACACAGTACTGAATCTCATCACAACACACAGTACTGAATCTCATCACAACACACAGTACTGAATCTCATCTCTACACACAGTACTGAATCTCATCACAACACACAGTACTGAATCTCATCACCTCACACAGTACTGAATCTCATCACAACACACAGTACTGAATCTCATCTCTACACACAGTACTGAATCTCATCTCTACACACAGTACTAAATCTCATCTCTACACACAGTACTGAATCTCATCTCTACACACAGTACTGAATCTCATCACAACTCACAGTACAGAATCTCATCACAACACACAGTACTGAATCTCATCTCTACACACAGTACTGAATCTCATCTCTACACACAGTACTGAATCTCATCTCTACACACAGTACTGAATCTCATCACAACTCACAGTACAGAATCTCATCACAACACACAGTACTGGATCTCATCACAACAAAGTACTGAATCTCATCACAACACACAGTACTGAATCTCATCACCTCACACAGTACTGAATCTCATCACAACACACAGTACTGAATCTCATCACAACAAAGTACTGAATGTCATCACAACACACAGTACTGAATCTCATCACAACACACAGTACTGAATCTCATCACAACTCACAGTACAGAATCTCATCACAACACACAGTACTGGATCTCATCACAACAAAGTACTGAATCTCATCACAACACACAGTACTGAATCTCATCACCTCACACAGTACTGAATCTCATCACAACACACAGTACTGAATCTCATCACAACAAAGTACAGAATGTCATCACAACACACAGTACTGAATCTCATCACAACACACAGTACTGAATCTCATCTCTACACACAGTACTGAATCTCATCTCAACACACAGTACTGAATCTCATCTCAATACACAGTACTGAATCTCATCACAACAAAGTACTGAATCTCATCTCTACACACAGTACTGAATCTCATCTCTACACACAGTACTGAATCTCATCACAACAAAGTACTGAATCTCATCTCTACACACAGTACTGAATCTCATCTCTACACACAGTACTGAATCTCTACACACAGTACTGAATCTCATCACAACACACAGTACTGAATCTCATCACAACACACAGTACTGAATCTCATCACAACACAAAGTACTGAATCTCATCACAACACACAGTACTGAATCTCATCTCTACACACAGTACTGAATCTCATCTCTACACACAGTACAGAATCTCATCTCTACACACAGTACTGAATCTCATCTCTACACACAGTACTGAATCTCATCACAACACACAGTACTGAATCTCTACACACAGTACTGAAAGAAATGAGGTACACCCAGTGGCTATACATAAAGATGAATAGGGAAAAAAAAGAAAATAAATGAAGAAACATAGACTTTATTATTTCTTGCCTGGTATAAAGTGCATTCATTTCCCCGTATTAAAACAAACCTACACTACACATCTGTTTAATGATGTTAATAATCCACCCTTCCAGAGTGCGAAAGATAATCATCATTTGACGGGTCAGAGAAACGTTCAACTTCACATTACATAATATTTTTCCTTAATGAATTTGTGAACGAGTGTCGCTGCGGAAGCCGATTATCTTTCCAGATGGTGTGAATATCCGAGACCGAGTGTGGGAGTCAGTTTCAGATCGGGGCTGTGTGTTTACGGGAGTGCTTCAGTAACAAGTTTGTACAAAATTAACTCTAGCTGTGGCCATTTCGTGGTGCAGCGAAATTGATTTGTCAATACGGGGGACCGAACTGTGTGTGTATAAACCGGATCGATGTGAAATTCACTTTCATGTCTTGGCATGTGATGGATCTGTTTATATTCAGGCCATAATGCTGATTTATTTTGTGTAACAGTGCAACTTTGAGAAACATATTATATAGACACCAACCAGCCATAACATTACACATAAACCTATGATTTGGGGTTCCCTTTGTGGTACTGGGGCGACTCTGATTCTTGGGGTCGTGGCTCTGCAGGGCCTCTGGGGGGTGCTGTGGTGTCTGGCACCAGGTCATTAGTGGTGGACACTGGAATGGACTTGTTTCAGATGCGTCGCATCCCATGGGTGCTCGATTGGATGGGCTCTCTGCCTACCGGGCCCCGGGCACAGCATGGTGTTCTGGTATCATGGCCAAAATTGACTTTTTTGGTGATTTGTACTGCACTGGTTTTTCTGGGGGATCGGACCAGATGGGTTGGCATGATTCTGTTCATTAACATTTCAACAACGTTCGTCATCTTCAAAAAAAATCACCATGCAAACAATAACACGCTGTCTGTCCAATCAGAATTAAGAATTCACAAGAGCAGAGATGTATACCTTTTATACTTGTTTCAGATTTTAACTTTAGAGGCACAGACTCCTCACGGAACAATGGCAGGTGACTCAGGGAAGTAAAGATGGAATTTTGACAATGCATTAGTGACGCTAATTGATTCGAGCATAAAAGAGAGCGCTAACGTCGCCAATCTCCATTTTTCAAATTAACGAGGCCCGACTGAAAAGCATGTACTGTAAAAGGACACGATGTAACCTGTAGAAAGCCACACTGATAAAAGAAACGAGGAAAAGGAAACAAGACATGACATTCTTCTTGAGTTTAGACAGCTGTAATAATAACTTTATAAAAATTAGGGCACTGAAAACAAATGAGACAGGAACAGTAGAAAAGGTCTATTGTGGGATTGAAAGGCTGTGTGATGTATCAGAGTGAGACCCAGACAAGAGACGTTCTTGAAAAGAAAAGACGAAGAAGTGAAAAACATACCAAGACAGAGAGGTGCCGGATAGTTCCATCTCCTGACGGGTCCTGGCATGCACGTTATGTGCATACTTCCCTGCATGCAAATAAAATAAGAAAGAAAAAAACAAAGAAGGGTGAATTTCACAAAGAAACTCAGGGATCGGTTTGTGAAGTGAATGTAAAAAAAAAAAAAAGGGAAAAAATGTAATCCTTTGTCTTGGGATATTATTCCAACAAATAATGTACATCTCTAAAACAGAAGAGGGAACTTTCATTCATTCATTTTCTATACCGCTTAATCCTGTGTTCAGGGTCGCGGGGGACCTGGAGCCTATCCCAGGAGACTTCGGGCACTAGGCGGGGTACACCCTGGACAGGGTGCCAATTCATCGCAGTGCACACACACATACACTCACACACCCAATCACACACTACGGTCAATTTGGGAACGCCAATTAGCCTAATCTGCATATCTTTGGACTGTGGGAGGAAACCGGAGTACCCGGAGGAAACCCACCAAGCACGGGGAGAACATGCAAACTCCATGCACACAGAGACGGGAATCGAGCCTGGCCGGGGAATCGAACCCGGACCCTGGAGGTGCAAGGCGACAGTGCTAAGAGGGAACTTAAAAATAATAAATGCAATAAGAACTGAAGCTATGTCGTGTTTGTTCAAATAAGTGACGTAACAGGTTAGTAGTAGATTCAGGTCGTGCCCACCTTGAGCGTGTATCCCTGATCACACTGGAAGGAAACGACGTCTCCGACGATGTAGCGCTCGCCAACCTTCATACCATTGTTGGGGGTCTGCGGCTCCGGGCAGGAATCCAAACCTATTGCTTAGGACACAGGAAACTCTCTTCACTTGTCAGACAGACTGAAGGGCAAAACATCACACCGCTGTTTGAAATCTTTTCCAGGAAATCATATTCACAATGCCAGTCTTGACGTTGTGCCATGGGAAAGTCTTTGTGTAAGCCATACCTGCGTACTCCAGGTGAAATCCCTCTCCAGAAACACTCATGTCTGTCTGAAACGTGAGGTACAGGTTGTTGGATGTGCTGTTCAGAAGCGGTGGGATGGTGATTCCTGAAAGAATCATAAAACAACAGAAATAAACTGTTAACTTGCAGCAGTAGTGCTCTCGAGAGCTCAGTAGAACGGTGACACTTGATACAGTGCGTCTCTGCTCTGTCAAAGCTGTTAGCTATGAAAGTTATAAAGAGTGATCGAATTCACAATATCACGCTAAATTAATTAATTTATTCAGTTTTACAAGGCTTTTGATTTATTGACTATATTTATATTACTGTTGATAACAAACCATAAATTAACGAAGCCTGGTCACAGCACAGCTGATGTATAGTATACGCAGGTTTACCGACAAAACTTAACAGATAAGCAGAAAACAAAAATAATTATGACTCCACTGCAAAAAAAGGTCAGCGTAGAAAGTGAAATAATCTTGGAATAATGTGAAATAATCATAATTTCAGCAAAGTAAATATAAGATTATTATGCTTATTTCTAATGAAAAGTTAATAAAGTTGAAAGCGAACCATTGGCTTCTCCCAAGAAATTACAGTAATTAGTATTCATTCATTCATTCATTTTCTATACCGCTTAATCCTGTGTTCAGGGTTGCGGGGGACCTGGAGCCTATCCCAGGAGACTTCGGGCACTAGGCGGGGTACACCCTGGACAGGGTGCCAATCCATCGCAGGGCACACACACATACACACACTCACACACCCAATCACACACTACGGGCAATTTGGAATGTCAATTAGCCTAACCTGCATATCTTTGGACTGTGGGAGGAAACCGGAGTACCCGGAGGAAACCCACCAAGCACGGGGAGAACATGCAAACTCCATGCACACAGAGACGGGAATCGAGCCTGGCCGGGAATCGAACCCAGACCCTGGCGGTGCAAGGCGACAGTGCTAACCACTACACCACCGCGCCGCCCAATAATTAGTAAAAACTACCAAATGTATTTGCCAATAGAACATACTGTATTTCCCCTGCGGTTTTCATAACTTAAATATATGAAACTTAATGATCTTATATTTACAGTAGTTTGTTGCAATCTTACTTCAAGACATCATAGATAGATTTGGCTGGATTCAAGAACATTTTATTGGATAAGTGGCCAGGTTGTTACTGCAAGCCTGTATTTCTTATCCAACGTTACAAAACTTGTAAAAGACAATTTCTTCTTCTATCGGCAGAGAATTTTGCTTCTTTCAATAAATAAATTCCTAAAAGTAGCGAAATTATCTGCTAATAGAAGATCCATCTTTCTGCTTGGAATTTTTGTCAAATTTGACTAGAAATAAGCTTAATAATATCATAATTGATTTGTTGTAATCTTGTTTTAAAAAAGTGTAGAAAATGTGGTCAATCTACTGAAGATATTCTCACTCGCTACAGTAAGATATAATTGTTTTTGCAGGGTTGATCGTATTCAAGCATATTGAGATATATATTATAACTCCCAAAAGTCTCGGTTTGACTTGAACGCCCCACATGAATATGACAAATAAGGACTTTTATTATTTTCATTTGAACCGACTTCATTTTAAAAAAACAAATTTAATATTCACCAACTGTCGATCGTTCAGCCTCACTACTGTACATGCTTAACACTGTATCTGACCGCTTACTGGCTCACACTTACAATATTTACTTACTGTACAGTAGCTTCATCATCAAAAAAAAATGTGTACGTTTGTTGTGACATTTCTTCTTCTTCCTTGCTGCTCATTTTAAATCTCCACAAGACCCAATGTGAACATTACCAGTAAACTTAAAAAAAAAAAAAAAAAAACTCAGTCCAGGATTCTGAGCCGTTCACTTATATTCTGCATATAGACATGTTTTTTTTCTCCCGCCGGAGGATGCATCCTTCCTGTACTGTATGTTAATTAGCCACGGATGTGATGCCGACCCGGCTTCTCGGTTCCACTGAATTAATCATTAACACAAGACACAATGGTGTCACAAGCAAGTATAATTCAATGTCCATAATCATTAGAAGGTCATGAATAGTTATAGAAAATATCCTGAATAGGTATAAAATATCTCTTTTGAGAATAAAAGGAAATGGAAATGGAAGGGAAAAGGAGATGAAGTCCCCGGGGGCTAAAACGAAGCCTCGTTGACCCTCGGCCAGAAAACGAGCTCATAAGAGCATCACGTTGCTGTCATATCACTGCTCTTTTTTATTTCCAGTCCAGCTCTTAGTTTCATCTGTTTTGTGCATAATATTAAAAGCGTTCGTCCCAGACAAGTTAATTAAAGAAATCTGACAAGGACAATATTAGCACTGTGGACATCTTTTTGGATTTCTCAGGAATTCGCACGCTGCCTGTCAGGAGAAATTGCATTCACGAGCTAAATTCATGACTTCTGGCAATTTATGAAGACAAACATGATTTCTAATCATAACAATAAATAAAGTATTAGCTACTTGACAGGCAGGACAGGACATACAGTATGTAAATATATTTCTGTTTATTCTGAGAGAGCTCATTATTCATGACCATAAAATGACATTTTATTTCATCTACATGTCTATTATTACAGTAGTTTTCAAATATGAAAGGATTAACTATACAAAAAAAGAGCAGTGACTTAAGAAATAATTTTGGTTGTCTCTTGCGTCTCCTTCTGTCCATGCCGGGACATCAAGCTGCACATAGACAGATTAACAAAATTGTAACCAATGGTGCAGATAAGTTGTAAGAAGAAACTTGTTGAATTTTTTGGAAGGAGTCTCCAGTGTAAGCTTTGATTTACAGCATATTTAATGCAATCAACTGTAGATTGTGACTTATCTTCTTTATCACAATATCCAATTTGTTCAATATTTTCCTATCATGAAAAACTGAGTTTTTTCCATTAAAAAGTTCTGGGAAAAGAGAACATCTTTACAGTGTTTTTCTAAAACATAAGGATTCTTAAATGGTTCATTAAATAAATAAAGGTACACTGTAAAAAAATAATACTGAGAAAAATTCCTTTTGAATGAAATATATGTTGGGCTAATATAATGCTGGTGTCAAAAAAGAAAAATATGTTTACTCAATGATTGTATAAATTTCATTACTCAACTACGAAAGTTTAATCGAGGCAACGAATAAAACTGTGTTCATGAAACATTTAACTGCACACAAACAATTTTATGTTGGACGAACAAGAGGGACCTCTGCGCATGCGTAAAAGCGTTCTTCCAGAATTTTCGAACTTCCCGCTATTTCCTCCCGAAATGGTGAGTACTTCATGGAAACTAACTGTCCTGCAAAGTAATCAGCAAT
Organism: Channallabes apus; assembly: GCA_030522415.1. Lineage (NCBI taxonomy): Eukaryota > Metazoa > Chordata > Actinopteri > Siluriformes > Clariidae > Channallabes > Channallabes apus. Next base: position 11,915,858 of record CM060115.1, on the reverse strand, counting down.
TTTAGCTTTATAACATATATATTATCCAGCAGCAAGCTTTAGAACATTATATTTTCGAGTGTTTATTTATATAATTTGGAGTGTTACAGTAGTTATCTGGCAATGCACTCGTTTCAGCTCCTAACGCATTTTTTTTTTCAGATGGTATGTCAGACGGGCACTGTTTCATTCTTGCATTTTGAAATGTTATTTGCATATTTTGTTATAACAATGCAGGCGGCGCGGTGGTGTAGTGTTTAGCACTGTCGCCTTGCACCTCCAGGGTCCGGGTTCGATTCCCGGCCAGGCTCGATTCCCGTCTCTGTGTGCATGGAGTTTGCATGTTCTCCCCGTGCTTGGTGGGTTTCCTCTGGGTACTCCGGTTTCCTCCCACAGTCCAAAGACATGCAGATTAGGCTAATTGGCGTTCCCAAATTGACCTGTGTGTGTGCTCTGCGATGGATTGGTACGCTGTCCAGCGTGTACCCTGCCTCGTGCCCAGAGTCTCCTGGGATAGACTCCAGGTCCGCGTGACCCTAATACAGGATAAAGCGGTATAGGATATGAAGTTATAACATTGCTGCAGTTGTTTTTTTGTTGAAATAGAGTAGCTGGATTGCACTTTATCAATGTTGATAGTCTTTAACAGGTGTTTAAAGTTTACATAAAAAAATATTCAAATTTAGAAGAATGTGTCATGTTATTTGAAATGTGGCTACAGTGAATAACCTACTCAAGTAAACTTTAAGATGTTAATTTTATAATTATGCAAGCATAATTTCCAATTCAAAATGTACCTTTTAGTCAACTTGGAACATTTAATTGACACAACATTATATTTCAATTTGAGACTGCTTGTTGGCCTAACTAGGCATGTTTATTCAGCATAGAACATTTAATTGACATAATGTTTTATTTCAATTTCTGTGTACATTTAGAGGTAATCAGCAAAGCAAAAACAAAATAGTTTTAGGTGCAACAGGTCACTAGAATTTTTTTAGTTGGAGTAGCAAGAATTTTTTTACAGTGTAATTTTACACCTATGAGTCTGTATCAGCGCTGATCTGCTATTGGTATTGTGTTCTTTGAGTTGGTTTGAGGGTTGAGGAGTGTGGAAGGCTGACAATGTTACTGTAGAGACAATGCTACAATTTAATCTCTCTTTTGATTCAGAATCGAAACAAATTTTATGTGTATAGCGCTTTTAACAATTGAATAAAATTGTCGTAAAGCAGCTTAACACAATCAAGAGTTATTCAAGTGTGTATGAAATGTGAACATGTATGAATTAAAATGTTAAGGTTGTCCCTGATGAGCAAGCCGAGGACAGTGGCAAGGAAAAACTCCCTCAGATGGTAATAGGAAGAAACCTTGAGAGGAACCAGACTCAACAGGGAACCCATCCTCATCTGGGTGATAATGTTCAGCAGGGATTGATCTCCATCATACTGTGTGAGACTGGACGTTCAGTTTAACAGGAGATGTGTTTAAGTTAAAATGGGCTTTCAATACATAAATGCTCACCAAGCACAGGGAGAGCATGCAAACTCGATGCACACAGACACAAGGCGGGAATCGAACACAGAACCTTGAGGTGCAAGGCGACAGTACTAACCACTAAGCCACTGGGTCATCTGGAGCAGACCGCCAGTTCTTATACAGTAAATTAGTCAAATGCGGAAGTGATAAAACATGCAGTTCCTCGCTTCAATCCCCGTAGAGTCCAATGTTAAAATATCCGTTAAAAAACAGTTTAACTCCATAGCGAGATTTCCCATTCATGACAACTGAATTTTTATGTTTTATTATAAACTATTATGCATAATTAGGGGCGTGGCTAATTTGAGTAACAGCTATATTGGAGATGTCAAATCACAGGTGAGTTCCAACAACGGCCAGGTTCTGTCAGCTCCACCTATTTGCCGAATTATGGATTAACTGGGGTTTAGGGGGAGTCAGCTCCGGAGCTCTCACTTCAAAACTGCTCTTCAGGAAACCTATAGAGTTTGTCCAGCTCTTTTTATACAGTCTATGATTCAGACAGAGACTAACTTGCTTGTTAAGTTTTTCACCGAAGAGGTAATCGAAAATTTTAATTCCAAAATATTTTCTTCCCCACATTAAACCACAAAAGTGTTTCATTTGACTGAAAAAAACAAAACAAAAAGACAGAGAGAAAATCTATCATTTTGACCCGAACACAACAAGAGGGCTCGGTCATACTCCATCAAAGAGCCGCTTCATCATCCACATCCTCCATCAATCTCTCGCCAAACATTTCTTTAATCTCGCATTTGCTACCGAAGCAGATTAAATGTCAACCCATCAACAATCATCTCCCAGTGCGCGCATTACTACCCTACTGCTCACCAACCTATTGATGCATCGCGCACTGTGATGTCTCGGGTATCGATGTGCTTCGGATAACAAACAAATCTCTTGAAATCCAAGTGCCATATGGTGCCAGAGGAATCCTCATGATAACCCCTCTCGAGTTGAAAAGCAGCTAAAAAAAAGCAACTGTTGCACATACAGACGGCTGAGTGAGACTGTGAAGTGCTCTAGACGGCATGAAAAAAAAAAAAAACCCACGGCGGCCATGCTACCTACGCCGCATATTGGGTATTAGTGAGTGCTTGAGATATGGAAGGAATTTTAAGCACAGGTTTACAGCAGGCTGGGAAAATATTTATGGTTTTTAAGCACGTATCATATCATCGCCTGTCATATTTGTGCCAACTTATCTTGGCCAGTGTCCTACCTGAGTAGCTGCCAAGTCTCGGAGCATTACTGTCAACACCGTCGTAGAAATCCAGCGAATCCCAGTTGTGCTCTGTGGAGAACGTTACCACCGTGATCTAGACGAGAAAAATCCCAATTACGTGATGAACAACTCTCGAGACTTTCTTTATACATCAAGTTCCTAAGATAACGTCAACGGAAGCAGTCTCCAGTGTCATCTTCAAGGTTGAGTAGTTTGTAGTTTCTTGGAGATGAAGGAACCAACTTATTTCACAATGCTAATGTGACACTAGTACACTTTGTCCGTTCTTTAATGAATAAACATTATAATTATTTGAACAATTGGTATGGTGTAAAAGAACAAAACAAAACAAAATTAGTTTTACGTTGATATGGGAAACAAATCAATGTTCAGGGTTAAACTTTTATTCCTTCCTTACTTGAATTCCAGCCCCTTCTGGGACGAAGACCTTCCAGACACAGTTGAGGTGATTATCGTAAGGTTCGGGGTATCCAGGAGACAGGATGGTTCCTCGGCGTGCTGTCAGGACACCTCCACAGGGAACTGATACCAAACACAGACAAATTCGAAGTGGAGTAAACAACAGCAATAAGCAATGTAAAACAACCCGGTTTAAGGAAGCTTTTGGATATACAGTACATACTGTACAGTATCGATTTCTTTGACTCTGTGACATTCTGCACGATAACTCACTCTCTCTAATGAGGATAAGTCTGACACTTTCAGCAAACTATGGAATTTCAGGTCAAAGGTAAAGATCAAATCATGTTTAGCGCTAAGGAGGGAAGATAACTCGGACGCCTGTCGTATATTTCCTTTTGAAAGCGTTAAACAACTACAAGGTTGTACAAGCTCAAAAACAGTAGATTATTAGGGCCCGGGTTCGATTCCTGACCAGGCTCGATTCCCGCCTCTGTGCATGGAGTTTGCATGTTCTCCCTGTGCTTGGTGGGTTTCCTCCGGGTGCTCCGGTTTCCTCCCACAGTCCAAATACATGTAGGTTAGGTTGACTGGCGTTCCCAAAGTGCCCGTAGTGTGTGTGTGTATGTGTGTGTGCCCTGCGTTGGATTGGCACCCTATCCTGGTGTACCCTGCCTCGTGCCCTATAACTCCTGGTATAGGCTCCAGGTCCCCGCGAGCCTGAATACAGGATAAAGAAGTATAGAAGATGAGTGAGTGAGATATAAAGCTATGAAGGTCACATGTACTGTTCATGCAGGGGAATGGATTGCTTACACACTATACATGAGATGCAGTACTATAAATTAGATACAGTATATGTGGCAAATATATGAATAGTTTCACAGCAAAATGAGATAACTCCATGAATTAATTTTTTTTTAAATAAAGAAAGAAGTATTGCAAACTGATATGTAAAACTATTTTCTGTGTTTTACTTAAATCACAATTCCCAAAATATTTTGTAAATTTTTCGCTGTTATATCACTTGTGTGTGTCTTATATGATTTTGCAAAACGCTATAACACCACCTCCAACAGTTGGACAAAGGATAAGACAGAATGCAGATGTGTTTGTGCTTATTTACAGTAAGTATGTAATTTAGGTGTAATGATAAGTTATAAAAATTGAGTACTGTATGATATAAACTATTGAGTTATAAAAAAAAAAAAAAACTAAACAAATTAGATCAAGGAAAAAAAGTGCTGAGTTTCGTTGAACATAAAATCTTTTTAATTACATATTTTGTTAAGGATCATAAGAGACATTATAAACAATACAAAAACGTCTATTTACAGCGTTATCAGCCTCCTCCTCTACCAGGTTCAGTTTCATTAGATACATGGCGACAGCACGCTATACTAGTATCCTAGTACAGGATATGCACCGTTTAACCAGCAGCTTCCCACACACAGCATGTGTATCTCATTTCTCTTATGCACAAATCACTCAGTTATATTTTCGATTTGGTAATTGTATTTCTCATCAGGGACAATCTTATCATTTTAATGCATACACTTTTACATTTCATACAAACTTCAACAATTCTTATGATTGTGTAAGGCTGCTTTGCGACAATGTCAAGTGTTAAAAGCACTATACAAAGAAAATTGAATTGAACTGAATTTCTCTGCTTCATCACACCGCTTCCAATATGGTAACCCACACAACTTTGCCAATTAATAACACGGTATTCGAACGACATCCAAATTGAGATTTGTCCTACTTTACACAACGTCTCATGAACGTTAAACGATACAAACCTTTCATTCGTTTGCTCCTGGGGTAACTGCGATTGCAGTAACAGCGAAACATTAAACAGTAAAAATCACTTTCTTGGCTTCAACATTCTCCAGAAACCTTTGAACACATTCAAACCACTCGCAGCAGCTGCTTTGTTTCACTGATCACACGATAGAAAGACGTGATGTGATGTATAAAGTTTTTCCTATATTTTATTACTTAATTTATTCCATAATTTATTACTTATTGGTCATATTTTTAAGGTCACAGGCAGTTGTATAAGCATTTCACTGCATATCGGAAAGATTACAGAAAGGATTTTCTCTAGATTTCTCAGACTATCTTCTCTCAAACTACTGTAAAAAAAAAAAAAAAAAAAAAAAAAAGCTCAGTTGAAGGCCGCGCGTGTCTAAGAGCTAGAAAAAAGTACGCTGATATTAATGCGACTTTGGCTGCACTATTAGTAAAACGCTACCTTTTCATCCTTCAGTTCCGCCATCCTGGAGTGTCTGAATACCGTAAAGACTCCAAATCCTCTATTTCTTTTATTAAAAGCTGTTCTACATCACACGCATTATGAATTCGTCATTTTCTATTACTCAGGCACGTCCTTGAATGGATTCCACCTGCCGCTTCGACGTGCATTATTTCGCTCTCAGAGGGAACTCTTCAGTGACTTTTGGAAGCGTTGATAATGTAAGGTATAAATCAAATACAGCGTTTCCACTAACGGCACCTTCTGTTTTTCTGCATATCATGGCATAATAAATCTTTTATAATAAAACTCTTTTTTTTCATAATAAATCTCTATCATTACTACACCTGAGAACTCTTCTATCTTTAAAGTCTACTTTAAATTAGGGCTTGGGTAACACCAAGCATGGATGTACTGTAAGCGGATAGTATTTGTCATGAAGAATTCATTGCAACAGAAAAACAAACCGAAAAAACTGAATTTCGTAGCATAGAGAACAATTTCATAACCTTTCACACCCAGTTCAACTAAACACAATGAGTGTGTACAGCTCTGCAAATTGTGCATTCAATAGTAAATTGTTCTGGTTCCAAAGCTAGCAATTACGCTGCATTGTGGTACCAAGCACCGACTACAAGACGTTAAAAAGTATACTACAATTACTGTTTTTAAAAAAAAATTCATGTCATTTATGACAATATGAAAAACTAATTATTTATTTCTTTTCTTTCTAATAATTTCAAGCAAGCGAAAATAGAGATGGCAAAATTAAAGGAGGCATACAGTACAGTACAAATAGTTGGTATTAAGTTGTAAAAAGAATAAAAGAATCATACAATTAAAATTATTTAAAATTCATTTCCCAATTCAGTTCTAATTTAATCTTGTTTGATCGGGACTGAGAGCAGTGGTGTGAACCTTTAATAATCTGTTCAGTAGGTAAATATTAGCCACTATATTTGATTTTTCCTGCATGTTTGCCTCACGTGTGGGTAACAGTATGTGCAGTGACGAGTTTCCGGGCTCCTGCTGAGAGCAGACAATCCAATTAGCAGACAAATTTAACACAGGTTTTATGCCAGATTCCCTTCCCATTTGATTCCGGGCTTTAGACTGGCACTGCATCCAGTCACTAGTGTTTGGACATTGGCTGGGAATTGAACCCTGCCTTCCTCATGGCAGATGAGGAACCGACCATTGAGTTTGGGCATTGGGTGGGAATCTAACCTGGTCCTTCCACATGGCAGGCAAGGAACCTACCACTTCTTCTGGGCCCTGGGTGGTAGTCAGATGTTGGCCTTCCGCCTAGCAGGTGAGAACCCTACGACTGATTTTGGACATTGGCTGGAAATCTAACCCGTGCCTTCCTCAAGGCAGATGAGAAACCTGCCACTGAGTTTGTGCATTGGCTGGGAATCGAACCCTGCCAACCTCATGGCAGATGAGGAACCGACCATTGAGTTTGGGCATTGGGTGGGAATCTAACCTGGTCCTTCCACATGGCAGGCAAGGAACCTACCACTTCTTAAGGGCCCTGGGTGGTAGTCAGATGTTGGCCTTCTGCTTAGCAGGTGAGAACCCTACGACTGATTTTGGACATTGGCTGGAAATCTAACCCGTGCCTTCCTCAAGGCAGGCGAGAAACCTATCATTAAGTTTGGGCACTGGGTGGAAATCGAACCCAGGCTTGGTGTTGCTAAGGTATTGCAGATGATGGTTGCTAGATAGGAGTTACACCAGTAACGGGTTGAAAGATTGTTGCTTTCTTTCCCGGAAACTTGTTACGTCACCTAACGTTATCCACACATGAGGCAAACATGCAGAAAGTTATATTTTTAGATACGGTGGGTATTTATAACCAATTATAATGCAGAAGCAAGGATTTATCGGGAAAGATAGGAAGCCTAACCTATCCTCGAATGTGGAGAAACGTTACTACTACCACTTACTACCACTATCTACTTCTTCTCTTTTTACATTAACAGCAGATTAAACTTTGCAATGAGCAGAAACATTTTGTGCATTTGGGAAAAAAATAAACATTATATTCTGATATTTAAATGCGCATCTTATCAGATCAGTGTCTGTGTAAACAGTTAAGCTGAAATCTTTAATCTGAATGATTTCAATAAGACGGAAGAAATATCGTCCAAGTAAACACAGTTTGTGTGTTTTTTATTTCTTACTTAAAAAACAGGAAGTCACCATGAACTGAACAAGAAGAAAAAAAGAGCGCTAGGAGAATAAAACAGCATAAAAAAAAGATTATTTTCGTACTTTCTTCAGTATTTTTATGTATCTAACACCTGTGCATATAAACACCATCAGGATGATCAGACTGTATCATGCAAATTTATGGAGAAAAAAAAAAAACAGGAACAGGAAAGGAAAAGATCTGTGACTTGACTCATATTAGTAGAATATTCAAAGAAAACCAGGCATATTGCAACTTGAAACAATTGCATTTAAAACTTTTTAAAGATAAATCTTCTTGAGCTTCTTCTTGAGAAACATGTTAGAAAAAAATCAGCGACAAAAGCAGTGCCTCATTATTTAATCCCTTTTTTTCCCCTCTCCCAGTCGCCAGTCGTTTTTAGATGACCAAATCAATGCTATTATTCAGCGCACTGCGGTTCCCAGCGCATCTATATTCCACCGGTGAAGTGCATGCTCCGCCGTGTTCCCATGATAATCAGAAGGGCTTCCAGCCGCCTTAATGTCATCATTAGCCCCCAGCGCTACCAGAGACACACCGGCGTGGCTCCAGAATACACAGCGCCACCTCTCCGGTTCGTACGTACTGTATAACTTCATCTGTTTGCTAACAGCGAGCGAGATGTAGTAATGAGCTAAACACGTATCATGTTTAAAGGTGATGACACGCTGTTGTTGTTGTTAATTAAACCCAGCACAACTAATTATCCATGCTGACTCTGCGGTCCGGCGCTGGTGAGGAACAGATAAGTGGAGAGCATGAATTAAAGACCTAGGGGGCATGCTGTTCAAGGAAAATAATCAGCGCTGGTGAGATGCAATGAAGATCCAGAGTCACTATTTATACCACGAAGTGGATTTTTTTTCTCCTTATTTTCTTTCTGTTTTGCTTTTTTCATTTACTAATTGATTCATAAAATTTTTTGATTCAATTGTATCTATTTATATAATCTGTCTAATGCCTGCTCTTCATCATATCACACTGTATACCAAAATAAATTGCCATTCCCTTCACCAGCCTTGTTTTTTCCTAAAGTCTACTGAACGGTCACGATTAGAACTGTGGCCTCGGACCTCAGGTTGCATGTTTCCCCCGTGTCCCACGGTCCAATTATACCAATTGTACAGATTATACCCCTACCCACGCGGTTTCGCGCGGTGGCCGTAAGTACGGTTCATCATGAGTTTTGGCGCTATGATTACGTTTCCATCTTTCCGGCAAAAAAATTAAACATGTTTAATCCGCGTAATTAAACATGTTTAATTTTTTGGCACGCATTCGCGACGGCTCACGGTGCCTAACACCGCATCTCACCACGAGTCAAACCGCATAGGTGAGATAGGGGTATTAAAGTGCCATTTCCATATGGGCATTTCCAATAAGTATGTGAGTTTTTATATATGTGTGTGTGCCCTGGTACCCTGTGGAGTGGCACCCCGTCCAGGGTGTACCCCACCTCGTGTCCCCGTGATAGACTCCATGCCCCTGTACAGGATAATCAGTATAGAGAACATCTGAGGGAGGGAGGGAGGGAGCGAGTAAGTTTGCTTACTGAGTGCTACAAAGCGCTAACACTGGAGACTCCTTCCAAACCCTTTGAAATAATAATAATAATAATAATATAATTAATCCTCCCCTTACACAAAAAGTCACCGTGGTAATAAAGTATAGAATTTTCTTTCTTAAAGCAAGAACACCGAAACACTTACAAATCTCTGTGATCGGTCTGTTACTACGGAAACAATTATGTTTTTGAACAAGTGCACCGATGTTCATGTTACAGTCAGTCTTCGGATTCGTGAAAAAAAATTTTATAAAATGGTTTCTAAGGGGAAGAACAGATAAGAAGAAAGAAACCTGCAGGTTGGTTACCAATGGCAACCCCATTAACCACCCCCTTCACACACACACACACACACACACACACACACACACACACACACACACTGTAATTCACTAAGACTTAGCCCTTTTAAAAAGAGCAGGAACAGAAGAAGGCTACAGGTGCCGGTGAAAAGAGAACAAAGAGCCGGATTCAGTCAGCATTCAGTAACTACAGATTTAAACCCCACTCAGAATTTACGCAAGAGTTACACACACACACACACACACACACACACACACACACACACATAATGGATCCTGAGTATGAAGCATTTAAAGCATAAATATGTCGATACTCACTAATAATTTAATCATTAGTATCAATCTTTTACAAAAGTATAAGGACCCGGAACTATGCACTGTCGACTATATATTAACGCTAAAGTACTGATACACTAACACTACATTAATACTACAGTAAAGCTACATTAACGATGTCCGCATTCTCCGCTAGCCAGCTAACTAGACCTCTTAGTTAGCTAGTTTTAGCTCTTCTGTTAATTTATGATGTAAATTTATGTTGCATGTAGCACCTTGGTCCTGGAGGAACGTTGATTCGTTTCACTGTGTTCTAACTGTATGTGGTTGAAGTGACAATAAAGACTACTTAAACTTGAACGATACAGTAACAATACATTGAGACTACAGTAATGCTACAGTAACACTATAGTAATGATGCAATAATGATATATTAAAACTACAGTAACAATACTTTAACTCTGCAGTAACAATACACTAACGATACATTAACGCTACACTACACTAACGGAACACTAACACTACAGTAACACTATATTAATGATACAAAAACGCTACATCAGTAACACTATATATAACACAAGATATGAACCCTGCAGTAACTATACACTACCACTAAAGTAACACCACAGTAACGCTATATTACCACTACAGTAACCCTACATCAGTAACACTAACAGTAACTGTAACCCTACATCAGTAACACTAACAGTAACTGTAACCCTACATCAGTAACACTAACAGTAACTGTAACCCTACATCAGTAACACTAACAGTAACTGTAACCCTACATCAGTAACACTAACAGTAACTGTAACCCTACATCAGTAACACTAACCTTAACAGTAACCCTACATCAGTAACATTAACAGTAACTGTAACCCTTCATCAGTAACATTAACAGTAACTGTAACCCTACATCAGTAACATTAACAGTAACTGTAACCCTTCATCAGTAACACTAACAGTAACTGTAACCCTACGTCAGTAACACTAACAGTAACTGTAACCCTACATCAGTAACACGAACAGTAACTGTAACCCTACATCAGTAACACTAACAGTAACTGTAACCCTACATCAGTAACAGTTGATTCCAAAAGACAACAATGTGACAGACAACAGAACTGAAAAAAACCCCACACAATAAAACTATAATAAATTATGACAATAGTGATGCATGTTTTTTTTTTGTAACTGTACATATGCAACAAAACAAAAGACAGAAAGAAAAAAACTGCAGACTCAAAAAGGTTTTCGAGAAGGTTAAAGAAAATTGGCTTAGACAGTTTTTTTTCCCTACAGAAGATGAGACGCATCTTAATAAGCTGCGAATTTTGTTTATGCAGAACAAAATGTATTAAATTTAGCTGATGGTCAGCGCATCCATTAATTGTTCCCCTCACAAATATTCTGAATGACACACCCGTGTCTCTCTGTTCACTAATTACAACATGACTTAAGTAAAAGTGAATAATAATATGATATGGAAAAGTAAATAAAAGTCTTCCTTCCTTCTTTTCTTCTTTCCTTCCTTGCTTCCTTATTTCCTTGGATGGCTGGACTGCCTGTTTGACTTCCTCCCTTCCTTGCTTGATTCTAGAACTTCACTTCTTCTTCCTTCCCAATTTCCAGTGACTTCCTTCCTTCCTTCCTTTCTTTCTCCTTTCCTCACTTCCTTCCTTTCATCTATCAATCCTGACACTTCCTTTATTTCTTCATGGGATTTGATTTTCTCCTTTGATTTTATATCAGAAAAATTCTAGTTATTTCTAGCATTTAAAAAGAAATTCAACACATTTCATTCAATATTTAATAAAGATAATAAGCCAAAAAATAAGGAAAATCACAAAGACGCAATTAAAAAAAAAAGGGTTTTAAATAAAGCTAATGATGAGTATTGAGTTGTATTAATTAAATATTTACTGATTTAATTAAATTGTTGAAACTAAGGGAATAAATATGGACAGAACTGTTTAATTGATGTTGTAATTATACTACATGTAAGGCTAACAGGTGAATATATATGTGTTTTTTTTCCCCTGCAGAGATTAAGCCAAGGTAATTAGCTATAAATATTATACTTCTGTCAATTAAGCATTAGCAAAGAAAATAAATAAATAAATAAATAAAAGCAGAGTTATTGCCAAGGAAAATTATATCATTCATATACTGTATTTCACATGTCATTATTATAAACAAAACACACTCTGGAAAGCCTTGGAAAGGCAGATGACTCTGATTAGCTGTTGAACACACTGTATTCAGCTCTACATGACCGAGTCTGTCACTAAAGCAGTGTTTCAAATAAGACGAAGACCAACATCCTGAAAGGACAATACTCCTGTCTCTGTGCAGGGACAGTTCCACAAAAAAAAATTAAAATAATAAATAAATAAAGAGCTGTAGACATACCTGTGCATAAAGGCACCGTGCCATTCCACTGGGCCAGGCTGTTGGGCACGGACTCACACCGGATGGCGCTGGCTCCATGTAGCGTGTATCCAGGGTTACACGCGAACAGCACGACGGCGCCGAGTCCAAAGTCGCTTCCTATCCGCTTTCCATAGCGAGGCTCGGGGACCGAACTGCACTGGGAGGCGCTGGTCCTCGGTACAGCTGGAGAAAAGAGTGCACTTTTATTTTTTACAGTACACAGCATTTTTTCAATATTTTGATGATTTAGAGTTGAAAAACTTCCAGCTTCACTGCAGGATTTATAAGATCTTTGGTTTTAGCCGTGTGTTGGGGACCAAACTCGATGAAAATACAATCTGACTTGAATGTAAATTGTAGTGTACGCAATGTAGTGACATCAATGTTAATGCTTTATTAATCATGGTGTAACTAATAAGTATCACACTCAAAGTAATGCTGTTGTAGTGAATCTCAGCAATATCACCATGCGGATATTCAGTACAACAGCACATCCTCGAGTGTTACATTGGTTTTGTACAGCGGTTCCCCAAACATCATTTATTATCAACAGATTAGGATTAATTCCCCAGTTATTTTGCTGAAAGTAAGCGAAATTAACGGGGGTTGGGTCATTTCAAAATTCTTACTTTTAAAGTAGCCAAACGCTCAGGAGAATAATCCATGCAGGTGGTGGACAGTTCCTGAGAAACTTGCAAGACATACTTTATATTTCCACATCTTCCAGCTATGTTAGTTTCTGGAATCAGCGGTTGAATCCCAAATAGCATTAAGTGGAAAGATAGAGCACTATTTAGAGTGTAAAATCCCTAGTTCCACACATTAAGTAGCGCCATTGATTAGAGGTTAGAGAGGGATTTTGGAAATTTGGAATGACTTAAAAGCAATTACTATGGAGACAAAGTGTCTTTAAAGTCATATGTGCTTTCTTGCTGAAAGTGCTTCCTTTTGAATGTGTGGTTTTGGCAGGCAGCTACTCTCTCCTCAGTACCACAGACCCTATAGACCCACTCTCACCCATGCTGTGACTGCCAGTTAATGTACATACCGTACATAGTGTTTTTTTTTGTTATACAGTACATAGTTATGCACTATATCAGCATACACGGTTGTCGTATAATATCACGTATCCTTTATATATCGAGTTTGTTCAGTGGTTTACCTTGGTAGACAAAATGGAAGCCTTTAGCTGTGTTCGGACCTTCTGCTGTGAACTTTAGGGTGATTTCATTGCCAGCACTCAAAGGCAATGGCTCTCCTTATTACAATAGAAAAAAGAGACAGGAAGTGAGGTAAGGGAACATGAAACACATTTCAAGAATGCATCAGAATTAAGTTAAATAACAATGAAAACGTTATTGCACCCTCTATTTTTGGAGCCAACTTTCATTCATTCATTCATTCATCTTCTATACCGCTTAATCCTGTGTTCAGGGTCGCGGGGGACCTGGAGCCTATCCCAGGAGACTTCGGGCACTAGGTGGGGTACACCCTGGACAGGGTGCCAATCCATCGCAGGGCACACACACATACACACCTAATCACACACTACGGGCAATTTGTTTTTGGGAACGCCAATAAGCCTAACCTGCATATCTTTGGACTGTGGGAGGAAACCGGAGTACCCGGAGGAAACCCACCAAGCACGGGGAGAACATGCAAACTCCATGCACACAGAGACGGGAATCGAGCCTGGCCGGGGAATCGAACCCAGACCCTGGAGGTGCAAGGCGACAGTGCTAACCACTACACCACCGCGCCGCCCTGGAGCCAACAATTAAATGTAAAAGTGCTCTTACCGGAATGAGAGCCATATATGGACGTCAGAAGAGGAGAATCAGAAGAAGGTCCATCATAGATGTCCACCACATCACTGGAGGTGGTTTGAAAGAACATGAACTGGCCAAAAAGCACTGCAAACCAAACAAAAAAAACACAAATACTTATTGTAGCATGGATTTATAGCTAACATTCTACCATAATAGTGTCTTAAAAAGATGTCCAGGTATGAAATAAGGAAACAACTATAAGGGCATGACCCCTGCTTTCCATCTTCGCCCAAAAGTTTAGTCAGGCGCTCCCCAGATAATCATAGCTTATCAAAACTGTCCCAGGCAGCATGACCATGTCCGAGCCGTGCTCCCTACACAGCCCTAACGAGGAATTTGAGTCCTGGAGTGAAAAAGAAATCCAATAAGTTCTTATTGTGAGTGTGAAAGGACCCGTAAAGAGAGAGGAATCGATAGTTAATGCAGTGCTGCACTGTTTCGTTCAGCCATGGAGTAAGCGCAACATGCCTCGGGGTAAGCCGGGCGCGTAAATTAGACAGGCGACAAAGCACAACGCATTTCTACGCTGAAGGTGAGAAAAATTGCAGCATGAGTTTTTCTTATTGAATTTAAGTTATTATATAGATCTGCCTCCCATTTAGGCGATGAAGATAAACTAGGCCAAGCGCTGTGGAGCAGATGAGACGCCAATGTTTAGTGGGTTAGTGGTAATGTTATATCACCTCTGAATATAACTTCAGCAATTGTACTTCATTACAGTACGCAAGTATCATGTCAAGACATCTTCGCTGTATCTGTGTAAGCAAAAGTTTACATTCAAATAAAAACGGCACTCATAACCATTTCAACCTTCTAAACACTTTCAAATATATCAAAAACATTTGGATGGCATTTCTGAATCTGGCATCTGCCCAGCCAAAAAAGAAAAAAAAAACAGTCGTACATGCCCAGATTTTATTGACCACCTTTAGCTTTAATTATGATGCACAGTGTGGTGATGAAGTTATGTGTGAAAATGATTCCTCATGCTGGCAGAACCACAATTTCACAACTTGAGTCCTGGAATATGGCCGTGCCATCAGGGAAGAAAAACCCCATAAATTGAATAATCTGGTCATTCAGTACATTCAGGTCGTCAGCTGACTTCATTTTATTGCCACACGGCCTCCTGAGGCTTGTACAGTGGACACTATGCATGATGCTTCATGCACTTCTCTCTTTCTACCCTGACACACACATCACTCTGGCTCAATCTGGACTCATCGGACCACATGACCCTTTTCATTGCTCCAAAGTCCTATCTTTATGCTCACTTGTAAATGTAATTACTTTTTCTTCTAATGAGTCGCAATAAGAAGTGGATTTCTTATGGCCCGATTCTTTAGTTTTTAGTCCCAATCCTGTGAGTTCTTGTGCCATTTTGCATTTGGAAATGCTCTTACTTTCACTATTAAACATGCCGTAGCTCAGATTTTTACTGTTTTTACTGATTTTTTTACTGAGCGATTAACCAAATTTCAAATTCAATCATAAAAAAAAAAAACAGTTCTCAGTACTCAATTAAACAGCCTGTACATTCACTTCTATAAGTTTATGCAAGGCTCGTCCTTGTAACCAATCAGGGACAAGTCCAGTGTTAGGGGTTGAGCAAACATCTATCATTCAATACAGGAAGGTGTTTCAGTTCTACCGCTCCAGTAGGTGCCAGTGATATACCTTACCAACTGCTAAACTCAAGAAGAAGAAGAAAAAAAAAGGCGTAGCAGTGTTACCAGTATTCTGGTTATTCGGACACCTAGAGTTGGTAAAACTGTGTCTTTGGACAGGTAGTATATAATAATGTTATAAAATAAATGCAAACATAGTATACAGTTAGTTCCCTACATATGAACATTTGAGTTACGAACTTTCGAAGATACAAACATGCGTTAGCGAATGTTCAATCGTGGACGTTAGATCACATGTCCAGTGTATATTGTAACGTGCATGCAGCGCGCATCCCAGGATGTCTGAAAGCAAGCGTAAAAGCAGCAGCGATGAAGCTGGTATTGCTAAAAAGCACCACGAAATAACAATGGAGACAAAAGTAATAATTGAAAAATAGTAAAAAATTATTGAGTAAATTGACAACTGACATTGCTCGTACTTTTAACATGAATTGTTCGAAAATCAGCACGATTTAGAGGGCAGGATCATGGACCATGTTAGTTTTATATTTTTATACTGTATATAGCCAATTGTGTTATCACCTACACACTGTTTGTTGGACTTATGATCTATATATAAATTTAGCTAAAGTATGCGTGCTAGTAAAAATATTCTTTTAAAACTCAGTGGGTTTGTTTTCGGCACTGTCTAGGCAGGATTTTGTCATTGTGATCTGGCAACCCTGTTTTCAGTCTATGGTTAACTCAGTGGCTGGGAAACTGGCTGGAAAAGATGTCTGCTCATCGTATAATAGAATTTGTTAGATATTTGTTCTTTTTTAATAGGAGACATGAAGCAGGACAATCAATCGGTGAGTTATGCCTCTTTTCCACTGCATAGTAACGGCACAGCACGGTTCAGTTCAACTCACTTTGGTTCGGCTCAGTTCGGCTCGGTTTGCGCTTCCACTGCAGTTTAGTAACGCTTTAGAGTGGGCGGGATTATTCATGTGTCGTTATAGTTGCGGCGCCGCTACTGCCGTGACATCATCGTAAACGCGCCACAAACAAACACACAACGATGAAGCATATCGACGGAATGGTGTTCTTCATTCTCGGCATGTGGATGTTTTTAACAGCGAGATGAAGGAGTTTGTTTAAAAAGAGGCTGATGGCAGCCAAAGAAACATTTTGGTTAATACAAAAAGGTGCGTCCGATCCTTCTCTGGCTGTTCTACATATAGCGGTTTTGTTGTGTCTCGTGCCGCAATTTCAGTGACGCAGCAAGGACGATTTTCTCCGGGCCAATCAGTGACCAGCAGAGTTTACACGTCACGTTTTGGTAACGGTTCGGCGCGCTTGGAACCTCGGCTGAGGTGGTACTAAAAAAAGGACCAGGTACCAGGTACTGTTCCTAGTCGGATTGGAAAACCCCCCAAAAGTGAGCTGAACTGAACCGTGCCGTGCCGTACTATGCAGTGGAAAAGCGCCATTAGTGACCACATCCAGATGGGGGGACGAAGCAATGCCATTACAGGGGGTATGCATGTTCATGATCGGCTGGATGAAAGTAAGGTGGAGCGTAGCAGTGCATTAGAAGAGCAGGGATTAGGAGGGTTGGGTAGAGCAGAAGAGCTAATCAAATTTAAATTATTAAGCTAGCACTAGCAAAAGTTTCTTAAAAGCTCTTATAATGAAACATCTAGTCAACTGTATGTATGTTTTACAACAAAGACCACAATCAATCATCTGTGTGAAAGAGCGTTTATTCAATGCTATTTAGGTGCTTGTTCAATGCAACAATCAATCAGTGTATGCACGCTATTCTACAGCAGCTAACAAACCCCTTAATCCTTCTGTCAGGAAACCACATGGCTTTCATTGTAAGATCACACTCTTCTCTTCTGTGTGTCTCATAACCTAGCGTGTCCTCTCTGACAAATACTACCTCCACACCGGATCAAGCAGTGTACTCTATAACATTAATATATTCCATTACAAAAGCGTTTGCGCTCTTTCATACCCCACATTGTGCTCAGGTGTTCTTTACTATCACCAAACACACAGCTCCCTCTAGCTCTTCCTCCTCGCCTTCTAAAACCGCTCCAATTCCCCGAGTCAACAACAAAGCTAGCAGAGCAACGTATGACCTCTAGTATTAATATGTATTCAGGACGCGACAGATCTCTTTCCCCTGGGTCGTGTGGCTGCAAAACTGTACGCAGAGAAAATAATACAAGTGTTTTGTCAGTAAATAAGAAAGCATTAAGGATGCCGGGCTTGATTAAGGCTGACACGGCGTGCCCGTGTTTCCCCGAAAGAACGGGAAGACGATGCCGGCGCTGTGGAAACAAAATAAAGATGCCACCTTTTGACAATTCAATTGGGAATATAGTAGCAGCAGGAGGATGGAGTATAATTAGGAGCAAAAAAAAAAAAAAAACTTATTTAAATAATTTATCAAACAGAGAGGTATCTAAATGTGTCATGGGGTTGAGCGGGTTCTCGTTTTCTACTCCATTAAGCTTAATGATTTGACCCTAAAATTTTTAAACGTTCCATCAATCCAGAATTCATAACGCAATATAAACCTACTGTATATAACTGCTCATAGTACAGCATACACAAGGATATGATATTCAGGTATGCCAGTACAGTTAATTTCTTCATATTTAATTCAATTACATTGGGAAAAAATGTTTTACTGCGACAGCCTGCAAAGTGCCTTGAAGATACAATTAGAAAATTTGTTGTTTATGTAACAACCTCAGCAGCGACCTCATTTCCCCTCTCGTCTGTTCCAACCATCCAGCATTCAGCATCAGCGATATCAGTACTAATCACCGGCCTGATCATCTGTCATCGTCTGCACCTGTTTCTCACTGGGACACACCTTAAGTTAGATGGATTTTTATGTTTGAATGATTTATAGGTCACTGTGTGCCTTAACAAACAAAAAAATATTTTCTGGAACTGCTCAGGTACTAGGACTAGACTGACAATTTGCTAAAAATGAGAGACAAAATAGTCCTACAGTACATGAAACCTGGAGATCTACTCCTCAAGACTACATTAACCATACAATAATAAGTCTGCGTCTTTAGGAATGAAATATGGAGACATTATCAGGGTCATGATTTTGCACAGTACTGTATGTAAAGTATATTTTAAAAAATCATCTATGATTATCTATAATCATCTACTAGACCATTCACGTCATGGCATAATGCATTTATACGATTATATGCACTGTTATAGGTACCCTTTTAAGCATGAATAAGTATAAGCATTATACAGTATGTAGTGCATACTTTTATAGCATATTTTGTTGCCAAGCCTAACTTTGTATAGTGCATTATTGAAATGCTATGAGCGCTCCTTAAATAAATGCATTGTATACTGTACAATGCTAAAACTGTAATTCCTATATAATGCACATTGTACTGTATATACTGATGTAAGTAATAAAAGTACAAAGCCTGTGCTATAGTGCATTATAACATCAGTGTCTATAATGTTATGAAACAGTACAGACTTTTTTTTTTAAATGATCACTATAAATATTTATCAATTAAACATGTTTATATGTTTAACATTATTTGGTTTCATATACAGCATGTTATATAACATGTTATACTGTAGTAAACTTCAGTATGCATCATCAATGAAGGAACAATGAAAAATGTTGCCAGAATCTTTAATAAAATCTCATTTCTATGTAATCTCTATGTCATCTTTATGTAATTTCTATGCAATCTATGATGAAGAAAAATCTCATCACAGACTCATCAAAACAAACCAAAACTGAGATTTCAAGCTCCAACCTTCATTTTGTATTCCGTGTGGATAATTAAACAGACCCTGCTAATTACTCGCGCTTAACAATTGACTGAGATATATTGGGCGTTTCAAATATATGTATTTTTTTACAGGTACACTCCAGTAAAAGAAAACGAGATGGGTCAATGGGACCTCTTTTCCTAAGTGAACAGAACAGAAGGCTTGTAAAACAGAGAACCGGCTACATTAACTCTCAATGTTGCGAGGAAATAGTGTCAGATGATGGAAGGGTGACCTCTCTTTCTTCCTTAACAAGAAGGTCACAGCTCATTAAGCCAGAGAGAGGATCCAACATTGCAGTCCGGGTTATCATAACCCCATGAAAAGACGTCAGGTCTGAGAGGTTTTTTTTTCTTTTCCTCCAAACAATGGAGTGGATTTGATGGAGACACAGTGTAGATAGAAAACATCTAGAAACAGCTAGTCCGTATAGTCATATACTGTACAATCAGCCATAACTTATAACAATCACCTCTGTAATAATGCCTAGGTCGGCTTGCGCTGCAAAAAAAAACTAATTGCTTGATCAGATGCTTGGTTTGGGACATTTGCAGGCAAAATGTTCCTCTAACCATTCTTGAACCATTTCTGCAGTCTTTAAGGGTGCATTATCCTGGTGAAAGAGGCCACGTAATGCTTAACATGTATTTTGGAAGGTAAGTGTCACAGTAGCATACACAATAATGGCAGGAGACTAGGTTTCCCAGCAGGACATTGCCCAAAGCATTGCACTGCCTCTGCCACACCACCTTCTTCCATTGCTCCCTGGTCCATATACCGTATGTGCTTCGGTGGAGGACACGGGTCAGTATCGGCACCCTGACCGGTCTGCAGCTATAAGCAGCTCCATACACAACAAACTGTGATGCACTGTGAGTTCTAATTCCTTTCTATCTCAACCAGCATTTACTTTTTCAGCAATTCGAGCTACAGCAGCTCTTCAGTTGAATCGGACTAGCCTTCACTCCCCACATGCATCAATGATCCTTGGCCTCACATGACCCTGGAGCCAGTTCACTGGTTTCCCTTCTCTGGAGCACTTTAATTAGGTACTGTGTGTTTGGAGACACTCTAATTTAGTTGTCTAGCCATCACAATTTGGCAAAAAGTTGATGTGTTGGAAGCAGGAAAACATGGGCCAGCGTATGGATCCGAGTCACTTTGAGAAATGGTGCCAAATTGTGATGTCTAGACAACAAAGTCAGAGTTTCTCCAAACATGCGGTAGCTTCACACCATACCTGGATATGACTGACTGTTCCCTTGCTGCCTAATACTGTATATCCCATCATAACAAGATAACACTCAATATGTTCATATCAGTCATATCCAGATATTGGAAGAAGCTAGCTTGGCTACAATATCTGATACAGAGCATTCGCATGAAAGTTATAATGGTATTCAATGTATAGAAGGTGATGCAAGAGAGTTGACTTCATCACCTCTGCTCGATTTAGTCAATAAGAACCGAATGATTTGATGTTGCTCCCTTAAGAAAAAAAAAAACAATCATGGAAACTTGTTTGAGAAATATGATATTATTAGTTTCACATAATGCATGGAAGACAAACAGTTCTTCATGACTCAGTGTCTTGGAGGCTTGTGCAAAGAAAAAGGAAAAAAGCAATGCTTTATGTAAGAGATAACGTGTTCCAATATCAGGAAATAACAGACGAGAACACCACAATGCCAAGCCGGGTCCATCATTTTCTAACAACAGCTGCCATTATCTCACTTATACCACAGCTATTTACCAGAATAATCCCAAAATAGCAAATGCGCTGTGCTATTAAGGTAGGTTTCTACTTACCTGCCGCCGTATTTTCTTAAATAAAAATCCATTCCCAGTAAATTTTGCTTCTTATTCTTGTTTTTTTCTTCCGACAGCAAAGCAATAGTGATGCTTAAATTTACTTAAATTTACTTATTTAAACTGTTTACCTAAACCTTTGCATTCTTCAGTTAAAAGGAGTGAAAATGTTTTTTAGCAAGGACACATACTGCAGTCAATCCTAGGAAAAAATCTTATGCTTTGACATACTGTAAATTATTGAACCACATCACATAAATTATTAAAGCAGTCTCATCTGCATAAATTACTGAACCACACCCGAGCCAAAATAAGTGGAAGCGTGGAAAACAATTCCACTAGCTCTGTCTCTATCTTTCTGTATTTGTTTCATTTTTTCAGTGCAATGAATATTCATAACTGGATTGGGCGTGGTCCCCTAATTCTGTTTCTTCTATATGGTGTGATTAACAATGCCATAAAACATATTTCAGTTGAGAAATGCTCCATTCAAATTATTACTGAGTAATAAAAAAAAAAAAACTCCCTTGCCCAACAAGAAAAAGTTTTTTATTAATTTTGATTCATTTCTGTTTTTTTTATTTTATTTATTTATTTTTACAGTTACAGTATACATTTTTCTGATACCTGGCATCCCTGTGAGAAAATTTATACCCACACCTTCCAAGCTCTAGATTTACATAAAAAACAATCTCTTGTCCAACTTTTTCCCGTTTTGTCTTGAGGGATCTCAGTCCCAATACACACACCTAGTAAACATGAAACTTTCTGGCAAGAACACTGATTATCCCAATAATGTATTTTTATTCAGTTATATCCCTAAGGTGTCTAAGGTTCTACTCTTAGGAGTGAATACGTTCTTTTTCTTTCTTTTTTTCTTTTACACTAATTTCATTATGCATTTGTTTACGTTCAATGACAAGTCTTTTTATATTTTTATATACTTCTTCGTATACAATCACACTTTGCACATTCATATATTTTATATATTTCTATTTTAATGATATTCTCCTGTAACTTTTGTATACTGTAGCTGTACATTTGTAAATTTGTACTTTGCAACCGATATCCCCCCCGACCATCTTTAATTTATTAGTTTGCTTCTAGTTTAATTTTACTTTTAGTTTAGTAAAATCTTTGTATGTTTTTATATTTCATACTCTTTCCATTTTAGGTCACGGACAGTCATATAAGCGCTTTACTGCATATCATACTGTGTCTGGTTGTGGACATGACAAATAATAAAAAAATATATATCATATAAAATATTATTTGAAGTTCAAATGAATTTGAAGTTAAAATGGCATTAATAAACATTCAATGTGGAAAAAACTTATCATCACAAAAGCAGTCACGCTTTCTCTGTCAAGCTGTTCACCAACCCGCCACAACACTAACACTAACACCAGGTGAAGTGAATAACACTGATTATTATATACCAGTAAACTGGTGACACGATCATGGGCACCCAAGGCTCACCCATGCCCACAGGGTCCAAAGGTCAGGGCGTCTGGTCCGATCCCACAGTGAAGCCAATGCAGCAAAACCAAAAAAGCCAATACTAACTACCAAAAAAATTCACCAGAACACAAAATGCACCAAATCCCACCATGAACAGGGCCCAGCAAGAGAAGAGCCCAAGGCCAACCATTCAGCCTCCAAATTCCCCAGATCCCAATCCGAATGTGCAACCATGGTATGCGCCAGACAAACAAGTCAGATCCAGGGAGGCTCCATCCTGCAACCCACAGCGTCTAAAGTATCCGCTGCCAGCTGTATCCTGCATCCAGACACCACAGAACATCCCTAGACATCTTGTGGAGTCATGCCCTGAGGGGACAGAGCCAATACTGTGCCAATACTGGGTATAATATTTGGTGTTGTAACACAAATCCTGTACTTGAGTAAAAGTAAGGGTGAATTATTACTCCAGTAAAAATAGATGTCCCACATAAGTAAAAGTAATAAATATTTGCCTTTAAATGTACTCAAGTATCAAAGATAAGATACAGTAATTTACTATGACCAAAATGTTTTATTATTATTACTGTTATGTTTAGACTTTATTTACAGCATCTACTCCACGTTCAAACGGCCCATATATCACTCTGGGCACAGATCTGTTACTGTAAGTTCATTAAATGAGTCTGACACTGATGTCAGTTAACATTATCATGAGTGGTCAATATGCAGGTGAGTAATTTCTATTAGGGAAATCTGACTGCAGGAAATAATCTCAAGCAATTTTAAGCAGATATCAGGAGAAGTACTCTTCGCTCTCTTTGATGAACATTCATCAATGTTTCATGTGTTTGCTGTGCAGAAGATTTACAGAGACACTGGATTGTTCGATAGTTCCGCAGAAGCTTTGATCACAGTGGAAGCTGAATTTGTGGAAAGTCTCAGCTTGTAGAAGTAGAACTCCATCTAAGTAGAACTCCAACTATTTCCACTTGCTAACTGTTTTAGTGATGATGAGCACCATGCAAAACTAATCAATACAATTTTCCCTACTCAATGTTAATCAGTTATTATTATATTGCTATCATATTTCACACTATGAGAATGCACTGCTGAACATTTGTACACTACAAACTATGGTAGAATTCAGCCAAAATAAAGTGTGTGCTGTATCCCGATTGGTTTTCCCGATGTGTCTCAATTTCGATCCTATAATTAAGAAGTAACAACATATGCTGCATGATGTAGTAGAATGTACAATAATTTACTTCGGAATATGGTGGAGTAAAAGTCCCCTGAAATGGAAATAATTAAGTACAGTACAGATGTAAAAAATTTACTTAAATATAACAACAAATTACATTGCCTGGCCAAAGAAAGTCTCGCACTCACACATATTTCATTCAATCACCTTTAGCTTGGGTTACAGCACAGTTCATGTGTGAAAATGATTCCTCATTCTTCCAAAACCATTTTTACAATTTTAATTCTGGAATATACCCATGCATCAAGAAAGAAAAGCTCCATATGTGATAATCAAATAACATTGCTGAGTCTAGACCTGTCAGTCCATAACAAGAGCGGCATCTCATAGCACAACCACAGTGCACACTTGAGACCCTCAGGGCTGTGTGCTCAGTCCACTGCTGTTCACTTTGCTGACTAATGTCTGGGTCAGGAGTCGCGTCTGAATCATCAGGTTTGCCACTAACACGAGTGTGGTGCGTCCCATCAGCAGGAATGACTAGTCAGAGTACGAAGAGGAGGCTCGGGAGTGAACACATAACCTGTCTCTCAATGGCGAGAAAACTAAGTGGCAATAACTTCAGGAGAGCATCAAATGAACATTGATGGCTCCTTTGTGGAGAGAGCCTAGTTCTTTGGTGTTTACCTGTAGGAGAACCTCAACAACATCTCCATAACTAAAAAGCCCAGCAACACATCTATATTGTGAAAAAGCTGAGAAAAGCTTATCTTCCATGGCACCATCCTCAACAGAGAGACTATGGAGATAATTTTGAACAGCTGTATCAGTGTCTGGTTTGGAAATTGCACCATCTTGAATCGCAAGACCCTGCAGTGGTGAGTAAGGATAGCTGAGGAGATCACTGGGGTCTCTCGTCTCTCCATTACAGACATTTCATTACACATTTTACTTTGCAGCTGCAAAGTCACCAGAATTGCAAATGACTCCAGACGACCCTCAAACAAACTGTTCACCCTCCTGGCTTCTGGAAGAAGATACTAAAGCATTCGAGCCACATGGTCAGACTATGTAAAAGTTTCTTGCCTCAAGCCATCAGACTCCTTAATATCCAGGGACTGGACAGACATCAGCCCACACACACATACACACACACATAGCCAAAATACCGCTTCACTCCATTTGCAAAATAGAAAAACAGACATAAATTCTAAGTCTTACTATAATTGAGTGCATGTCTTTTTTAAGACGGCCTCCCTGTATGAATTTCTTAGCTTTCGCAGTTTGAATGAGTGTCCAGCCAGCCTGAGTAACAACATGCAGGAGTAGAAAGGGAAAATGAAGGGAAGTCACTCGTCATATAACGGACAAGTTGCTGAACAGGCTCATCTGCAGGAGGATTAAAGTCTTAAAAGACTAAGAAGGGATATCATAGGAATAAAATGAGGTGTATGCAGTATCCTTCTGAAAAGGGATCAGTTTGAAGTTTGGGTGTATTTTCTGAAAAAAAATAAAAATAAAGATAAAACTGTTGGAAACCGTCTCCTTTACAAATGCCGCTCTTGCAGAAATGAGCCATCAATCCAGAAATTACATGCAGTCTAAAAAGCATCACTCTATGATTATTCGGGGTTTTGAAACGAAACAGTAAAGGTAGAGGTGAAGAACAGAGGAAATGACTAGTCTCGGGAGAATCACATGTTCCCAACGTCAGACTTGCTGGAGGCGAAATCCGTCAGCCCTGAGGTCTTTTTTTTTCTCCAGATACATTTATGTAAAAAAAAAAAAAAAAAAAAAAACCTTAAATAAAGCTGTATATGTAAGCACTCATAGCGCACAGCAACAGTCAGACCTCAGATGTAACCTCAGAGACAGAGAAGTGAATTAATGCGCAGATGTAACCTTGAACTTCAGCACATTTCTCTTATGTGGTTCTGGCTCCAGTGAGGAGCAGAAGAAAGTCCAATGGCATTGTCTGAAAGATTGCTATAGCTAGACTATGTCATGCACAATGTTATGATTTGCCTGTAAATAAACTCAGAAATAATAAACACTTGGATATTTATGTGGCACTGTGTAACCTTTTAACATCCTGACTAAGAAAACAAAATGCATTTTATTTCCTTGATGCAACACTAACAATCTTCCAAACGGTTGAGATATTGTTTTATGGAAAAAAATATGAATATATATTTTAATACCAAAAACATTTAAAAATCATATCTTAAAGCCAAAAGTTACATGCAACGCTATTGTTTAATTCGTGGTTCAATAGCAGAAATGGTTTTGGGGAATTACATCCACTTCCTTTTTATCTCTGTGGTCGCAGACCTCAACCAAATGGTAGAGATGGCTCAATCAGGTTACATCTGACACATTTTTCATAAGATAGAGACTTAAAATATGCTCTACCAAAAAGTCAAGCTGAATGTTAAATACTTGATTCTTTTTCGGTATTGCATCTTGAAAATCTACAAAAGGTCATGACTTCTCTATAGGAAGGACATTTTTGTGGATAGAATTTTAAATGATGTTAAAATGAGCCATAAGTTGCATCCTTGGTCAGCTTATTCTTCAAACTTTGGGAATGCTGTCTTTACAAAACAGTGCTTTGAATTGGTATAAGTTGAATAAACATTGTAATGAGATAAATATAGTCATAGTATAGCATTTTGCTAAATGGTTAAAAAAAAATGTAAATAATTAATGTAAAATAATACACTAAGTTGTGCAGGAACAAGTGATAATTTATGTTAAGACTGAATAACTGAATAATACAGATGGAAATCCTAAACATACAACAAAATTGTCATCATCAAATGTAACAATGACTTCATTTTAAAAAGTTGGAAAACAACGACCAGATGGTCCAAAGTGTTCAAAGATGATGGTCTACGTGGTATTAAACATCAACGTTAGTATGTGGGACCTTCACCTTCTAGAGCTGTGCTGTTAAAGGATTGTGGGTTTCTTATTAATTACATCCATTTATAATCTGATAATCTCTGTGTGTGTGTGTGTGTGTGTGTGTCTGTGTGTGCCGATGGGAGGTTGGCTGTCCATGGCCTGATGTGGGGAGATTTTTTTTAGTGTCGCTCTGCAGCAGTCAGAGAGATAGCCATCGATCTGGGAAGGAAGATAAAGAGACAGAGAGAGACAGACAGCGCAAGAGTGAGTCTGAGAAAGAGAGAGAGAGAGAGAGAGAGAGAGAGGAGCAGAACAAAGCACATGGGAGGATAAAAATTGCTTTCCAGGCTGCTGCTTGCCCACAGGCACTTTCATGACGCTGCCAACATGCCACCATGAGCAGCGACGGCGTCTCCCTCGTCACACTCGCTGGACTGCCGGAGGAAAAACCACTGCCAAGTTTCAAGGGTGTTAATTTAACACCAGAAATTTCGACACAAGGAGAACAGAGGTTAAAAGTCCCGCGCAGGCTAGCTGTCATAATAATGCTATCATTAGCATGGTAGCTGTCAATTACTGTTTTTTTAACATCATTCAAAAGAAACTTTCTTGACGATAAAAAAAAACATGTTTTCAGGCAAAAACTGACGTGACAATTTTAGAACAAAAGAAATCCCAGCAGCAAGAGAAAACCAAAATAAATAAATAAAATTACGCTAAATTTGTTTTACTGTATAATTGTGCACCAAGAAACTGTGAACAAAAATATATACAGCAAATCTAAAGTCTGGTGGGTTAAAAACGGAGGCTCCATTTTTACTGAGCAAACACTCTACAGTTCCCGCCCACTTATTTTCTATTGGCTCACAAGACGGAGGCTGATGAATTCACGGGGCGAAGTTCGGCGAGATAAATTCAGCACAAAGCAAAAGTAAGCGCCGACAGACGCACATCCATGTTTTACATCCCGTGCCCTATGACTTTCTGTGAATTTTATTCGCGTTCAGAGTTACTGCTGCTTTAGCTAAAAACAGCTGCTAAGCGAGCTCAAAGTTCGCAAATGCTGCAGCTGAGGCGTAC
The DNA here is from genome assembly GCA_030522415.1 of Channallabes apus. Classification (NCBI taxonomy): domain Eukaryota; kingdom Metazoa; phylum Chordata; class Actinopteri; order Siluriformes; family Clariidae; genus Channallabes; species Channallabes apus. The sequence continues at coordinate 11,887,908 of CM060115.1, read as the reverse complement.
AGTAAATATTGGCACCTTTTTTTTGGAGATTGTAAAGTTTTAATATAAATAACACTAGATGTTTGGTAAAGGATGCCAGTATACACGTATATAATAGAGGTACAGTATGATAAACTTATCTGAGATCAGACGGATATCACATTTTATTCTTTTTTAAATATTAAAATAACATGTATAGTTATAATCTTGAACTTATTTAAATGGTAAAATATTTAAACTAAAGGGAGTTTTTATTTGCAAGCTTTTATTTGCATAACAGTCCAAAAAGATAGTCAATATTTATTTATTTATTTAAGGTAAGATAAGAAAAGATATACCTTTATTCGTTCCACAATGGGGAAATTTTATTTGTTTGCTCTTAATACTCTTAAAACAAAATTAAAAGTGTTAATGATTTTGTATTTATTTTTTTGAATATTTACTATTTACTTTTATTAATTAATTTAATAAATCTCCTAATTATTAACATACAATAAAATTGTAAAATTACTTTTATTCATTTAAAATTGTAATTGTTTTGTCCTTTAAAATGTAAAAACTTATGATATTGTACTTACTGTATTGCAATACATTGTGTATACATTTTGTATAAATGTTCATTTATTTATTGGTTTATTTATTTATTTAGACCTTACTTTAAACAGGAACAGCAATATCCCTTATTATCTCATATTCTGCATGCTATATCACAGAAATCTCTTGTTCTATTATAAACTAATTTATTTTTCCTTATTGCACTGCACTCTCCTCCCTATTATATAAGACTCAAACATGATTTAATCCTGATGCACAAATTCAGGACCTACTGTATGACTGACGAAAATGACAGATTTCTGCTAAAACAAGCCTATACATTGATGGCAGACAGAAGCTCGGGGATTACCCTGCCTGTTCCTGGTTTATTTGCAGTGAATCGCTAAATATATTTCTCTTTGAGCAAGAAAATCCTCCTGGACATACACTGAGCTCTGCTTAGAGCCGGCAAATATTAAAGACAGAGTGTTGATTTTTTTTCTTTTGCTAAAAAGTGTGAGAAAGAGATAAAAATGTGTGCTGGTGCCTGAGGAAGAGGGACAGAGAGCACAGGCGGAGGATCAAGAGAGGAGAGAGATAGGCAGATGGAAGAGTGATAGGAGGAAAGAGAAGATTATGGAGGGGGGACGACAAGATAGAAAATTCCCCCGAACAGGTCATTTCCAGGAAGCGTCAAAGTTACTTTATGAACGAGAAAACAATATGACCTTTGATGAATGAATGAATTCTGATTGATGTGAAATGTTAGAAGTTTGAAAATGATGGGGAGCTTTGAGTGACAGGATGATATACAGCAGGGCCAATAAGTATTTGACACATCAGCATTTTTATCAGTAAGGGGATTTCTAAGTGGACTATGACCTGAAATCTGTCAGTATTGAAAGAGAAACCCCGCCCCCTATCAGTACTAAATAATATCAACTGCTTTAGTCCTAATTGATGGCCTATAAAGGCTTCTCATTACCCAGGAGGCACACAGGAAAGACTTCATGATGGGTAAAAGCAAAGAACTCTCTTCATAATCTTATCGTTGAAAAGCATTACATTTACATTTAGTCATTTGGCAGACGCTCTTATCCAGAGCGACTTACATTTTTATCTCATTATACATCTGAGCAGTTGAGGGTTAAGGGCCTTGCTCAAGGGCCCAACAGTGGCAACTTGGTGGTTGTACGGTGGGATCTTCCGAACTGTAGTCGAATGCCTTAACCACTGAGCTACCCCTGGCATTCTGATGGAAATGGTTATAGGCGCATTTCCGGAAATGGAAAAAGCATGAGTTCACCATAAACCGGTCACGATCTGGTGCTCCATGTAAGATCCCCGTCCGAGGAGACCAAAGAATAATCAGGAGTGTTCTCTAAGAGCCAAGAACCACTCGGGCAGAACTTCAGGAAGACCTTGCATCAGCAGGTACTGTTGTTTCATACAGGTACTGTTGCTAATGCTAGCAGCCTGCTGACTGAGAGTGATGACGTCATCAGCGAGGATTGCGTCATCAGCATCGCAGAGCACGACGTGCGCACGGCGCTGAGGAGGGTGAACACCAGGAAAGCGGCGGGTCCAGATGGCATCTCTGGGCGCCTGCTGCGCTGCTGCGCTGACCAGCTGTCAGGTGTGTTCACCTGTATCTTTAATGAGTCCCTGGCGAAGTCTGTGGTCCCGGCGTGTTTCAAGAGATCCACCATTGTCCCCGTGCCCAAGACCAACAAACCCTCATGCCTGAATGACTACCGGCCTGTTGCACTGACATCGATGGTCATGAAGGTATTTGAGGGTCTGCTAAAAAACATCATCTCCTCCTCCATCCCCAGCTCCATAGATCCACTTCAGTTCGCCTACCGCCCCAACAGATCCACAGAGGATGCCATCTCCCATGTTCTGCACACCACTCTCAGCCACGTGGACAAGATGCAAGGTAACTATGTGAGATTGCTTTTTATAGATTACAGCTCTGCCTTCAACACAATAGTGCCTAACAGACTGTTCACAAAGCTGAGAGATCTAGGACTTAACAAACGCTTGTGTTCCTGGGTGCTGGACTTCCTCTCGGACAGATCTCAAGCGGTGAGAGTGGGCAAGTGCTTCTCCAGCAGCATCACCATCAACACAGGTGCTCCACAGGGATGTGTTCTCTCTCCACTGCTATACTCTCTCTACACTTCAGACTGTGTGGCCATGTTCGACTCCAACACCATCGTTAAGTTTGCTGACGATACGGTGGTGCTGGGCTTCATCTCCAACAACGATGAGTCGGCCTACATAGATGAAGTGGAGAACCTGGCACTATGGTGTGAAGAAAACTGCCTCCGACTGAACGTCAGTAAGACGAAGGAGCTGGTGGTGGACTTCAGAAGGGGACAACTGGACCACAAACCCCTCATCATCAATGGAGCTCCAGTGGAGAGGGTGAGCAGCTTTAAGTACTTGGGCGTCCACATCTCCGAGGATCTGACATGGACTGTGCTCAGACGAAAAGGGCAAAGCAGCGTCTGTACCACCTGAGGCAGTTGAGGAAGTTTGGGGTTTCCCCTGCTGTCCTTAAGGCTTTCTACTCGGGTGCTGTTGAGAGCATCCTAACACAGAACATTTCATCCTGGTTTGGGAATAGCTGTGTACAGGACAGGAAAGCCCTCCAGAGAGTGATCCGGGCAGCTGAACGCTGCTGCAGGTTAACTCTCCCCTCCATGCAGGACATCTACACCAGGAGATGTAAAACCAGGGCAGCTCGTATCATTAAGGACTTGTCGCACCCCAATAACGGACTGTTCAAACTTCTGCATTCAGGCAGAAGGTTCCGGGTCATTATGGCCAAAACGGAGAGACTCAGGAGGAGTTTTTATCCACAGGCGATTAGACTCCTCAACCATGATGGGCCACTCTCCCGTTCATAGGACTGGTAACAGTTCACCCACACACTGCTGTGCTGACATTCCACACTGCACACTGCACTTTAGTCTGGACTGTAAGCATCACTTGCACTAACATCTTTATCCTGCTCAGATACACACTTTATTATTATGTTTACATTTGCACCTTTTTTTTTTTTTTTTTTTTTTTTAATTTCAATTTCTATTTCTATTTATAGATTATTTCTTTTCTTTTGTTTCTTGTTATTTGCACAAAGTAGGAGCGGTTCAGGATACATTTCACTGCGTGTTGTACTTGTATAACTATGCATGTGACAAATAAAGAATCTTGAATCTTGAAATCTTGAATCAAAGAAAACTTTGAGCAATGCACTGAAGCACCATGGCATCCATGCACACTCACCATGCTAGACCATTGCAGAACAAAAAGCATGTTGAGGCTCAGTTAAAGTTTGCAAAACAGCATTTGGAGAAGCCTGTGCATTATTGGGAGACTATAGTATGGTCAGATGAAAGCAATATTGAAGTTTTTGGCAGTCATTCTACACACCATGTTTGGAGAAGAAATGGCACTACCCACCATTCCAAGAACACCATACTGTACCAACAGTTAAGTTTGGGGGTGGAAGCTTCATGGTTTAGGGCTGCTTTTCAGCAAGGGGTACTGGCAGACTTCATATTATTCATAAGGCAGGAAGAATGGAGAAATGTACCGGGACATTCTGGATAAAAAACTACTGCCATCTACCAGAAAGTTGAAAATGAATAGAGGGTGGACATTTCAGCAAGACATTGATCCCAAACACAAGGCCAAGGAAACAATGAAGTGGTTTCAAAGAAAGAAAATCAAGTTGGTTGAATGGCCCAGTCAATCACCTGACCTAAATCCCATAGAAAATCTATGGAGAGAACTGCATATCAAAGTTCATAAAAGAGGCCCAAGGAACCTTCAAGATTTAAAGAGCGTTTGTTTGGAAGAATGGGCCAGAATCACTCCTGAGAAATGCAGACGACTGGTCTCTCAATACAAGAGGCGTCTAGAAGCTGTAATCACCAACAAAGGCTTTTCTACAAAGTAATAAATAAAGTGTGTTCAATACTTATTCCCTGTGCCATTTCACTTTATTTATTATGACTCAACTTGTATACTTAAATGTACTGATTTCTTTGTATCAATTCAATATTTGGCTTGATTGCTACATCTGGTGGAAATTTTGTGTCAATAGTCCACTTAGAAATCCCCTTACTGATAAAAATGCTGATACATATTTTCCCCGCTGTATATGTAATAACTGTAACACTGCTGTATTTATTTAATGATTCATTTGCTTTAATTAATAAAAGGATAATTGCAGTCATGTCTCATATGGTTAAGGGTTACTGAGCAGAAGTTTGGAGATTCTAGCCTCAGCACCACCAAGCTGCCACTGTTGAGCCTTTGAGCGAGGCCCTTAACTATATCTTCTCCAGGGGTGCTGTATCCTGGCTGTCCCTTCGCTCTAACCCCAGCTGCCTAAAACCCCATCATACTGATCAACATTACTACTACATCCTGGTACTGTAGGATGCACTAAGAACTTGTGCAACTTGACAACCGGTATGTATGCACTTTTGTCTCTCTTGATGTGCAGCTGCAAAAAAAACCTGGTTGAAGCAAGATGCAGAAAGAAGGAGGTGGAAATGACGGCCTTGACCAACTAACAGCATAACTAACACCTCTTAGGGAATTCTCTAATAGACTACAGTTCAATGATGGCGCAGAAGGGAAAGATTGGATGGCGTTGTCTTTCTGGTGTCATCACTGGGATGATGCCAGGTCAATGGAGTTCTCACTCTTTTAGTCTTTTCAGTATCTTCAGGTAGGTCCATGACACATTGTAGAAGGCTGTAAATTTTGCGTTCTACAGATGTTTGCAACATTTATGGCTTGCATGCATCTGGTTATGGGTACATCTCTGTCACATTCAGATAATTTATTATAAATACTAGATCGAGTTCCCCACACCATCAACCTTTATAACAACCTGACAGACACAATGACGATGTGATAAAAGTGTGATAATCAACCGGTACTATCTTGAGTTGATCTCATCGGACCTGGTGAGCGTGTGATCATGTGCATAATAGGAAACTACTGACAACATGATAGACGCACTGAGAATCCAACAGGGACGTGGCGAGGAAGTAGTATGGACCCATCGGATTTTTAAGATACTATATCTTCATAGTCTTTATTGGAGTGAAAATGGGCCATAAAGAGGATACGCAAAAAAAAAAACTGATTTAAACCGACATTTTAACCTATTATTCATATTATTCTATCCAAAAACAAGGAGCTGATCTCACATCAGATTTTCATTTCACTTTTCACAATTTTCCCAGCGCCCAGCCTACAAAGATACATTACGGCTAATTACAATAACTGCTCCATTTATATCCATTGGTGTTTATTTAGTTTTTTTTTAAGGCATTCCAACTCCATCTCTATATCTGACAAAAACAACCATTTTCCCCACTATAATGAAACTTGAACCATAAAGTATTATGGCATTTCATGCGGTTTTCCCATGAGCACTAGGAATCAGTTTAGCTGGATCTCTCACGCTTTATCAAACTTTTTTACGACCTGTTAGAAAAAAAACAAAGTGTTAAAACAACTTAAGTTTCTTAAGCAAAGGTACATTTGGGCATAACATCCTGTTAGGATTTGATGCACTTTTCTATTAAGCGCTGTTATCCTTTTATCCTTTTGACAGCATGAGCAGAACATTTACAAACACTTATTTACATTTAATTATAAATAAATATAAATAAATAAAATAACTCATGAAAAGTGTTGCATTTATTCAGAAGGGAATAAAAAAATGTAAAGCAATCAGTCACCTTAACAGCTATTAATACCGAGGAAATCACTCAGGCTATGAGTGATTAAGTGTGCAATTAAATGATAAACTCGGGTGAAGTGACTCTGTGATGGGTTTTGAGAGTGACTCAGAGGAAATGACATCCAGCGTTGCTCTAATAAACAACCTGAACGTGCCAGCCATGTGAAACACGCTTGTCCATGTTGCTTGCCTATGCAAGGCTTTATGCCTAACATTGGTTCCATGATGCACAGCAATCATACATAAATGTTTAATTCTTCTTCTCTTTTTTATTGCTGTTCTTGAGTCATAAAGCTTTGAGTTTAAACGCGATGTGTCATTGAAATGTTCTCGAGGCTGGACTGCGTGATTAGCGAGGAGGCAGAAGTGTGGGATGGATCACGGCAGTAGCACACCTACACTGTATACAGTACATGTATAAAATATGAGCGTAGTCTGTGAGATTACACATATAAAGAATCTTTTCACAAGACTTTTCTTTTCCTACTGTAAGTACAAAGCCAACAAAACCAGCTCCTCTGCATTTTAAGCGCAATGATGCATTTTAATAACGTGACCTTCTGCATGGACTCAGTAAACTCCTGCACTTTTAGACTTCCTGCCCAAATGTTTGCTTAACACATTATACTACATTTATTTATTTATTTACTATTGCAATGATTTGTTTTATTTTGCTTTATGTTTTGGATTTATTATTATTATTATTATATTTATAGATCTAAATCTAATCAAGATTATATTCACCCAAATTTATCTAATTCAGCGATGGAAAAAGGCCATGTGACCTGTTGAGTCCAGATTGAGTCCATACCAGAGCGATGGGCGTGTCGGGGTAAGAACTGAAGCATGTGAAGCGATGCACCCATCATACATAGTGTCCACTGTACAAGCCTCCGGAGGCAGTGTTATGATCTGGGGTTACTTCAGTCGCTCAGGTCTAGACTCAGTGGCAAAAAATGAAGTCAGCTGACCACCTTAATGTACTGAATGACCAGGTTATCACATCTATGTAGTTTTTTTTTCCCCCCTGAATGCACAGTCATATTCCAGGCCGCAGAGAATGAAAGAGTAGTTCTGGGAGCATGAGGAATAATTTTCACACATATTAACATTTAGAGCATTTCTAGCATAAACTGGACACCAGGAACTGGACACCACATCGTGTGCCGCAATCAAAGCTAAAATATTAGCGTATTTTTTGACGAGGTAGAGCACACTGTAACTTCATCTGTAAACTTTGATATATTATTGTATTTGTTAATACCACCACCAACAATCCAATATTTAAACTTGTGATCTCTGCTTTAATAACAATGTATTATTTAGGTATTTTATCTCATATTGTGAATTTTTCATTTTTTCTATGTGCTTGCACATTATACGTACAATGTATCTTATTATTTTGAATTCTGTAGTTTTTACATGCACAATCAGACAAACAAAAGACAAAAGATTATTATCTAACTATTTGACATACTATCTCATTATTATACATAAGAAACTTACACTACTATACATATGAACCCATAACCTCATTTTAATTCTTTTTTTTTTTACTGTATTGTAAATACGCCACTTTTGCACTTCTTCTTAAATACTAATCGCATTTCATTGGCATTGTACATTTCATTTCAAATTTTTCAGTACTTTACACAATGACAATAAAGTTGAATCTAATCCCACCTAATCTAATCTAATGTTCTTTTGACTAACCTGCTTCATAGTTGAAACTTTCATTTCAAATTTTTCATTTACTTATTTTATTTCGTAAATTAAATATATTTTTTCAACCTTTATCTCAATTCCAACTTACAGTACTTATTATTTCAACTTTCTTAATCTTAACTGGAACATAACTAATCAAATTTCTGTTTCAACTCAGTAACCCATCTGACATGAAATCTCCCATATTACAATGTAACAACATAATTTCATGATTCATGCCTTCAGTAGTAAACTTCAGCATCGCAGACATTCATATGAATATGTGAGAAAATTATTTGTATTAGCTGTTATATTCTTTTTTTGTATTTACAACAGTATGAATTTAACTAAAATGCAGAGAAACAGCATGAAGAAAATGATCATATTTAAGGACGGATTCATTATGCTATTTCTAATGCAAAGAACCCATTGAGTTTTCTTTCTTTCTTTCTTTTTTCTTTCACTTCGGTATCATCAAACATCCGACCACCAAACTTAAATAGCCTGAAGTTTTTCAATTATGTGCTTGCTTTTTCTTTGTATTTAACTCTACAAAGACGTTTCACTTGATCCCAGTAAATGTGAATTCTTTAGAGTGTGAAATAAAAAGAGTATTATGCCGTCTGCTCGTGCGAGTGATGGAGAGCTTTTCTATGACTGGAGACTCCGCCAGGTTTTGCTTATTCGCGTAGGCGTAGAAGAAACAACAATGCGGTGAAGACTCTTACCGAACTCGCCGGGCACTGAGATCTCATAGAGGCACGTCTGGCCTTTGGTGTAATTGCGCGGGTAGTTGGGTGACAGCACGGTGCCCTCTGAGCCTGTCGACCTGCTTCCACAAGGTGCTACAGGGGTAAATAAAAAAAATACTTATCAGTATTGTATGATTTAATATTTAGGCACAGTATCAAATTTTATCTGAATTATAGTGTACAACTCTTCTGTGAGAAATGAACAACATAACACTTGGGAGGGGTTTGCAGTTATAGGAAAATAATCAGTGATGGTGATGAACTCGAATCACTGTATATAATTTGATTACTTTCCTGTAACAGCATACACAGAAGTGTTTTATTTCTCTTATATCACAGTAATTTGACAACTTTTACTCATTTTGTTTTATTACAAATGGTGTACTCTTTCTGACCAATCAGATTTGAGGATTCAGTGGCGTTGTGATACAAATTACTATTACTGTATGAAGGGCGATCATAAAATTGGTATTACTGCAAAGAAAACAATTAAGTACTGAAAACGAATGCTGGTTGTGAGATGAGTCACACTTCTCCATACGATGATGAGCTGGTGGAGATCATCTTTGAAGAAGCCATCTTTTTGGTTCTTCAGGAAAAGTTCCACCTTGGTTATGACCTCGTGGTCGCTAAACGCCTGCTAAATGCCTGGAGAGGTTTCTTCAAGTCATGGAAGAGGAAGAAGTCACTGGATGCGAGGTTGGGGCAGTAGGCCCCAACTTCATACCGCAAGTTGCCAGTTTCACCATATCGTGAGCAGATCACTGGTGCGTTGCCGTGAAGAGATGACCCATTTTGTTTTTGACCCTCTAGTGGCATTGTGTGGAACTATACCGCGGGTTTGTTAAACAAGAAGAAATGTTCCCCATTTCCGTCGACATAATTTGGGCAAATATTTTCAGTTTTTTTCGCATAATAATACAAATTTTATGACTGCCTCTCGTAACAATGCCATATTATCATAGTTGCTTGTCAATGGAAAGATCATGCATAGAACGTAAAATTATTACAAATTGCAGTCAGATCAGATGACACACTCACAATCATTGTCTGAACTATAAGAACAGCTTAAATCCCTCAAAAACAGACTATGCCTAAACTCTCACTTCTTGACAGACGTCTAAAGGAACTTTGCACTTGAACTATATTTTCCAAAGGCGACATAAGGCATAAATAAATGAGACACGGCTCTCTGACAGCTCCTAAAAGCCAGCGTGGTCATTAATCACTCAAGGCCACACGGTCCAGCTCGACTTGTTTGTGAGAGGAACTGAATTATGGCAGGCCTTGTTAACAGTGTACGGGCATAAATCAACTGTATATCTGCAACTCCAGACACGCCAGTGCGATTATAGCAGACAGACAGCTCAGAAATAATCGCTAAAATGGCACTAATACAATCTCTAGACACTGTGTTTGTTAACATTTGAAAAATTGTTTACTCTGTATTGTAACTGATTTGTAACCTAGCAATAAGCAAATATGAGGCTCAGGACAGAACAGGGCAGGAGGAAAAAAAAATGTTATGCTCGATATTATAACAGGCTGAGGAAAGGCTGAAAGCCTGTAAAGTGATATTTACACTCATAATCTCAAACAGGTTTCAGGAATAACACTATAATAACCAAACATGCATAGTAACTCATTTAACAGAACATACTCAGCATGCAAAAGTTAGCAACTGAATTCCACTGACTAACACTAAGTAAAAGAAGTGGTGAATAAGCTTACAGAATTAGGCAGAATGACTTACATTTATCTCATTATCAACATACAGTTGAGGGCATGGCTCAAGATCATTTAGTTTCTTTCAAGAAATAAATTCCTAAAAACTAGCAAAATTCTGCCAACAAAGAAGACAATTTTCTAGTTCATACTATACAGTTAATTTCCCAATAGTCAGGCATTGATATATTCATTAATTTTCAGCAGTTCAACGCTTATTCTAACATGCCATTAGGGCTGAAAACTGAAACATGAAGTTACCAAAATTTTCAAACTTAAGTAAGTTTTCGAGCAGAAACACATGCTGCAATCGTACAATGATCAGATGATCCATATGGATATGTAATAGACACAGTTTATTATGTTAATAATAAAGATATTTAAGCAAAAAAACCTTCAGAATCAGTAAGAGGCTATATATTGACTTTTAATTTGTTAAAGGTGAAATAAGTTTGTCCACTAGACCTTGTTCCATCTTAAGGTTAGAACTTAGTGGTTTCATGGTAAAACAACAAGCTTAGTATTTGTTTTTGTCTTATTAACTAAAAAAAAAGAGTGATAACCATAACTTGCCTCGTACACATTCCACATCAAATGTAATTGTAAAACGTTTAAAAAGTATGCCATCATTTACTATTATATTATCAGATGCAATCATTGGCAAACTATCTTGGTATAAGAGGATTAAAACACTTCATGCAGGTATAGAAAAAATATGCATTTTTGAGTGGTAACATGAACTCATCTTCACATGAGGCCACATCGCAACACCCCATTGCTGATTACTTTGCTTTAATTGTGTTGAATTTTTTACTATCCATCCATCCATCAATTTTTGATGAATCTAATCTTGTGTAATCCTACAGTTTTGGAGGTCCTGGAGCCTATGCCAGGGTACTTGAGGGACACCATGGATGAAGTGCAAAGTCATTGCAGAGAACAAACACACACACTCAAACACTCGATTATCTGCTATGTCTATATGGAAACACCAATCGACCTACAGATTATGTGCTTGGACTATGGGAGGAAACGTGTCAAGCATGTGAAGAACATGCAAACTCCATACACACAACCAGTGCCAGATTTAAACCTTTAACCCTGGAGGTCTGAGATTCAGTTCTAATCAGTGAGCCCTGTGTTGCCCGATGCTCTTCCAGAGGTTTCTGCAAAATAGTATAAATCTTAGGATTAATGTTTAAGGTTGAAACTTGATTGGTGCTTTACATGTTCATATATATATATGCATCAGGGAGGATAAACTTTTGAATGATGTGAAATTACTTTTCTCAAGATATACAGTAGTAACTGGAATGAAACCATTGTGAGTAATGGTGTGAAAACAAGATGGCAGATTGCGATTATGTGTCAACTAAGGTTGATAACTGAAAAGACTTCACCGTAACCTTGTTTTGCTATTAATGCATGTTCTTGCAATGCCATTTCCCCCCTTTGCCATAGAAATGCTAACATATTACATCTGCTGGAACTGGTTGGCTATGTCAGTTAATCATGGAAGGAAGGCTGTGTGAAGGAAACTGAATCTGTTTATCACATGGCAGGAGTGTGAAAATGTAATAAATCATCACTAATATGAGCTGCCCTCAACAACGCTAATGAGTTTAAATCATATTCAAGGAAAGCTGGAAGAAGCCGATTATTTACATTCAAAAGAACATTTCGCCAATGTCATATTAATTAGCACAGGATGCTGCTGAGATTAAGCATTTAAACCATCTGGGAAGATGGTATTGCATTTATTCCAAGGGATTGTGTGAAACGTACGTCACTCATTGGTCAATCAAATGTTAAATAGTGAATGATAGCTAGCTTATGATAGCAAGAAACCTGGTTTGAGGGATTATAAGAAAATCAATATGGCCTTTCAATTGCAAATTCACCACAAATTCATTGATTTAAAAGAAATAAAGGGGCCTTTATGTCTTTATGACTAACCTGGTGTTTATTTTCTTCCCATTTTTTAATTGGCTGGGGCTTAAAGTAGATTTAATCCAAGGAAATTTTCCCACTTATGTGATCTCATAGAAGAAAACCCCTCCCCTGGCCTGATACTCATCTCTGCTTTTCTGTAGTGTGGAGTGGCTCAGTAGAAGCTCATTTACATACTGTAGGTGATAAATCAGCATGTTTGGTGAGCTTGTGGTATTAAAAACATGTATTATCTAAGGTGCATTTCGGTTTGCTGAACAACCACTACTTTCAGGAACTTAATACATTTACATTTTTATACCCAACAAATTGCTTTAAATGGATATTTTCTTTACAAATTTAAGATTGAGCTGAATGTGTAATTTTAAAATTGAGCTGAATATCACACTCAAGGTTGTGCGGTTGTACTGAATATTAGCACAGCTGTGATGCGGTCAGAGGCACAAGGCTGCAACCCATGTACTAAAGATATCACAGCCATGCTGATATTCAGCACAACAGGAGGACATTGAGTGTGATATTTATACAACAGTTCCACAAACACCATTTTTGCTCCTCCAAAATAAATCCTTCCACGGCTGGTGGAATTAACTTACCGCGACGGACGGAGCCAATGCACTAAAAAGCTAATGAGCAAATAGCTAATGTAGTATTTAGGATGTACAATGCCTTGTTGCGCACACCAAGTAGTGAACAAGTGGTTAGCCATGAACAGAACAACACCGGCAGCTCAGAGGCAACCTGGAACGACTTAAAAGCAATTACTAAGGAGACAAAGTGTTGTTTAAGATGACATAATTTTAGTGTAATTAACAGTTGATAGAACGCCTGTGACATAGAGTGTTGAACATAGTTAAATCTTCCAGTGCTTTTATGAATATAAATTAAAAGAAGAAGGGTTATTGCTTTTAGTGTCCACCTCACCTTGATATTCTTACCTAGTCCCAAATTCGGGTTGGGGGGTGGGGTGGGTGCAAATATATATGCTTGCACGATAAGTTCTCTGTTTATTATCAGCAAAGAGAGAGAGCATATTTAAGCTTTTGGCCAGGTGCCTTGTGTCACGTACATCTGGTACACCAAAAGGACAACTCATTAGCATGCGGGTCATAGAGAGACACAGAGACAGATTAGCAGTTCCAGTTAGACAGAAGGGTTCCAATGGACACAAGCTGTTTGTATGTATATTTGTCTGGACACTGGCTATAGGAATTATTACCATGTAAGGAAGCAATCCAGGGCACTGGTGGCTCAGTGGTAGGTGTTCCGCCTGCCATGCAGAAGGCCTGGGTTCGATTCCCAGCCAGTGCCCAAACCCCAGCCACTGGATGCAGTTCCGGTCCCAAGCCCGGATAAAATGGGAGGGTTGCGTCACGAAGGGCATCCGGCGTAAAACCTGTGCCAAGTTGTAGTGCGGACTGGATATTCTGCTGTGGCGACCCCTTGTCGGGAGCAGCCGAAAGACCAACAACAAGGAAGGAATCCGGAATGCCTTGAGCAGGTTGTTTTATGGGCATCGAGGCATGGGAAAGTTCACACAATAAAGGAAAATCTTACACACACTAACTATGCCACTGCAACCTTTCATCATCTATTTCATATTTCATCTCACAAACCAACCATTTGTCCATCTCGGCCATGAGTAAACACCTTGTTATTTCTTAAAATTTCTGCCATTTCCCTTCGGTATTTCTCATTAGCATAAATACAGACACATGGGCTTGTCACTGCTTTTGTTACAGTTGCAAATCGTCCTTTCCCTGTGCTGCAGTTCTTCAGGCCAGTAACTAAAAAATAATAATAAATAAATAAATAAAACAGCTGTATGAGTAATAAGACGAAGGATAGGATCTGGAGGCACTTCACACCCGCTGGGTTCATTCAACAAGAGGTGGGAGAATGTAAACAGAGCATGTTTGTCCTCCGTGGTTCTACAGAACACTGCGCAGATGTTACAGGCTCTCACCTGGGACCTCCACATACACACGGCTACATTCATTATTAATCAGGGCTCTGGTGTTGGGAGGATTGGCTCTGTAATGAAATATGTGCAGTGACTGCAAGGTGGGGCCTGCTGCTCAGTCGCTGTTCAAGAAAAAAAGCGATGCTCGGATAACAATCAGTGCGTGGTGAATGTGCCGGTTTAAGCCAGGTTTTCTGGGCTCGGCCTTCAGAAAAATGCAACGTTCTTTGTTAGATTTGTGTTGTGCAGAAACACTAATAAAAATTATTTCAAATTTAAAGTCACTATTCTTGATTAACGTTAAGGATCATTTCCCATTCCGTCAAGGGCTTTCAAATTCGTTCAATATTTTTTAAAATTATTAATTTACATTAAATTACAAAAAAATTACATTCATACTTTTATTAGACTTGTAATATCTTATATTCATTTAAAGTAATATTGAATAAGTTTAGCTAGATGTGCCTCTTTAATGTGAAAAATATCATAATTCACACCGGTTAGTGTCAAGAAATGACGTCATTACCTTTTGTGCGCCTCGGACTCATTGATACCCACGATGCACCTCTGCAGATCCTTTAAATATATTAAACTGTAATGGTTAGGATGCTTTATATTTCAGTGTAAATCAGGAAAATCAACCTTTAGAGGCTGATAAAAATAGTGAATCGTGAAGACACACTCGTGCCCTGCCGAGTTTCATATCTTTTTCTCCCTCTAAAAAAAAAAATAATAATTTAAAGCCCTAATGGGCTTGTTAGTGGGCTGACAAGTTGAATCAGGTGTGGGACAAGGCAGGGGGTCTGCAAGGCTTGAATTCAAAGTCATTATGATGAGCTATGATGAATTTTACTGAATAAATAGTTGCATCAATATTGCTCAGAGACTTTAATCCCACAACAGGAATTGTTATTATGCTTCCATTGTAATCTGAAAAATATTCGACCTTGGCAGATATCCTTTAACATTTAGTAGAGAAGGTCATGCTGTTATGGTTGTCAGTCGTATGTCAGTCGTAAGAGTTCAAGTGTGCTGCACAGTTACTTGACATGATGGAATTTAGGGGACCAATCCGGAGCAGAAGAAGAGATGAGGAATGGAAGCTGGTATTAGGTTGCAGGCAGAAATCAAGATAAGGTAGATATGACTTAGGATACAACTTGATCAGAATGATCAAAAAACATAAAACACAATCAGTTTTAATGTAATATATGAGATTAAAGAGCTGTCTTTTTTTTAAGGAAGTTACATATACTGTACATCAATCAACCATAACATTAACATCACCTCCAGGTAAACTGACCAACATTGATCACCATCAATACACCAGTAAACTGGTGACAGGATCATGGGCACCAAAGGTTCACCCATGCCTGTGTGGACCAAAGGTCTGATGCCACAGAAAAGCCGATGTAGTACAATTCGCTAAAAAAAGTCACTACTGGCCATAATAGAACACCCAGTGCACCGCAGCCAATCGTGGACTGGTCCCAGCAGAAAGAGACCCCAAGCCCCAAGGTCTCCAACCTTCCGAAACCCCAACAAATCAGAATCAAAACAGGATTGTCAAGTGCATTTGCAAAATCAAGCACCGTGATGAAAGTGAGACCAAAACTTACCTCTGCTGCAGAGGAAATGTTCATTTAGAGTTACCCGCCTCAGAAATCACCAATTAACAAACAGCATCTCAGATTAGAGCCCTTATGAAGGATTTACAGACCATAAGTAGCAGATATACATCTCAATATCAACTGTTTAAAGGAGTTTAAACTGTTTAATATTTTATAATAAAAATCAGGAAGACTATGGAGTTAAATGGTATGTCAAAACGTTTGACATGAAATTTTGTTTCATCATCATCACTGTCATCATCACCTTGACAGCTGGGCAGTGCTCTGTTCCACTCAGGTCGGTTGGTGTTTCCCATTACACAGGTAAGCGTGGAGTAGCCCTGCAGTTGGTAGCCTGGTTCGCAATGGAACGTCAAACTGGAGCCCAGTTTATAGTCACTGCCGAGACGAGTACCATTCATCACACTGCCTGGGTCGAAACACGCCTCTCTCAGCTTGGCTAGTGAGCAAAAGACAAATAACAAAGGAAATGAGAAGAGTAAAACATGCATAAATATCCGGAAAAAAATAATCCCCTTTTTCATTATCAGTAATAATTTTTTGAGAGGAGGCAAGTTGTGTAGTGGTTAGCACTGTGTGCACCTCCAGGGTCAAGGGTTCGATTCCTGCCTCAGGGACAGTGTACGTGGAGTGCGCATGTTCTTCCCATGCTTGGTGGGTTTCCTCCTGTACTTCGGTTTCATCCCACAGTCCAAAGTCATGCAGAGTATTCTAATTGGGGTTTGTAATTCCCCATAGTGTGTGAGTGAGCGAATTGGCACCCTGTCCCCACCTCGTGTACACCCCACCTCGAGTCTGATGTGCAGGAAAGCAAGTGAGTATTTTTCTTTTAGCTTTGAAAATCTCTTTGGGATAAAAAAGATGGTGGGTTTTTTACTAAACAGTAATCCTAACTCATAAACTCCTTTGTTCTTTTCCTTTGTTGGGAAAAAACTAAAAAGTTACAGGTCAACATGAAGGTTACAAGTGCTGATCCTGACGACACCCTCTATAAATGTTAAACATCGACCGAGCGCATTTTTTTATCTATTTATTATTAGGATTCTGAACATCTAACTAAAAATACCACAGAGCTGCAATAGCAAAAAATAAAATAAAATAAAATAAAAATGTAGACATCAAGCTAGATAGCAAGCACATAAAAAGTAGTTCAAAACCCCAAAAACAAATACATGTGGCCTGAGGGTGGGTCCAGCCCCAACTGCCTGTGGCTGGAGCATAATGAGTACTGCAATCCATCCCAGTCGTCGGCTCGTTAGAGAAAGAATAAAGGAGCTGCTTGCCAGAAGAGAAAAGAAAGAAGACGCTAGAGGATCAGTGCTTGCATGCAATAGTGCAGTAATTGCCTTTTCTCTCCGCCTCCCAAAAGATTCCTTAGATGAAATTCACACTCATCGACGCAAGCCAACAGCACCGCTAGAGCCATATAGGAGCTAAGCCTAGTTTTAAACAAAATACGATGATACAAGAAGGTTAGGGACAGCCAAATGGGACTGTGTGGTGGTGATACGCCGCATATAAACATTAAAACAATCTGAGAGTAAATAATACAGCTTGTTGAGTAGATTGGCAGCACAGGAAATTCATATCCATATCGTGTGCTGGTGTTATATCATAGCCATCACACATGGCTAAATCTGATACTAACTATACAGATGAAAATAAAAACTCTTTCTTTGCAGAACTAATAGGCATCAGTGTGAAGTGGAATGCAGAGCACACTAATGTGGTTAAGTAATGCAGCACTATGCAGAAATGTAGTTAAGTAAAAGCACAACCATTTGCTGCACTTTGGAGTGGAGTAAAAGTAAAAAGTACCGTCTACTAAAACTACTCGTAAAATTCAGATATATGCAATATCTACTGTATATTAGTACAGTAATGAAAGACATGTACTAAGTTACTGGTTATCAGCAGCCCCTTGTTCTACTACTGCCAGAAAGGCATGTTCAGATTTCACATTAAACACAGCCATTAAAGCTTTATTTACAATCAAGGAACCTTATATTCACATTTCTGGTCAAATACACATACTAAATATGCAAAAAATATAATCTTCCCCACCGACGACCAGTCAGAGAGGGCCGAAGACTATCATGTGCTTCCTCCGAACTACGTGACACCAGCCGACCACTATCCGCCCCTTCCACTTGCATGAGTTCAGAGACGCCCATGACTGGCTGTAGAGCTGTGATTGATGTGAGAGCTTAGTGCCTCCCATTCCTTCCCGCTGAAAAAGCTCGGCCAATCAGCTACAGCATCACCTGGGAATTAAATTAGTGATCTCTGGATAATAGGGTGAGCACTTTACCACTACGCACTCGGGGGTTAAAAAGATGTACTTCTAAGGCAAAAGTTTATGTGCATGCGCGGCTTGGAACTGGGCTGCTGAAGGAAAGCACAATTCAGAAGATAATTTATTACCACAATGTCAGCACTGAATTAAATGTACACCTATTGTTTCTGCCCATTTACCAACTGATATGGGCAAAAAAATAAATTTTGATAATGGAGTAACACACCAGTATGTAGTGCTTCCCCAAAATTGCTGCCACAGAGATAGAGGCATATAATTGTCTGCAATGTCATTGTGTGCTGTTGCATTAATTTATCTCTTTACTGTATGTATCTTGTTCAAGCATAACAATGCACAAAGCAAGATCCATGATGGATTGGCTCATGAGGAATATTGTGGAAGAACTCAAATCCTGACCTCTACTCAACAACTACTTTGTGAGAAATAAAAAAAAAGGCTATGTGCAAGACCTCAATTCCTTATGTCACTAATGCTCCGAAATCCAATGCAAAGCCTTTTTCTCTGGGATCCTATCATACACATAGTTTTATATTCTACTTTAAAAAAAGTTTAGAGAAGTTGACTGTTGCAATGTCAGGCTCCTGACCAGAAACAGAGCTGAATGAGAAGCTCAGAAAAATTGAAGTGAAGCACTCAGCAGACTGTCAAAGGCTGAAATGTGTCTCACACAATAAGACTATATCTTCCTAAACATGTGAAGCCGTCTGCAACAGGCCTTCAGTGTGTAGAAGAAAAGGAGCAAGTTGTGCTGCAGCCAAAAAATATGGCAGAAGTGAAGTCCGTTTCAAAGCTCTTGAGTTATTGTGGACATTTCTTGCCAACCTGTGTCCTGGCTCTCTGCCCTGGTAAGGAGAAAAAACAGTGTAGCAATAGAGCCGGAAGCACTGGAAAGCCTTATTTTGAGAAAGAAAAAAAAAGTGGCAGGAAAATAAAATTGAACACAGGTACTTATGCTCTGTGATAGCGTTGTGTAATGTGATGGTGTTGGCAGACGAAGTGCCAGTTGATGCCATTTTTGCTCTTTAAAGAATACTGTGGAACTAGATTTGTGTTAAAAAAAATAAAAAAGAATGAAGAAAAATAAAAAAATTAAGAGTGTGAGGGGTACAGACTCGAATCGTTAAGTGTGTGAGGAGAACAGACTGGGAACAGATTGCACTCATCTTAAGTCTGGACGCTAGACGCAGTGACATAGTGTTGCACTGGTCATTGACCTGACCTGGACTGCGTACCATCAATAGCCAGTGAACATAAACGAGAATCGTGGGCAGGATATGTAAAAAAATAAATAAATAAATAAAAATGCTGGTGAATATTAATATTGAATATTAATGAAATTCAAACAAATAAATACATAAAATGTATTACTATTAACACTAAATAAAACTGAATGTAATAATACATTACATAGCGCTTACGGGGACTGTCAACCACTTAAAATATATATATCCAAAGAGATCAAACCTTTTCATGTACGTGCCAAAAAGTCCAAACTACAAAGATTCTACAAAGGTTCAGCTACCCAATACATACTGTAGGTCTCAAAGTGTGAGTTGGAATCTGAGGATTTGTCATCTCTGGATCTACTTCATTCACAGCTGTGATTAAAATCCACAAAATCTCTCCAGGACCAGCATGGGACTGATGATTTTAGAAAGAAGGTAATCTTCCTGTTCCAAAAGCAGAATCCATCAATTAGGAGCAGCCTTTATAGCCAGAGGTGGTTTTTCACCATGATCCTCAACCTCTCATAAGGATCCCATGACCTTAGCAAACTAGTTCAGCACCACAGACAGTGGCAAAATAAGGATCACTGAGACCTCAAAAAATATCTCCAAACTTTTCTCAAGCAGCAAAGCCTCAGAAAGCTCCAGAGGCACCATTACTGAAGGTTGCACTTGACCAGAGCATTAAAAAATCAGCAGTTATCCGGTGGGGTCTTGAACATCGCACTTGGTTAACAACCCTGCTGGAATTTGCTTACTTTTTAGCTTGTACTCTTTTAGTAGTTACAGATCAATTATTATTCTTTTTTTTTGTTTTTTTTTTTTGTTAAGGAGGTTATTTGTCTAAAGGACACGATGAGTTAAGGAAAAATAATTTTTGATACCATATGGGGCATTTGTGTAGTTAATCCACCTGCCAGCATGTTGTCATTTTTTGGGGCGTGAAGGAAAACAAAAGAACCTGGAGGGTATGTGAACCCAGGGAAACATGCTAAGCTCCACATAGTAATCCAAGCTCAGGATCACCGAAGACCCTGGAGCTGCAACACAGCACTGTTAGGTACTGCCACATTTACCCTTGTATTCCAGATGAAAGCCTGTATAGCTCACTGAACCGTCACTGCGGAAGGCTATGTGCATGATGTTCGAGCTGCTTTCTATCTTCTCTGGCAGCTTGCTGTCTTGAAATGTCCCAATCAGATGACTGTTGGTGTGCGGGCCATCATAAATGTACAGGAAGTCATAATTGGGCTCGATGCTGAAGCTGAAATGGAAAGCAAAGACTCATGAATTTGAATATTTCACTGCCATAATACATGCGTTATCAAAAATATTTAATCATAGCCTTGTCACTGTTATGTTATACAATCAGGTCTATAAGTTTTGGAACAAACTTTGGAAGATTTTTAACATTTTGCCTCTGTACACCAATGAAATTAAATAAATCCGTCAAGACGTGAGTCAAGTCAAGACTTTCAGCTTTAATTCATGGGGTCTGACAAAAGTGTGGCGTTAACCATTATGGAATTACAGACATTTTAAGGCACACGTTCCCATTTTGGTGGCTCATAAATAATAGAACAAGGTAACATAATTACAAAAATAAAGATTGATTTTATGCTTGAATGATAATCCTTTGCAATTAAAGTGTGCCTAAAATATGGAACCCATGGACATGACTAAATTCTGAGTTTTCTCCCTTGATATGCTTTGCCAGGCATTTACTGCAGCTGCCTTCAGCTGCCGCTTGCTTGTAGGTTTTCTGCTTTCAGTAAGTGAAAAGCATTCAATATTAGGTTGAGATCAGGTGACTGACTTGGCAAATGAAGAACATCATCCTTGATAAATTCCTAGGTAGGTTAAACTGTATGTTTTGAGTGATTACCCATCTGCAATAAGCGACGTCCTAGCATTCAGCGTGTGTCAGAGTCTGAGCACGGCCCAATACACTTCAGAATTCACCCAGTTTATTTGTCTTCCATGATCTTGCAGGCATTTTACTGTTTCTGAGATTGCCACTCACTTGTTTCTTTTAAGAACGTCCAACAATGTTGTATTGTCCACAATGTTTCTGCTATCAATCTGATTGGCTTATTTTTATTTTTAGGTTATAATGGTCTCTTTCAATTGCATAGACACCTCTTTGGATCTCATGCTGAGAGTTCGAGTGAACATCTACGAAATGCAAATGTACAGGCCAGAGAAGGCCATGCAACTACTGTACTTGTCAGCAATTTGTTCCATTATTTATGGTGCACCAAAATAGGGGGTAAGATTAATGCCACACCTTTAAATCAAAGCTGAAAGTCTGGACATCATTCACATGTTGCAGTATACAGAGGACAAATGCCAAAAAAACTCATCTTTGTGCCAAAAGTCTCTGAAAATGACATATTCAAATGATAGTGCTTCAAGTACTGTTTTGACAATACTGGTGGAAGCCGATCTCTAAAATGTCACTCGAAAATCAATCATAGCTTTTCAGAAAATCATAGCATATGAGTTACATCATTTCCATCCTCATCGATTCATTCAGTAAGCCTAGGTGACTCAGTCTATGGATAGAAATGGGCTCATCCTGAAAGAGATCACTCATGTCAGGATAAAGCTGATCAGTCAGAGGAACTTTATTGATCTGCAGTGATGCGTCCCTCTTGAGAAAGACAAGTGGAGCCAAAGTATGGCAGGGGATTAAAACATGCCTCACAGCATAAAAGATCCAATGGGTATTTTTTCCTTCAATTTATCTGAATCTAATTATCGATTCTGGATTAACTGTATTATGAACCCAAAGAATCCATGACAAAAAGAGGAGGAATCCATATCTATAAGGTGTATTCCACCCTAGCAGACACAAGCTGAAATATGTTCAGATCATAGGCACATTTGAAAAGGTGGCTCTTTATACGTCAAGAGTCTGATTCATGGACTAAAAAATGGCATTATTGAAAATCGAGGACGAAATGGTCCCGAACGATGATAAAAATGATATTCTGTGTAATGGACGTAAAAACGCTCCACTTTGCACTTTTAAAATGTAGGTAAAAATTCTCAGACTTCTCAGGAGAAACGATTCTGCCTGAAACACCCCCTTTTATCTCTTCCGTTATACCGCAGAAGAAAATGATGTGCATTTCCCAGAGACTAATGCATG
This sequence comes from Channallabes apus, assembly GCA_030522415.1. Taxonomy (NCBI): domain Eukaryota; kingdom Metazoa; phylum Chordata; class Actinopteri; order Siluriformes; family Clariidae; genus Channallabes; species Channallabes apus. Next base: position 11,865,197 of record CM060115.1, on the reverse strand, counting down.
AAAATGCTGTATGTACTGCTATGTCAGATTAACTTACTTTCCTTAAAATCTCCATTTTAGCTGAAAAAACATGATTCCAGTTTACAGAACACAAAAAGGAAAGAGTTTACCTGATGAACGCTAATGAGATGACATAATCGGGGTGCACTGTGATGAACCAGTCGCAGTCCTTGCTGTGTGGGTAGGGGTGAGGAAAGTTTGGAGAGAGGATAAATCCTGATGAGCCAGTGATGTTTCCTCCACAAGGAGCTAAAAGGCAAGGGATAGGACATTATTCATTATTATTAATTGGAAAAGACAAACCAAGGGACACCAGTGATGGGCGTGTCGAGGTAAGAAGGGAAGCACATGAAGTGATGCATTTTATCAAGCATTATATCACTGCCAATGTAACGCTATTACAACGTTTGGACAACCAAGCTTTATCCCAAACCTCGCAACATGACATGGTTTACACCACTTTCTCATTGATTCGCTTTGTATACCAGCACTTGTACCAGTTGTGTTTCATTCCTATTAGCTTCTGGTTAAACTGTTGTGGTTTAATTACCCTTTGCAATGCCCAGTGTGTGTTATACACCATCGTTTCTTGTTCCTACAGTATTAGACAAATCTTAGACCGAACCAAAGTCTTAATTAACCAAAGTCTGGGCTTGTCCAGGAACTGAACGGTAAGATCAAACATGTGACAGATAAAAAAAACAAGCTTTTATAAATAAATGAGGTGTCTGAATCGCATTGTGATCGATTGAATTGCAAAGTATCCTTTAAAGCCAGTAGGGGTTCATTTATTACCTACACTTCCATTATTACTTCCTAGTTTATTTATTACTGTAGAATCCATTTTAACATCTTGTACCAGCATGCAGGCAAAGCACATGACAAATCAAATCAACCCAAATCAAATCAATGCACTGCTTCACTTTGTCAGGACTATAAAGAGAGAAGGAAAAGGACAACACATTCATCACTCCGAATTTTAACAATAAAATAACTTCAAGCTTTTTTATATATATAAATATATATATATATTTTTTTTTGAACAATAGTTTTGCAAACTGCAGCTGATTGCTGAATTCCGGCAAATTTCCCCATCACAGGACACGCCTCATATACTTGGCGTCTGAATGCTGACTGAGCACTCGATCAGATATTTCTGTCAAAAAGATTTATTATTAAAGAAGTTTTCTCGTCTGACTCATTTTCCGGCTGGACTTCACGGTGTTCCACTCTGCCATGGCAGGTGTGAAATGCTTGAAATGAGGTGCACCCAAAGTTCCCAAAGGCCTTTTAAATGGAAGTTCTGCAAATTAAAAAATCTCACCGATGCAGGTAGGAGGGCTCGGTTGCCAGTAATATCGGTTTTCCACCTGAATGCAGGTGATCCGAGACTCGCCCTGGAGTTCGTAGCCTGGGTCACACACAAAGGTCATGGTGTCGCCCGGTTCCTTGCCCTCGCCGCTCCGTGTGCCGTTCATCGGGGTTCCTGGATCCCTGCAGGCGGTCGCTACTGAACCTGGGAAGAAAAACAAAACAAAGCAACAGCATCAATTGTTTTAAGTGTTATTGTAATGGGATATGGGATAAGGATGTGTGAGACTCAGGTTGAGAATTTTCATGACATTGGTTGCTCTTTAAAATGTTTACTGAATTGCTAATCCTTCTTATCTTTTGAAAATGTTCTAGTTTTAAAATCCTTTCTGATAGAGAAAATTTCGGTAAAGTGAATGGCAGTCGATTGCTACTGTATGACAATCGGAGATGATAAAACAGGGCTGGAAATTCTCAGGAGTTTATTCATTCTCCTGTAGCCTTCCATCAGATTCACAGGACAAATTTTGTGGTTTTTAGTCTTGACTCAAGGCTTTGACAAATTTTTTTCACATATTGATTCCTCAGCATTTACCTGCTCTCCTGGCTGACTGAAAATTAATCCAACAACTCAATCTATTATATTGCGGCTTGCACGAATAATTTAGCTTGTCATACTGACATCTGTGGCAGAATTGAACGCAAATTTATCTATTCTAAACATGTGTGTACTATAAATTCGAGGAGCTTACTGGAAAAGTCGATAGCGAAGCCAGACTTGCTGATGTAGAAATCGGTCTCGAACTGAATGGTAACGATGTTGAGGGTGCTGTGGATCCCGTCGGGCAGCAGGGAACCACTTACTTCTCTCAGAAGCATCTCGTTATCCGGACGGCCATCCCATACCTTCAGGATGTCATGAGATGCTTCTGTGTCAAAGGCTAGAAACTGGAGGCTTTGGAGAGAGAAGGAAGTAACATGATTCGAATTCTAATGAGACCTTTTAAAAGTTCTTATTCTGCTTTTTAATGGAGAACCCATCCTTACATCCATCCATGCATTATCTATGACTAAGGGCAATTTGGAAATGCCAATCAAAATTAAATTCATGCATCTGGACTGTCGAGGAAACCAGACTACCCGGAGGAAACCCACCAAGCTCCGGTAGAACATCCAACCTCCATGCACACAACCCAAAGATGGGATTCAAACCCCCTATTGTGGAGATGTGAGGTGACCGTGCTAACCACTAAGCCACTGTGCTGCCTCAGTAGGAAACCTAATTAGCAAAAAATTAATCCACACTTTGTTTCTTGTGTCAAGATGAATAAATCTTGCTCTGGATCTGGATCTCAGATTTGGCCAATTTCAATGTCTTTCTTTGGTAGTGACACCAAATCAAAGCAGACTGGCTCACTAATGGACGTCCATCATTTCTCTGATCAGCTGCTTCACACTGTGCATCCGGAGACCATTCAACACAGTCTTGATCGTTGTCTTCTTCTTCATTACTGTGATGCTCTGAGGCTTTATCACAGAATATAATTAGCAGACATATTTTAACATTTATTTCCTCCTTTCCTCCTCTGGGTCACTGCTGATCCGGTCTACTAAACTATAATTAATTCAACTTTCTCCTTTGTAAATCCCTTTAAATCAGTGACCTACATATATTGTTTTAGCAGCACCTAAAATGATAAAGATCTAAACCTCGGCCAAATATTGGCAGTAAAACTTAAGAAAGAACTTAAGCTTTCTATAATGTGTTAACAAATTTTTGTATTTTGTGCAGAAAAGCTGAGGTACCTGACAGTATTGCCCGAGTCCACCTCGATGGTCCATGTACATCGGAGATTGTTGTCGTAAGGGAACGGGTATCCAGGAGATAATATCCTTCCTGAAGCTTCACCTTTAAAATTTCCACCACATTCCGCTACAGGAAATCAGAATAAACAGGTTATTACGCTGTCATATCTTTTCTTGTTTTCCTTGATCGAACAGACTTTTTTCAGATAAAGGTTAACGTGCGAAGAATCAGATGTATTGGATCAGAAAAAAATGCATGGTGAAGCAAGGGCGTGGTAGCACAGAACTCGCTTAGGAAGGTGACTTAAAGCCAATGTAATTAGAAAACATAATTCAGCTAATTTGATAATTTCATTGAAGCATTATTTACTAATGTTTGACTTATTGCAATTGTACATGAATTACATAAAAAGGACAACAATTATAAAATGAAATGACATTAATTTACATTACAACATGCAATTAAATGTGACATAAACAAAAAATATATATTTATTTACATACTTAAATGAAATGCTAGTACAGTACCTATTGTCACTGATAAATGTAATAAATTCCTGATTTGTATTAACAGTTACTGTAATACAGTATACTGTATATACATATAATTGTAACCTTAAATTCAATTTTTGTTGTTTCACTTTTGTTTTTATGATATGTTTTAAATAAATACTGCCGAAACCATTTGAGTTTCAAAATTTTTCATCTTCTTCTTCTCCTTCTTGTTATTGTACAATTTATGATCATACACTGGTCCATTCCCCAAACGTGGGCTAACGCTAAAGATGCTTACGCATATGCAGAGCATCATGCTTTAAGTGCACTTCTTTGCTCCCATGTTTAATTAATGCGAAAACCCTATACGATCCCAAACCCACTCTGGAAGCCGCGCATTCATCATCATGGGGGGAAAAAAAGTATATACAATCATAGTTATCACAGCGCTCGTCATAAACACGGATTTCGAAGCCACATATGGAGCACCAGCGCTAACAGCCGCTAAGTCATAATTGCGTAGCATAAGCTTTTTTGCAGATGATGGGAAGAAAAATGAGCTGGGTGGAAACGCTTTAACCAGCTGTTCTGTCTCTTTAGCGGTGATGTGGCTTTACTGAAGGGATGAGGATGAGAAATTCTAGACAACTTATTACGTATCACTTAGTAAGTCTCATTACAGCTCTCAGCATTGATTGATTGATTGATTGATTGATTGATTGAAGAGGAAGAAAATAACATGCAAGAGGCTAGTAAGGCAGTGAAGGTTTATCCAGCTAGAGCAGTGCAGCATGGAATTTCTTTCCGCCTGTTTTGCTTGTCATTTTACTGACTCTAGAAGGACCTGTTGTTACAGAATTTGGTCGAGTGTAAGAGCCAGACAGTAGATCATGGTATTAAGTGTTTTGAGTAAATACTGGGCAAAGATTACTGACAGGGCATGTAACCAAGGGCTCTGGCTCCTAAAGAGGACTATCTATGATTAATGATTTGGCTACTGTATTACACCAGGACTGGCTCGTGACAACAGATTTCACTGCAGAGTGCACTGCAAAAAAAAATTACACTTCAGCAAGTGAAACATTCTTAATTCTAGCCAAACCTATCTATAATTTCTTATACTGTAATATGATTACAACAAATCAAATATAAGGTTATTAAGGTTATTTATAGTAAAAAAAATAACTATAATAATAAATTATACGTGTAAAAAATCTTGTTCTACTGGAAGATAATTTTGTTTCTTTAAAAAAAATAGCATGATTATCTGCAAGTAGAACAAGATATTTTTTGTTTGTAATTTTAGCAACATTTTACTAGAAACAAGCTAATAATCTTATATTTTGGTTGTTGTAATCTAATTCTAATAAATTATAACTAGGTTTGGCTAGATTCAAGAATATTTCACTTGTTAAGGTTTTTTACAGTGTGGAGGAGGACAGTATTACAATGCAAAAATCTATATTTTAGCAAGAGAAAATATCTTGAATCTAAGCAAATTTATCAACACTTTCGTAAAATAGGATTACAACAAACTGAATATTCGATTAGTATTATTTGTAATTTCACTAAAATTTTAGTGAACAAAATCTTGTTCTATTGCCAAATTGCTAGTTTGAAAGAAGAATTTTTTTTGGTCAAAGAACTAGATTTCATTTTATTATAAGAACTGATGCAGTAGATACAGTGTTGTAAAAAAGGATTTGTCCCCTTCCTCATTTTATTATTATTTTTTTGCATTTGTCACAGTTAAATAATTGAGATTATCAAACAATTTTTAATATTACACAAAGATAAGCACAGTAAATAAAAAATACAGTTTTTAAACGATCATTTCATTTAGTAAAGCTGTCCAAACCTGCCTGTCCCTGTGTAAAATAGTAACTGCCCCCTTGCTACACTAAACCCATTTTTTGGAAAGCTAAGTTAAATTTCACTTGCCAGACCTGTTGAATCAGGAAATCAATAAAATTGATCCTTGACAAAGTCAAGCATTCTAAAAGATGGTTCCAAGTCATTTTTAAGGCTTTGGGGCTCCAACAAACTATGGTGAGAGCTATTATCAACAAATGGAAAGGGGCAATACTTTTTCACAGCACTGTAGTTTGGCTAGATTCAAGAATATTTCACTCGCTAGCATGTAATTTTTGCAGGGTAAAAATGTCACGGTGTCGAAGTAAATTAGTTCCAGTGGCTTGACTTATGCTATAGGCTACTACTATAGTGAACATACCGTAGAGTATAGTGTAATTTTTTGTAATTTTGTCTAAACATTGTGGTAACATTATTGATGTTGGGGCACCATTGGTAACGGGTTGTTTTTGTTTTACTTCTATAAAATGACATTGGACCTACGTTGACAACTTGACTTTGTGATATACTGTAACTAAATTAGTGATTCAAAGTAAGATTGCAAATACAACTTCAAAGCAATATTTGTTAACAGCATTTATTTATATACCCACACCTCCTAACAGAAATTAATTCATGAAATGCTTATCCTTCTTTCTGCAACTAAGTTGAAACGGTGGTCTCTATGGTGAAAGCACTCCATGCCAATCACTGGTTCACCAGCAAAGCTGCTGCCGGGGCTAATAAATGCACATATATTGCTCTGTCAAACAAAGTAACTCATCCCAGTAAATATATATATATCGCACATCTGTAATTTAACAAACTGTTATATCGGGAAGCAACCAAAAGGAACAAAAAGGAAGAAAGTTAACAAATAAATCAACCAGTTTGTATGTTACTGTAAAAAGTGATAATCAAAGACGATCATGTCATCCAGGTATAATCACAAAGTGTAACACAGAGTAAATCCCTTTTTGAACAAATTCATGGCAAAAAAACAATATTCTCAGAATATCCCAATTTCCTCAAGTACAATTTTCTTCGGGGTATCTTTCGAGTAGAGGATAACAGGATTAAATCATCCACATTGATTATTCAGAAGAATATCCAAGTGTGTGCAGAACTGCATCTAAACAAAGCAGAATTTGCAAATATCGAACTGCAAAATTGCAATGGACTTGTGTGACACATTTAAATCAGTTCCTTTTTTTTATGCAAGCATGAGAAAGAAATTTGGTTTACTGCTTATACAGTAAACAAAATATAGGCCATTTCCAGAAAAAATACATTTAACCAAATACCTATGCAGGAAGGGAGCTGATGGTCCCATGTGCGCCTCTCTCCTGTCATACACCTGAGCAGACTGCTGCCATGGAGTGTGTAGCCTGGGTCACACTGGTATGTGACAGTACTTCCTGCAAAGTGGCCTTGGTCGCTCACTTTGGAGCCGAACTGCGGCACGCCTGGCTCGTCACAGTGAGAGAGCTCGAAACCTGAGAAAGGACCAGAGAGAGCTGGGATTAGTGTGAGGAAATGGATGCTGCACTGGTTTGTTTTAGTGTAATAGCTTTATCCTGCTCAGGGAAGCATTAGAGCCAAAGTCTATCAAGAAAACACAGAGGAAAACGTATTGCTCAAGACTGGCCATGTGACCCTTCAGCAATGCTACTGAAAGTGATCCTGGTTAAAGATGCAAATTCACGCTTCTTTCATAGACTAAACTAACAACCTTTTTCCATTCTAAGCTGGATCACTTCAGTCCACCTTGCTGGCTACCCAAGTTTGGTGGAGTGAAATGGTTATGGAAGGACCCTTTTTTAAAAAGCAGAGAATTTGCAATTATAAAACAAACCTTAAATGACCGTTGAAGAACCCTTATTATGGCGCTTTTCCACTGCATAGTACAACGCGGCACGGTTCAGTTCAGCTCACTTTTGGGAGGTTTTCCACCGGGAACAGTACCTGGTACCTGATAATTTTTTTAGTACCACCTCAGCCGAGGTTCCAAGCACGCCGAACCGTTACCAAAAACGTGATGTGTAAACTCTGCTGGTCACTGATTGGCCGGAGAAAATCGTCATTACTGCATCACTGAATTTGCGACACGAGGCACAACAGAACCGCTATATTTAGAAACAGCCAGAGAAGGATCGGACGCAGCTTTTTGTATTAACCAAAATTTTTCTTTTTCAAAATTTTCTCTTTTTAAACAAACTCCTTCATCTTGCTGTTAAAAACATCCACATGCCGAGAATGAAGAACACCATGCCGTCGATATGCTCCATTGTTGTGTGTTTGTTTGTGGCGCGTTTACGATGATGTCACGGCAGTAGAGGCGGCGCAACTATAACGACACGTGAATAATCCCGCCCACTCTACAGTGGTACTAAACTGCAGTGGAAGCGCAAACCGAGCCGAACTGAGCCGAACCGAAATGAGCTGTGCCGTACTATGCAGTGGAAAAGCGCCATTAGACAGCTAGAGAATATTGATTTGTACTGTGTGTAAGTATGATTGCCCAATCCTCATTCCCCTACAACCCAGCATTCACATTATTAATGTGCACATTAATGTGTATTTACTTTCTCCGATACAGCAGGTGACGATATGCACCAAGTTCGTTTGTGAGCTGCCAATAAACACAAAGAGGAAAACAGAACAAGGAAGTAAACCTTTGCCAAATATTACTGACATTTTGGGAAAAAAGTCTTTAGCAAGGTCATTTTGACTTGAAAAACGAGCACAGAGTATCATGTATCACGCATGCGCTTCTTGTTTTGATGCCGAGCGCTGCGGAATTGTGAGTAATCGTCTCCCCTGTTGGGTCTTAGTACGCGTCTCTTACTGGTATAAACATCCCTGCACGCATGTATTGTTTACTATAACACTGTGACCACGCATGTGCGTAAAACATATTTTATTTAGTGTTTGTATGCGTGTTTGTACGTGTGTGTGTGTACAGCGCGTGTGTACTGTTAATTATAACACACGTGTGTGCGCGGGTGTAAAGCAAAAGCATGGTTGATTAGAGAGGTTAAAGATCCATTTTCTCTGTGTGTGTCAGCCTCCAGTTTGTGTCTGTGTGCGCACGCGTCATTGGACACTGTGCCCCTTCACACACACACACACACACACACACACACCCTCCTCCTCTCACACAGGAGGAGGTTCATCTGCTCATATCGGCAGCATTTTTATCAAGGGGAAAAATGCAACTTACTGTACATCCTGAAAGTGTACACCAAAAACAGCAGCTTTATTTAATTCATAAAATACTCAGATCACAAACCACACATCACAATGAATAGTGCCTGTGAACGGCTGAAATGTGCTTGTGAATAAGCCTTATAGTGAATGTAGAATGTAAAATGTCCATGTGAGCCCGCGTGCGCCCTCTTTCACTTTGCGTTTTTGATCAAAAGGCAGATCGTACAACGCATGCGCTGATATAGAGATTTATTCAGGATTTATTTTTTAAAATGCAGTTTCTCTTCATATAAACCTCCATTAACACAACAAATACAGATTTATATGTGCTAAATAAGTGCTGCCTTTGTGGAGCTTCGCCAAGCGTGCCCGGTCTGAACCGCTTTATTTCAGTCATATTAAACTAACATATTTTTGCTGTGTGCATAAGAATTGTATTACGGATTAATGTTTCAGAAACCATGCTTTATGTTTAATTCAAAAGAAGCCCTGTTTGTGTGAGGAATCTGAGTGTGTAGGTGTGAATACCTGCGACAATAGGAGACCTGGTGAAACCTGATGTTACAGTACCTGCGCCAGGTGTGAATGGGTCATACATACTGTATTTATGGAAAGTCGTGGATTACTCAGTGAAACAGAGGCTCTGCTGAAATAAAGTTAGGCACATCAGTCACTTTACCCCAAAATAAAAGGTCTTTCTAAGTGTTATAATTTTGTTGTTTTGCTATGGACACACACCCATTATTTAGAGTTTAAATTTGTTTTTGAATAAGTTTAAAAAGTGCACATGAATCTGACATATTTACATCAGTCACATTATGAAAGCCCAGATTGTGCTCTACATAAATAAGGGAAAATGTATTTGCTACTATAGTGGTAAAGATTTGAAATTTAAGAAGAGTGCTGAATCACTGCAGGTCTTCACAAAAGCCTCAGACCTCTAAGGGTGAGTAGCAAAGGAAATTTACTGTCGGGCGTGATATGGAGTGTCCACATTACACAAAAGATCAGTTGAACATTGGATTGCGAGCATAATTTGTTCCAGAAGCATGCTTGTATATCCAAACATATATATATTATATTATAATTAGAGATGTTCCAATACCATTTTTTCTCTACCGATACCGATTCCGATACTTGGGCTCGGGATATCGGCCGATACCGAGTACTGATCCGATACCTGGGTGTGTATCTGTACAGTGTGTGTATATATAATTCTGATTCTGCGGCCCTGCTCCTTCACATACCTAAAGGGGGGGGAGGCCGCCTAATTAGTGAGCGAGGAGCGATATCAATTTGGACGCACGCCCATCACAGGTGCACGCCGTGACACTCTGTAAGTAAGCTAAGCTAGCAAAGCTAGCGGGCATAAATAGGCTATGTTTAGGAAAATGGTATCGGATCGGTACGTGGACTCAAGTACTCGCCGATTCCGATGCCAGCTTTTTTTGTGGTATTGGAACAACCCAAATTATAATGTATATTAAAGCAAACTTGCCTTATGAGAAATAATGTAAACTCAGACGATTCTTTTCGACAAACCAAAAATATTCAAATAAAAATTATTCATACAAAATATAAAGGAAAGGCGGCGCGGTGGTGTAGTGGTTAGCACTGTCGCCTTGCACCTCCAGGGTCTGGGTTCGATTCCCCAGCCAGGCTCGATTCCCGTCTCTGTGGGCATGGAGTTTGCATGTTCTCCCCGTGCTTGGTGGGTTTCCTCCGGGTACTCCGGTTTCCTCCCACAGTCCAAAGACATGCAGGTTAGGCTAATTGGTGTTCCTAAAATTGCCCGTAGTGTGTGATTGGGTGTGTGAGTGTGTGTATGTGTGTGTGCCCTGCGATGGATTGGCACCCTGTCCAGGGTGTACCCCGCCTAGTGCCCGAAGTCTCCTGGGATAGGCTCCAGGTCCCCCGCGACCCTGAACACAGGATTAAGCGGTATAGAAAATGAATGAATGAATGAATATAAAGGAAAAATTCTACAAATTAACCTCCACTTTTCTAGAAAAGGAAATTGTGGCTATATTGATTGAGACGAGGGAAAAGATAGGAGGAGGAAGGGGGCTACTGTGTATACGTTGTTCTACTTTCTTATAGGTAAGATATTAATTTATTTCATGGCTCTTTACTATTTTCTACACTGCAAAAATTGTTAGTCTAAAAATAAGAAACAATTACTACATTTGATAAAAAAATTACCTAAAACTAGTGAAATTATCTGTCCATGCAGCAAGTAAATTTTACTTGGTAAGAAATCTTGAAATAAGATTTTTAAATCAAGCAAACTGAGCAAACAAATCTTTGAATTTGTCAAAGAATCTTAAAAGAAGTTTTATTTTGTGAGACGTCTGGTGAAATAACTAATTTAGCTTATTTTAAGAGCTATTCTATCCAATTTAGGATTTCTGGACTAATAAAGACAAAATGATATACTCATGCTCAGTTTAAGATTATGATATAAAATCAAGTATTAAAAACAAGTAAGTAATTTTTAAAACAAAGCAAATTATCTATCATGTCTGAAAGTCAGATTTTAAATCATGGCAAGTATCAGATAATTTGCAGTGTATTTCTCATTCTTATTTCTTGTTTCGTGTTAATTGTCTTTTATTTTGGAGGTCACTGGCGGTCATTTAAGCATTGCACTGCATATCGTACTGTGTATGACTGTTTATGTGACAAATAAAATTTTAATTTGTGTAGGATGACTTTCACTCTCTCTCTCTCTCTCTCTCTCTCACACACACACACACACACACACGAATACAAGAATAAAATAAAAATGCTTTACAATTTACAAATCCAATTACAAAAGGTATGCATTTTTGTTCAGATGAATAAAATAAGAAAATGTCAGAATTACCTACATTATTTTAGCATCTGTGGAATTTGTTTATCAAGCAGTTCTGCTTTTCTGTCTGTCTGCTTTTTTCCCTCTCTTCTATCCACCTCTGCTGGAACTCTTTGTATTTTACATGATTTAATTTTGGTACTACAATATTAAACTTATTTCTAAACAAAAACAGTGCCTCTACTTTCTTCTTTCTAGACTTGCACCATCTTTATTTCTTGCTTGAATCGATATTCTGATTCTGATGCCCTGTAGAGATAAAACCCAGGATCAATTCTTTAAGGAAATCCTTAGGATCCTTATGTACTTATTTATCAGTATCGACTCACAAATCCCTAAAGCTGAAAACTGTCATAAATATTAAGTTATATTTACTTTATATTTTGTAACTCTGAAAATGTAAATAAAACGTTGGATAACCTTACAAGATCTGGATGGCCCCATTCTTTATGTGTGTAACAGATATTCATGAGCCAGCAACGAGGGCAGCAGTTGCCAGTGTTGTGTGTAGGAGCTGATAGTATAACAACATAAACATGAGCCAGGGATTGAAGCTCAAGCAAGATGAATACTGTAGGATGAGGGAAATTCTCCCGAAGCTGCATTTTGCAGAACATACAGTAGGACTTTGCATAAGAATAAAATCTTAGTAGTGAAATCAAATGTTAATGCACCTTTATCCTTTTATCTTGGTTAAATTTACAAGTCATTATTTTTTACAAGCGCAGTGCTTTTAACAGAGCGTTTTTTCCCCAGATCTTTTTGCTATCAAGCCACACAACACTTTTGTTAAATACTGTATTTACACTGGCAAAACATTTGGGTCAAAACTTTTTATGTTGTTCATCCGAGTGTTGTAATAGATGCAAAATTACAGACTATAAAAAAACCCTGTATGTTGCATTTACTAAAGGACAGGCAGAGAAATCGGATGAATATCAATACAGTTAAAAAAGAAAGAAAGAAAAAATTTTAAGCAAAGATAAAAATTATTTTATCTAGACCTACAATCTTTACCTTGACAAGTGAGTCTATGCCTAAACAATTTGTAATATACAGTAAATCTTATCTATCTATCTATCTATCTATCTATCTATCTATCTATCTATCTATCTATCTATATATATATATATATATATATATATATATATATATATATATATACTGTACTAAGAATATATTCACAATGTTATAGTTAGTTACTGTAATATTACATTCAGAAATATAAGATAATTTTGACTAAATTGAAGATATTTTCACTTCCTAATATGTCAAGCCCCTTTTTGTACAAGCACACTAAAAAATACATCTTAAGTAAAATATTGTTGCATCTACTCAAATGTATCTATATATAATTAAAATAAGACACAACAAACAAAATATAAGATTATTTGAGCAAAAAAAAAAAACCCTTGCAAATTCAAAATGAATTAAATTAAGAAATTAATAAAAAATATCCTGGCAAAATTATCTGCCAATAGAACAAGAACTTTTCGCTTAAGAATCTTTTATTTGGTTAATTGTAATCATGTTTTAAGAAATCATAGATTCATTTAACAAGATTCAAGATAAAACTTACAGTTTCCCTGAAAAAATCTTAGCAAGTGAGATATTCTTGAATCTGGCCGACCTACAGTACAGTATGTATAATTCTTTAAAAAAGTTTACATCAAACCAAATATAAGATCATTACGCTTATTTCTAGTCAAGTGCTACTAAAATCACAAGTTGTAAATGTTTTGTTCTATTGGTAGATATTTTTGCTTCTTTTAAGAAACAAATTCTGAAAAACTAGCAAAATTATCGACCAATATATCACTTACAACTTTAGTAACATTTGACTTATAAGATTAATGATTTTATATTTGGAACCTATAAAATTTGTTGTAAACCTATTTTAGGAAATTATAGACATGTCTAGATTCAAGAATGTATCATTTGATAAGATGATACATTTTTGCAGTGTCTTTTGGGTCAATTGCACTTTAATTAGTGCTTTACAGTGGTGGCCAAATGTATTGAGACAAAAGTGAAAGTCAATGCTTTAATGAGTTTCATTCTTGTTGAAAAAAATTATGATAAAAAAGAATAATGAGAATGAGATATTTTATGCAATGAAATTGCTACATAACAATCAGTATTTAGTATGAAGTCTTTTATTCTTCCAATCCTGCTGGATCTGGGCACAGAGTCAAAAAACCGCCTGCAGTACTCTGGTGCCACTCACCCAATCCATTCCTGCTTGATTGCTTTCTGAAGATCATGTACAGAAATAAATTTTACCATTCGTTTGAGAATTCCCAAGTTTTACATTTTTTTAAACTCCGGCTACAGAAAGTAAAAGTCCAACCACATAATTTTTTCCATCCATTAACTAAACCAGCTGACTGTAATTAGCTCTTCAGCCAGATGGGCGAGAACTAATTAGTGACATCACCTTTGTTGTGCAAAGAGAGAACTACAATGCATGGCATACTGTATGTTGTCTTAATATTTTTGGCCACCAAAAATATTAAGACAATATGTATATGTATAATGTAATTTTAGTATATTTTTCTATTTATTCTCTGGATTAGTAAACAAAAAACAAACAAAAAAAAAGCCCCAGACTTGCTTCTCACTTTATTCTGTATCATTCTTTGCATCAAACCTCATCTTCTATACCGCTTAATCCTGTGTTCAGGGTCGCGGAGGGCCTGGAGCCTATCCCAGGAGACTTCGGGCACTAGGCGGGGTACACCCTGGACACCCAATCCATCGCAGGGCACACACACATACACACACTCACACACCCAATCACACACTACGGGCAATTTTAGGAACGCCAATTAGCCTAACCTGCATATCTTTGGACTGTGGGAGGAAACCGGAGTACCCGGAGGAAACCCACCAAGCACGGGGAGAACATGCAAACTCCATGCACACAGAGACGGGAATCGAGCCTGGCCTGGAGGTGCAAGGCGACAATGCTAACCACTACACCACCGTGCCGTGCATCAAACCATTCCCTTTAATTTTCTTACCTCTATTGGTGGTGGTGTTAATCTTGGTTGCACAAAAATCCAAAACAAAGCCCTATAAAATATCTGTTAATATCAAATTATCTGATGGTGATGTAAAAATATTCATTTCTTCTTATCTTTTAAAGACAACGAGACTTGGCTATCTTCAATCAGCCACATCCAGTACAAAAGTATACTGTACACTAAACAAAAGAAATGTAATTTGACAAGCATTCGTACAATATATCCCAATCAGCCATAACATGAGCAGCACACAACATTAACACATTGGCCTGGCAGTGACCAAAAGCTAGCCTGTCCAGTCCGATTCGACAGAAAAGCCAATGCAGGACAAATCACCAAAAAATGCTGCCGTTGAATGAAAGGCAGCAGAATTCCCAGTGTACCACAGACCCCCATGCACGGGGGGCAAGCAGGCAAAGAGACCAAGAGTGTTGACCCTTCCATACGCCTACAAACTTCCCAGATCTCAATCCAATTAATCACCCATGAGATGCACCAGACAGAGAAGTCCAATCCATAGAGGCTTCACCCGGCAACCCACAGCACTCAAATCATCCCAGTGCCATACAGCACAGAACACCCTCAGAGGTTTTATGTATTAATGAGCCGCCTTGGTGGCACAATGGGAACCAAACATTCTGCATAATGTTTTGTGTTGTAATGTTATGGCTGATCGGCATATGTCTTGGACGGGATGTTTTAGCTTAATCAATACAAACCATGCTAAACCACTTTAAAACAGTTAGCCCAACAGATCTCTACCAAAAGTATACTCGTAGCTCCCTAGTATTTCCTTTTCAGAGCTTAAGAAGTCTGACACAGAAGACTTTCTTAAAAGCACGGGTGACATTAAATGGGCCGAAAGGTCAAAATGTACAACCAAAAACCAAAGGTTCCTAATGTGCCAAGAGAAATCCAGCAGCACAATTCTAGTGTTTCTTCTAAGGTGACAAAGGGTCAGTGGTATCTACCACAGACATGGTACAGTAAGCATGAAACTTGTTATAACTAAAATAGAAGCAGAGAGTTAAATAAGTCTTTTGAAATCCTGCGGTGAAGTAACAAAAGAAATAATAAAAAAAAAAACAATAGCAGCGTGACTTTTATTGGCAGTAGTGGGACAGAAATAAACAGGTAGAGCGATGTGAAAGGATTATGTGTTACCACTGTTTTAAGTTGTGACTGGCAAGTACTCCAGCAGAGTCCATATATGAATGATTTTCCATATGATTTTCCACCTAGAGTTGCAGCAGGAACTACTGAAGTGTTTTGATTCGAAGATATTGTTTGAGCCATTTCAGAACATGGTGGTGAATTAAGTAAGAATAAAGTGATAATCAGAAAAAATGGAGAGTGATTATCTCATCAAGCAGCAAACCAAAAAAAAAACAAAAAAAAAAACAGAGATGTGTTTGTTTCTGATAATTACTTCGACTGGCTAGAGAGGCAGAAGAATGGTTCTGCAAAATCTTGTAAACACTGTCACCAGTATTAATTCAGATGCATTGCATGCAATCCATATATCCATGGTTGCTGCCCTGGTGGCAGCCTCAAAAGATATATAATAAGCATTACAGTAGTGAGACAGTAGAAAGACAGAGCTATGGGACTCTGCTGTTGTAATTTATCCAGTTCTATCTGACACGGTGCAGCAGCTGAAAGGTGAAACAGCTATTCAGGGAGCTGAGTGGTACATATTCGCATATTCAAAAAAAAGAAAATACATTTCATAAATCCTGCAACAGATACATTAGAAAGACTATATGCGAGGAAGATAAATGTGTATGATATATATATATATATATATATATATATATATATATATATATATATATATATATATATATATATATATATATATATATATATATGTGTGTGTGTGTGTGAGTGTTCTGAACCCCTTGAACAAAAATGGATGCAAGATGGATTGCCAAGTTTTTAAAAAAAATCTATTTTATATACCTCTAGGCTGAGTCAGGAAAAGAGATAGCAGTTTCCGGTTCTGCAGTGATTACTGAGAATGGAAAGAATATTCAGTGTCAGATCGACACCTCATCTTCTGATATACAAGACATTCTGAAAGTTGATACTTGTTTTTCTGTGTTAGAATTTCTGAAAGACTCAAACTGTCACCTAACTACCACTATTTTCAATCACCATAGTTGCTTCCCTAAAAATTTTATAGAAAATAATTTGACAGTTTATTCAAAAGCTTAAAAAAAAAAGATATTTTTGTCCCTATATTACACTGAAATTTGGTTTTCAATTTCCTTTTCAGTGCATAACACCCTGAGGTCCGTACAAATGGAGTTGATAGCAGCAAAAATGAAGGTCCAATGAAGTAGACGAAAGAATGCATAGTGGAAAGATGTCATGAATTACGCTGTAAACGAGTGTGTGCATGTCTGTGCATGGTCCGTTAATGTCCAACATAGTGTATTTCAACCTCATCACCAACGTTCCCAGAATCTAGGATAAGGATTCACCGCCTTCCTAATAGATTTAAGTATGAGTGAATGTCACCAGACCACATAATAAGAGCACCCATGAAATGCTCATGAACCCATGAAATGCTCATGCTCATGAATTTACTAGCCTCAGCAACAGGTTGAAGAGGAACAGTGAAGCGGACCCTGGTGGACCAGTGGGTATCACTCAGCATTCGCACCACCATTGCCCAGGTTCTATTCCCTATCACAAAATTGGCTTAAGCCTCTTTTGTAAAACATACAGGAGTCAGGCGAGGAATCTCATAGAGAGAGATTTTGGTGAAAAAAGGTGTTACATAGTAGGTGTATGCATTTGTGGAGAGCTTTGATGAGAACATGCTATTCTCAGTGAGTGTACTGTGAAAAGGAGGAAAATCCCCTGAATTTATGATTTTTCAAGCAGTAAGAATAAAGGGAATAAGGAGAAGCAAGAAGTCCTCGGCGAGAGGCCCACAACTACAAGGAGAGCTTGGAGAGAGCATCACGAGCAAGGCAGGAGAGAACAGCACTAGCACTGCATGTGCCGTGCAGGACCCAAGTGGGAGTTCTCGGCAACCCTCACCGGATTATTTTCTGGTTTATGTAGAATGCTCCCCAACAAGTACATTAAACTTTTTACTGAATTAAACATGTACGTAAATGGAGGACTTTCACTTTTACATGAGTAATATTTGCCCTAGGGTACAATTACTTTTACTCAAGTGTAATATTTTTGTATATTTTCTAGTGACCACCTATGAGAGCTCAGAATTTCCAAGAAATCTAAAAGAGAAAGAGATTTCTCTTTGCACTCCTAAATGTATGAATGGGGAGTTAGGTGGTAATATTAAATGTCTTTCAGCAGAGAAATATTACTAAATACAGCTATACAGTCATATTTACAACATTGTATTGAGGACCTTTGTTTAATGTGATTCCAACAACATAGTAAATGTTGGGCCAAAGTCATTTTATTAAAGTAAAACAATAAAATGTATCTTTTAAAGAAAACAATTTAATACCAAAATTGTCCCAACATCCAGAACATTGCCCTAACCATAATGTTGCCATAACCAATATGGTCACAACCAAAGTTACCGGCTTTGGGGTGGCCTTTAATCATTGATGATTTAAAAAAAAATTGTTGTAGTTCTTTTGTTTTATCAGCAGTATATCAAGAATGTTTTATACACCCACTTAGCAAACCTTCTTCAAGATTTGCTTACAAAAGCAAAATTTAAAGATCACTACAAACAAGGGGGGGGGGGGATTGAGACCATGTCCTCCAGCTCAGTTAACTAGATAACAATTTATCAGAAAGCTAATGTTAAATTATCCTGATGTTAAAGAACCATTTTTATTCTGCACTGTTCTGACTGAGGGCAGTATTTTGTCAGGTGCAGCGAGGATGATTGGTGGTTATTGCATAATGCACAGCTTGCATAGAGTTGCAAAGTTTTTTGGCAATGTATTTTTTTTATATATATTTCAGATGCTTACAGCCAGGATGCCTTTAGAGATATGAGAAAAATGATACGCAGAGAGGTGTGCAGTGAAATATGAAACAGTGTTACCCGGGTTGTTGCTTAATGGTAAGGAGAGTAGTGTACCATGGATGTACATTTTGTGCAGAATACCATGTTTAAATGTAATTCATTTCAGTTTACTGTGAAGCACTTAGTGGGTAAACAAGATGCTCTTGTGTGTTTGCTAGCCGGAAAATCTGTCGCTGATTGCCTGCGGTGTCAGTCAAACTGGTTCATTTTGAGGAAGTAGGAGTTTCTTGTCCACAGTTGTTTACAAAATGTTCCAAATTCGAAGCTTGAGGTCTGACCTGAGAGACTAATCCAGCTGTCATTATATACTCATTGGATTGTCACTACAGGAGAATAAATAAACAGAATATGCATTTTTTTCTGGTCTGGCCAAACATAACAATAATAGTCCACACCATTTGCTATGCAAGTACATGCTGTATACACAAATGAGATTGTTGCAGATTGTAGTGTTTAAATACAGCTTACAGCAGAATGCATGGTCTGGCATTTTACATGTCACTGTGGATTAAATGCCGGTTGTAAACCAGTCTGTTTGTTCTGAATGAATCAAATATGTTTCGAAAAATTGCTTCAGAAACATGCCTTCTGTGAATATATGAATAAGCATTTGAGACCGTTCCGTTAAATTCATTTACCTGATTTGCATGCTAGGTACTGTATAATGTTGTGAGAAATGTATGCTCAAGGTTATCCCTCTAGTTAAGGCAAAAATAAAGCATCAATAAGGATGAAAGGAAAGTTCTTTTTAAGGGTATTATGTTAATGAGGGGAAAATATATCAAAACGAAAAGCAGGAATGAATAACATAGAAAAAGAATATATAAATACAGTATGCATGCAAGGTTAATGTTGGGACCCTTTTAGTTTTGAGGGCTTCAGAAATAATGCGAGAAATCATGTCAGATTATATTCCTGTAAAAGCACTAATCGAAGTATATATTATACAGTATCATCAATATCAACTAAAATATATATATATATATATAAAGAATAAAATGAGACAACCATGCAAATATTTATCACTCTTTTGACTAGTTTATTTGCTTTACTGTTTCCAGAGCTTCCTGCTCTAAGTGTAAAGTAAGGATATTTCTTTAAAGCTTTAACGACTTGCCAATTTGCTCTCGAGGCTTATCCGCTTTACGGAATGAAAGAGAGGAACCCGAGATTCTTTCCATCACTAGAGAAAATGTTATTTAGCCATTTATATTCACTTTCCTTTACGCTGCCTGTTTGATTCTTCCCGAGCATTCGGAATATGAAAACTTGTAACGCTGGGAAGTCATGTGACCTTGTGAAAGTGAACTCGACATCCGGTGTAGTAAGTTGGTAGGAAAATATATCACTTTGGCTTAACCGAGCCTGACATGAAGATTCCAGTATATATAATTAAAAATTACACTCACAAAGGATGTCCTCTGTATAAGTAATTGTAATAAATAGGGACACAAATAATATCATTCAAACCATTATGAGTTAATCAGAGCTTAACGAGCGAGCGGCATGCCTAATTAACTCATTAGGAAAGGTGCGAGTGAGACGAGCACCACCAGGCCCATCAGGAGTTGATGTCCCGGAGGAAAAGAGTAGCTTAAACGCGGTGTAATGGATCCGGACTACGTGGTAATAAAATTAAACAGGGAAATTCAACAGCAAAAGGTTTTCAGCAGTCAAAATGAGAAGCATGTGGAACAGCGTGCTGTTATGACTGCTCATTATGCTGTTATGGAGTTTGTGTAGCATGTCTGGATAGAAGTAAAGGAAATTGTTCGGTTTATTGATATAAATATATTTCTACATGGCGGAGGAACACTCAGGACAATGTTTCATGGGAACATAAAGTTTGTATTTATGAGACTTCTTGCTTTAGAGGCGAGGAGGGTACAATGCTAAAAGCTCTCTTTTGTTTATTTTTTTAACTAGATAATGTTCATTTTTGCAATGACCATTGCAAAAATTGGGGTATAACATAACCACCCCAATGCATAAGCAGTATTAGAGGGCAACTATTAAACAATAAATGTTTTTGTCATTTTAAGAAATTCAGCCAGATCTCCAGTCTTTGTACACATTCCCTGTTTTTTATTTTCTATAATATTTCCTAATGTGACCTAATATAAGATGATCACCTCCCCCTATTTGTTGCTCGCTCTGCTGTTTTCTGGGGGACGTGACTTAGCAGTAGCTCATTTACAGAGATGCTGAAACTGCACATTTCGAGTTCAAAGGAGTTTGAGGTAAGAACAATGCGCATATGAGCATTAACACACACACACACACACACACACACACACACACACACACACACACACACACACACACACACACACATTAGGGAGCTCTGAGGACTAGGTTAATTGTTCAAGAAATAGTAACTTTTAAAACATCTGCTTTGATTTCATGAATTTAGGCAAATCATACTGTATACACTTATCTGTCCAAATTTGGGTTTGATGTTTAAACTGCTACATCCGTTTCATGAAAGTGTCAGCAAGCCTTTCATTCATTTCTTTCAAAATCATAATAAGTGTAAACTCCTCCTGCCATGTTACGCTCCTCATTCAACCGGGGAAACAAAGCAATGAAATCACTTCAGCACCAAGGCCAGCTCCACTGCTCATTGCAGGGCGCCTCAACTAAAACCAGGACTGGCAACGCATAACCAGCTACCATCCCATATCATCGGCTGTGTATACAAGGCCAGCCGAGCATCAGTCTCGTGAGTAGAAGGTATTGGGTATTAAATTCACAATCAATTTTGTCTTTTTGCATTTTGACAGCTGACAGCTCCGGACACTCTTCTCCACAAGGCATGCCGCCGAGGACGGACCAAGCCTCCTGGGAGGCTAGCGTATAAGATGTGAAGTGGGGAGTCTGATTCTGGCTCCGGTGTACTGATAAACCTTTCTACCTTGATGGCAGAAACATTGGAATAAGTGCATTAGTGTAGCAGGAGATTATATACATATACATTATATACTCAGCAAAAAAAGAAACGTCCTCTGACTTTCAACTGTTTTTACTTCCAGTAAACTTAATGTGTAAATATTTGTATGAACACTAAAAGAGTCAACACCATAAGACATAAACTAAAAATGTTTCGCAATGTGTCCCTGAATGAAGGGAGGTTCAAAATCAGTCAGTACCAGTCAGTATCTGGTGGCCACCAGCTGCTTGAAGTACTGCAGTGCATCTCCTCCTCATGGACTGGACCAGATTTGTCAGTTCTTGCTGTGAGATGGAGGGATTGTGTGTTCCTGGTGTGACTCGGGCAGTTGTTGTGGCCATCCTGTACCTGTCACGCAGGTGTGATATTCGGATTTACCCACCCTGTGCAGGTGTTGTTAATCACGTGGTCTTCCACTGCGAGGATGATCAGCTGTCCTTCCTGTCTCCCTGTAGCGCTGTCTTAGGTGTCTCACAGTGCGGACATGGCAATTTATTGCCCTAGCCACATCAGCAGTCCTCATGCCTCCCTGCAGCATGCCTAATGCACGTTCATGCAGATGAGCAGGGACCCTGGGCATCTTTCTTTGGGTGTTCTTCACAGCCGGTAGACGAGTCTCTTTAGTGTCCTGCGTTTTTAGAACTGTGACCTTAAATGCCTACTTTCTGTAAGCTGTTAAGGTCTTAACGACCATTCCACAGGTGCATGTTAATTAATTGATTATGGTTAATTGAACATGCATGGAAAACATTGTTTAAACCCTTTGCAATGAAGATCTGTAAAGTTATTTGGATTTGTACAACATTATTGTTGAAATACACAGTCCTGAAAAAGGGACGTTTCTTTTCTTGTTGAGTATATATCTGCAGAGACAAAGTTTTTTTTCTTTCACTCGTATAACCATGTTCTGTTATTCTGCACAATCAAAAGTCCCAGTTTGACTTAAATGCTCATCATACATTGACAGACTTGTACCAACACTGGGGATGTTGGATGCAAACATAATCATGGTTCTTTCATCTTCAGGGGTACTCTAATCAATTTCTCCTTCTGCTATAAGAAGTCTGGGAAGCTCAAACCTTTGAAACATTTCAGTTGTATCCGTCTCTGTTTGAATATCCCTGTTGACCTTGCCATATTCTTTCAATCAAATCAATATTTTCATCTAAGGAACCATTGCAAAAACTAATCAGCTCGAGTGAGCCTGAACCATGACCCTGCATGCCTGAGGGAAGCGCCAAGGAGGGAATGCAGATTTTATTTTAAAACACGGGCCAAATCTGACCTAATATGTAAAATACAATCACGCGAACACAGCTGTCGATGGAAGAACTCGAGTGTGTGAGACTGAAATGTGCAATATTTTTATATAGCAGGTTAAAACATGATTTAAGGGTAGGACAAAAAAGAAAACTACAGTATAGTATAGCAGGGTCAAGTGCCCCAAAAAACACAGTGATATTGAGAAGAGGAATAGTAAGTAGAAGACTTTGCAAAAATGACAGCATAGTTTTTATGAATTAAAACAGATAAAAAATGTCTGCAATTGGAAAATCTGTGAAAAATTAATTCTCATATAATTCTGACTCGCGATCAGTTTTTTTTCACACAAACTATCCCATGAGGGCAAAGTCATGTTAGCTTTTTGATAAAAGTTTCGATTAACGGCGGCCAACGCTGCAGGTTGTACCCTGTAATTCCAAGCAAAGCAAATTAGGTGCAAGACAGAAGGGTTGTTTTACAATAGAGTCCAAGTTGATAGTGTAATGAATAAGTTAATTAAGGAATGAAAATGAATGGAGGTTACATTTTCCATTATGCGAAATCGAGGTGAGAGACTGAGGGAGTATGGGACGGACTAATAAGTATGACAGAGAGCGAGACTCATCTATCTGACCTTCCTGAACCTCATTATTCCTCATCACACAGAGAAAATTTTCGGTTTGGGAATTATTTTTGGTCAACAGTGCTAAATCGTGTCTGGCACCGAAGAATTCCCGATTCTGTTTTTGATTGGTTGGAAAGTTCTGTTTTAATTTTCCTACGAAATGAGCTTTGAGATTAGTGCGGAGACAAGACACAGGTGTGTGGTGTGTACTGTATACTGTATGATGTTCTCAGACGTTATCATGTTTGTAAAAACAACTTGCACAAAGACTTGTGATGGGATATTCGCTCTATCAAAAAAAAAGTATCATTTATGAAAGGAGTCTTCAGTGTCAGTGCTTTCTGAGTGAAAATATAAAGGCTATACACTTACCTTCCTGAAAACATTTAGGAGTGTTTTTTTTGGTTCTACTTAAGCTGTGTTGTTCATCAACAGCCAGAAAGAAGAGATGGTGGTGAAGAACAAACATTTATAGCTGATCTATAGAATCCAACTGAAAACATTGGACATTGGATGTAACAATAAATGGATAATTAAATTATAACTTAGGCCTTTATTTGTCATATACAGTACACATCACTAACCTTTTTTTTATTTAATTTTTTTTTATTCGCACATACCAGCATGTTAGGAGGCTGGGTTTAGAGTGTAGGGTGAGCCAAGGTACAGTACCCCTGGAGGGGTTAAGGGCCTGGCTCAAGGGCCCAACAGCGGCAACTTGGTGGAGCTGGGGCTCGAACCCCCACCTTCCGATCAGTAACTAAGAGCTTTAAGCATGGCCCCAGTGCGAACATATTATTGTTTCCAAAAAACTTTCTAAAAAAAATTAACTGGCAAGCTGTTATTGAATAAAACATATAAACCGATCGCACTACACTGTAAACCCTGAGAAGTAGATTTCACTCTTCCACTAAATAAATATAAAGTGGAACCTTGGATTATGAACATATTTTTTTCCGGAAGTGGGCTCGCATTTCAAAACACTAATCAAAGCAAAATTTCCAATAGGAAATAATGGAAACTCAAATTATTCGTTCCACAGCCGCCCCCCCCCCCAAAAAAAACATAAAAATAATTAATATAAAATATAAAGTAAAAATAAAACAAATTAACCTGCACTTTGCCTTTAAAAAAAGTACAAATAAATCCCAACAGATAAGTGTTTCCATTTGTGTGTGTGTGTGTGTGTGTGTGTGTGTGTGTCTGTGTTTATGCGCGCAGGCGCAGTGTGTGTGTGTATGTGTTTGTGTCCCACTTCCTCCTCTCTTATTTGAGTTTCTCACACACAAACACCCACACAAACACACACACACAATAACACACATACACACACCCACACAAATGCACACACACATTTTTGGAAAGACTTTAGACATTTTATCGGAAAAATTAGCAAGGAACATCGCTAATAACTCTCACATGAGCGCATACTAACGGAATCACTGTTGTAAAGTAAAACAAACAAAGACCCAGCAGGGGAGACGATTACCCACAATTCCGCAGTGCAAGAGAGAGAAAAACCTGGGCACAGTTGTGATCAGGTGACACTTGTCGTCAAAACAAGAAGCGCATGTGTGATACATGATACATGCTCGTAAACCAAGACTTGTTCGTTTTCCAAGTCAAAAGTTATTAAAAATAACTCAAGAGTGACTCAACTCGTAATCCAAGGTTCCACTGTATGGGGGTCAGGATTGTGCAATATAGTTCGACATATCCTTTTTTTCAGCACAACCTAGGCAATAAGATGCACTGAATTAAATTGTATTTGAAACAACTATACAAACACGACTGAGCAAAAAGTAAAATTTTAAATGGGTCACACAGGCAAAGAAATAGCACATAGTGTATAAACATGAACACATCCTTTTTTTCTATGGCCAAATAATATGAATACGGACACTCAGTTGGGTTTTTGTAAATCAGTTAGTGACCTGTGCTGTGTTGCTTAGTGGCATTATTGTGGTTTGAAGTCCTGACCTTTTGATTAGCAACCCAGAGAAATACTTGTTTAGCTCTCACCTCTAAACTTCAATTGTGGTATTTTACTACACAAGAAAATTGTATCGTTCATCAAACTATCCTAGATTTGTCTTGCCTGAAATAATTGATGAGAATTTGAATCAGAAAGATGAATGCAAAAGAGGGAAATTTTCAGTTGATTCAACTATGTGAGGGTTGCCCACTAGAGGGCAGTGTTTTTAGTTTGTAGTTTTGGTTCCTAGACTCAGTTTCCCAGAAGCCTCCTCGGTCAGGTGACGTGGATGCTCACCTGAACTGAGGAGGGTCGTTAGCACTGTTATAAATACCTGTTTGTTCTGGGAAACTGGGTCGAGCATTAATTTCTGTTATGTGGGTTTTGTTTTGTTTTAGTTTAACAGTATGGTTGGCCTTTTGGTTTCAGGAGCACTTTAAGTTAAGTTTGTTTATATTAAGATGTCCTTGTCTCTGTGTCTCCTAGTAGGATTAGCCTCTAGGAGAATTAGCCTTTTGTGTAAGTAACCCCCATTGCATGTTTAGCTAGTAGTCTGTTTAAATACTAATGAGGGTGATACTAACATGTTTAGATCTTAGTCTGTCTAGTCTCCTTGTCTGCTTAGCTCTTAGTCTGTTTAGGTACTAACATCTTTAGCCACTAACCTTTAGAGTTCTTAGTCTGTTTCATACCTAGTCTGCTGTGTACCTTGTCTGTTCATTCCCTTGGGTCTCAGGCTACTGGCCTGTTTAGCCATTAGTCTGATTAGCTATGAGCTAGCTTAGCAGCTAATGTGCAGAACAGGTGGTAGACCTAGCCAAGCCTGTCTTGTGTTTGTTTATCCCTTGCATGTATAGTCCCTTGTGTTTAGTCCTCTAGGCTGTTTAGTATGTCTTGTCTTGTCCAGTTTGTATCCCATGTCTGTATTGTGCATCAATGTATGTAATCCCTAGTCTTATGTCTAAGTGTTTGAGTTCTGTTTCTTTATGCTCCCAAGTTTAAGCCAACTTCCTTTGTTCATGTTTTGCTTGTTTGGTTTATTATTATTATTCTCATTAAAGACTCTTTTCTGTTTCACTGCATCCCCTCTGCATTTATGCCTTAACACCAAGCCCACAGTCCAACACCATAGCAGAACGTGACAAACTATTAGAACGAGTGATAATCTTAATATAACACAGTAAGATTGGTAAGTCATGTGACAAAACTATGTTTTTTTGCATGGAAATATATTTCGGGCTAACAGTGATACTTTGTTGCTGTTTATTTTCCTATAACAGCACAACACCAATTGTTTTATTTCTACGTTTAAAAAGAAGAAACATCATCTGCAATATGCCTGTAGAATTGATTTTAATTAACTTTTAGAAAAGACAAATCTATTCAATACACTTTGTGCACCCGTCTACAAGTTTTCATATAGCTGCATTAAAAATGTTTAAGGCCGAGGTGCAAGTGACAAATGCACCGTTGTCTTCACCCTATCATCTGGAGATCGCGAGTTCGATTCCCAGGTGATGCTGTAACCTCTCACAGCCGGAGGTCTAGAGAGAGCTGATTGGCCGAGCTCTCTCAGAGGGGAGGGATGAGAGGTACTTCATGCTCCCACATTAATCGCGCCTATACACCCAATCAGGGGTGTCTTTTTGGACACAACTAAAGGAAAAGGAAGCAAAACCTACTGCAGGAAAAAGCAAATCAAGGAAAAATTATAATAACTTTGGAATATACACCAAAGAATATACAGTATGTTTATGATGGCTCTTCGACTTCAGTACTGGAGGGCCAGTGTCCAGCAAAGGCTGGAATTCACCAACACTTACACACACCCACTGAACCTGGATTAATTAAATCAGCTGTGTTTGAGCAGAAGAAACAAACTACCATGTAAGACATTGTGAGAACCTGAAGAGAGCCAGGTTCTGTGCCACCCAAACTGGTGGAACTGAAACCCTCTCACAGATATAATCAGTGTTATCATACAGTATGCTTTAATCTTAAATCTGTTCGCTTCGTCCAGTTAAAAAGGGACAGCTACGGTAAAATCGAGCACTTACTGCTGTAGCTGAGTTTGAAGCCCTCCGCGGTGTCCTCCTGATCCGAGAAGAATTCCAGCCAGAGGTGGTTCGATGTGCTACTGAGCCTGACTCCCAGCATAGAGGAACTGGAGAACGCTCCGAGAACATCTGCCGTGTTATCCGGTCCGTCGTAAATCTGAGAAACCGAAGAAACAAAAACAGGCTTGAGTGAGTAGAGATGCTTCATTCTTAACAACAGGTTTACCGTTCATAATTATCCTATTTTATATCAACATAAATAATACAAATAATACATAAATATACATACAAATATAATATACATACAAATATTATTAAAAAAATACAAGTTTAGGGTACAGGAATAAATCATTTAAATGTTTAGGGCTGCTTAAAATAATTTGTACGACTATATATAACCTTACTAATAATTCATGATTACTGATTAATTAACGAATTCATCTTTATTTAATATAGTATAACATTAAAATCTACTTGGATATTATATTAATATTTAAAGCTCTCCTAGAAATTATTTTAATAAATTAATTAAAACTTTATTGTCATTATCATGATCAGGAATCTGTCATAATAATATGGCATTCTAGCAATTTTATATAAAAAGAATTTCAGAAATTACATATTCATTTATTACATTATTAATTACATTATTAAGTCATGGATGATGGTCATCATCATCATCATCATCATCATCATCATATTATTATTATTATTATTATTATTATTATTATATTTTTTTATTATTATTATATTTTTTATATTATTATTATTATTATTATTATATTTTTTTATTATTATTATATTTTTTATATTATTATTATTATTATTATTATTATTATTATGTATTCAATATTATTTATATTTAAGCAGTAATTTTCACATTTCCCTCTTCCTTATAGGTGTAAATAAGCAAGAGGGAAATAAAGTAAATAAATAAAATAAATAAATAAGCATTGACAAACGACATCTGTTTTTTTCCCTCTTTCTTTCCATCTTTTTCTTTGTTTTTGTGTAGCAAAGTTTTTTGATGCATTTCATCTCACTAAGTGCTAACTTTTGGCCCAAACCGATGACATGCATTAAACTATAAACTACTTTGGATCCGTGCACTTGGCACACTACAGTCTGAGGTGACACCGTGATGAGTAACTTCCAATAACAGATCTATTTTACAGTATGTTAGAAAATTGCTCAGTAAAGCGGTTTAACCTATTTTAACATACATTATTCTATACTACGTGTCAAACGCTTAAAGTATTACTAATAGCTTTGCTACGCTCTGATAGCTCCAGGTCCTGGATAAAGCAACAAATTACAAAATAAGCTCTTAGCGTATGCATAGTGTTATAAAAAAAAAGAAAGATTTCCGTATTCAGCCCTCATCCATTCACGAGAAATAGAAAGAAAGACACAGAGAGAGAGAGATCTTCTTGTTGCTTTGCTTACCTTTAAGATGTCACCTTGAGCCAGACGGAAGCTACTTGCCGTAATGTTGATGCCTTTCCCTCTCTGCACTTGAATGTTATAAATGCACTCGTGGTTGTTCTCGTAATTCAGAGGGTAGTTCGGGGACAAGAGAACTCCTGCGTTCTGGGAAACGGTCGATCCGCATTCAGCTGAGGAAGACAGGCAGATCGATGCAGATGAATAGACGGCGTACGATTATGTTATACAGGACATCATAATAAATGTCTATGATTGACATGAGTAACAGATGCAGAAGCTTCACATATTCCCTATACAAAAACCCAGCAGATGACCTTGTCACTCACGAGTTGCATTTGAGGCACTGGACACTTCAACAGCAAGTTCTCTTTTTCTACTCTGAGCTTATACTATAAATTCTATACTAAAACCAAATCAACACCCCTAAAATGCAAGTAAAAAGTTTTGTAAAAGTACCCCTAAACATCGCCGTGCCTCAATGCAACCCCTGAAGAAGCTGTCCCAGCTCTAAGCGAATGAAATCGGCTCAC
The DNA here is from genome assembly GCA_030522415.1 of Channallabes apus. Taxonomy (NCBI): domain Eukaryota; kingdom Metazoa; phylum Chordata; class Actinopteri; order Siluriformes; family Clariidae; genus Channallabes; species Channallabes apus. Next base: position 11,835,774 of record CM060115.1, on the reverse strand, counting down.
CACGTACCCACACACCTTGGCAGAGGGGCGCTCCATGTGCGCCGTCCGCCACCCAGGCACGTGACGCCCCGTGGGCCCTGCAGCCGATAACCTGGCAGGCACCAGAACGTCACCGAGTCCCCCACGCTGAATCTGCTGCTGCTGTGGCCACCGAATCGAGGCGCACCCGGGTCCTCGCACGCTTCCAGATCGTACTCTGAGTTAAAATACGTACAGAAATACAAAACGAATGCTATGGAAAAAAAAACAGTATAAGTTTTACTACTATACATTTGACATTGTTTACAGCATTGTGGCAGGAAGTACAAATGATGTATGAATAGCTGGAAAAATAAGAAGCCTGTCCTAGTTTTGCTTTAGTATGATTTAGGGTTAGTCCAGAAAGAGCATGTAGACGGTAATAGAAGGAAACATATTGTTGGTAGTCGACCTCATAAGTTTATTGAATGAGTTTAAGGGTTTATTGAGAGCAGAAGTCAACCATGTGTACGATTATACACTGAATCCAGCAGGTGGTGAAAAAATAACAGACAGGGTCAAAGTGGAGTCTCGAAAGAGGAATCTCAACAACAATAATACCATTCAATTATTTGTCTCATGTTCGAATTGAAATTATTTTTTCACATATCTCAGTTTGGAAGCTGGAGCGGAGCACAGGGTCAGCCAGGACTTGGCGATGCTGGGGCTTGAACCTCAGATCTCCTGATCAGTAGCCCAGTAACCCATAGCCTTAACCACTTGAGCAAGTCCAGATCTTGAAATCAGTGACTAGATAAAAATGTGGGCGTCCATTTCGTTTTCTTCTTCCTCGTTGTTTAATAGTGGTTGCACTCCCATAAGTTGCATTTTCGCCAACCGTAGGTCTCAGTCTCCCTTATCTTCCTGGCCTCCTTTCCAATTTTCCGGTCCAGCCTTCTGTGACCTCTGTATACTGTATGGGTAGAAGCGGAAGTGGGTGAAAAATGCCGACCTGTGACATTAGTCTCCGAGATACTGATCGTAAGGTCGACGGTTCGAGCCCCAGCTCCGCCAGATTGCCGCTGCTCCAGAGGTGCCGTATAATGGCTGACCCTGCACTCTGACCCCAGCCTACGAACAAGAAGCCGGGATATGGAAAGCAAAGCATTTCACTTTGCAGTAATGTGTATGTGACGAATAAAAGTTGAACTTTAAATACTACAGTTGCAAGATGCAAGAGGCAATTGCCTGTCTTAATGTGCCTTAGCTGGAAGCATGCAGAAGAAGCTGTTAAGGTGGCTGCTGGGAAGGAAGTGGCAGGTGACCAAAACTGGGAAGGAAAAGGGAACTCAGTCCTACCAATTATTCTCTACTATAAAACCATTCATGAAGGCTTTAGGGAAAAGCTGAAGTACTCTAGTTCTTTTACCTGCGGCATTTCCAGTCATGTTTCATAAAGTACTTAAGGTGCAAATGGAAACAACAGGCTAACAACCCCAACGCACTACGGCACCAATCGACGCGTGCTAATGTGCACCAATTTGGATTCCCGTGCACCGAGCATTAACTCTGCATCACTGTGAGGCCACGCCATCGGTCATTCTTCACACGTCAGGAAACCGGTGAGAATTCGCCTCAAAGGTATTTGTGGAAAAAAATCATCATCATAAAATGTAAAAAAAAAAAAAAAAGAAGAAAGAAAGAAATAAACCAAGCTGTGCTTTTTCTTGACCATTGCATCAGTTCCCAGTGGAAAGCGTAGCGTGCTCTGCATGCTAAAGCCCGGTGTCGAGTTAGCATGACAAACACAGTCCTCCAAAGATCAATTTGCTTTTCATTCCTGTAGACCTTGCTGGCAAAAATATAAAATAAATTCATGCATTATGTGTCAACGTGTCCAATTAACACCAAAAGGTCAACATATATATATATATGCGAATTTACACATCTTCATTAACGCAGATGTGTAATTAAGGTGTACTGTAGTAGTTTGCTAGAAACTACTTTATTAGTTAGACCTTCCTGCCTGCCTGTTCACATGCTTTAAAAGTACGCAGTCAGAGTCCTTAAAGCCTCTCGTTCGAGCAGAGAGCTCTTTTGTCAGCGAGCGATGTTTAACCGTAGGCGCACGGGTTAAGGATTTAAAGTGCTCATGAATTTCTGAGGCTTTTTTATCTCGACAGGAAAGTAGCTTTTGGGGAGTTTTGTCTTTTTTTTTTTTTTTTTTTTCCCGCCCATTAAAATTTAGATAAGTCCATTCTGACAGCACAGGTTTAACCCCTAGCTACTGTATTTTATCAAGGTTTAGCGATCCGGCGAGTGATCTCACATCATATATGCACCAGTTATGCGTGGTCTCACATTCATTACCTCAGGGTGTTAAAGCCAGTAGGTGCCAGTGATAAGTCCTGAGCTCCCGATCGGCAGCCGAGACGAGACGGACCTCAAGCTGTGGCAGAACGATTACGTTTTATCAACGCGTTAAAGGCGTTCAGGCGCCCGTGAGGTGGCTTTATCGCCAGAGATACAAGAGTGCACAGAAATCCAGTTTAACCCCCTGCAGTGTCTGAAACTCCTACTGCAGATAAACCCTTTACTGCCAAGTAGTTGCGTAGGAACTTCTGTATGAGGCTGAGAATGTCTGGGCCCTATTCAAAATATATCTGTCACATCTGTGCTGCAGTTATTTTTGGATGAAAAGTGTGTCCACTTTTTGGAGAAATCCTGGAAAACCTGATAAGTTGGATAAGAAGACAACTATGGAGGTGAACTGGCAATCAATTACATTAAAATGCTCTTATTATTATTATTATTATTATTATTATTAGCAGTAGTAGTAGTAGTAATAATAATAAGGTAAGAAAAAAGTGCTAGAAGGATTTAACAGGATTAGTACAGTAAATAAATAAATAAAAACATGAATTAATACTACTACTACTACAAATAACAATAATAGCAACAACAATAACAATAATAATAATAATAATAGTAATAATAATAGTAATAAGAATAAGAATAATGATGTGATAAGGTAAGCAAAAAGGATTCAACTTTATTATTATTATTATTATTATTATTGCTGTTAGTATTATTATTATTAATAATGATACTAATACTACTACTACTACTAATAATAATAATACTAATAATAACAATAATAATAACAATGAGGCAAGGCAAGAAGGAAGTGCTGGCATTTTAACAAATGTGCTGGCAAAGTAAATAAAACAAGAAACAATAATAATAATAATAATAATAATAATAATAATAATAATAATAGTAACAGTGCAATAACAGTCATAGCAACAATTGCTGGTATTATAGGTTTTTGTTTAAAAAGTTTAGATTTTGTTTAAAAAACTTTTTTATTTAAAATGTTAATAAATATATACTTTTACTATGGTAAAGTTAAAGCAGTTATTTTAAAGAAAGATATTTTATTAAATTATTATAACAAGCATGACATTATATACAGTGGCTTGCAAAAGTATTCGGCCTCCTTGAACTTTTCCACATTTTGTCACATTACAGCCACAAGCATGAATCAATTTTATTGGAATTCCACGTGAAAGACCAATACAAAGTGGTGTACACGTGAGAAGTGGAACAAACATCATACATGATTCCAAACATTTTTTACAAATAAATAACTGCAAAGTGGGGTGTGCGTAATTATTCATCCCCCTGAGTCAATACTTTGTAGAACCACCTTTTGCTGCAATTACAGCTGCCAGTCTTTTAGGGTATGTCTCTACCAGCTTTGCACATCTAGAGACTGAAATCCTTGCCCATTCTTCTTTGCAAAACAGCTCCAGCTCAGTCAGATTAGATGGACAGCGTTTGTGAACAGCATTTTCAGATCTTGCTACAGATTCTCGACTGGATTTAGATCTGGACTTTGACTGGGCCATTCTAACACATGGATATGTTTGGTTTTAAACCATTCCATTGTTGCCCTGGCTTTATGTTTAGGGTTGTTGTCCTGCTGGAAGGTGAACCTCCGCCCCAGTCTCAAGTCTTTTGCAGACTCCAAGAGGTTTTCTTCCAAGATTGCCCTGTATTTGGCTCCATCCATCTTCCCATCAACTCTGACCAGCTTCCCTGTCCCTGGTGAAGAGAAGCACCCCCAGAGCATGATGCTGCCACCACCATATTTGACAGTGGGGATGGTGTGTTCAGAGTGATGTGCAGTGTTAGTTTTCCGCCACACATAGCGTTTTGCATTTTGGCCAAAAAGTTCCATTTTGGTCTCATCTGACCAGAGCACCTTCTTCCACATGTTTGCTTTGCAAACGGGACTTCTTATGGTGTTCTGTTAACAATGGCTTTCTTCTTGCCACTCTTCCATAAAGGCCAACTTTGTGCAGTGCAGGACTAATAGTTGTCCTATGGACAGATTCCCCCACCTGAGCTGTAGATCTCTGCAGCTCATACAGAGTCACCATGGGCCTCTTGGCTGCATTTCTGATCAGCGCTCTCCTTGTTTGGCCTGTGAGTTTAAGTGGACGGCCTTGTCTTGGTAGGTTTACAGTTGTGCCATACTCCTTCCATTTCTGAATGATCGCTTGAACAGCGGCTCCGTGGGATGTTCAAGGCTTTGGAAATCTTTTTGTAGCCTAAGCCTGCTATAAAATTTCTCAATAACTTTATCTCTGACCTGTCTGGTGTGTTCTTTGGACTTCATGGTGTTGTTGCTCCCAATATTCTCTTAGACAACCTCTGAGGCCGTCACAGAGCATCTGCATTTGTACTGACATTAGATTACACACAGGTGCACTCTATTTAGTCATTAGCACTCATCAGGCAATGTCTATGGGCAACTGACTGCACTCAGACCAAAGGGGGCTGAATAATTACGCACCCCCCCCCCTTTGCAGTTATTTATTTGTAAAAAATGTTTGGAATCATGTATGATTTTCGTTCCACTTATCACGTGTACACCACTTTGTATTGGTCTTTCACGTGGAATTCCAATAAAATTGATTCATGTTTGTGGCTGTAATGTGACAAAATGTGGAAAAGTTAAAGGGGGCCGAATACTTTTGCAAGCCACTATATTACAGCCACTGTTTTACCGTTTTTACTGTTTTACTATATTTTATAAAAAAAAAAAAACATTCCCTCATCACTCTGTCTTTCTTCTGATACTGAAATTAAAATGATAAACATATGTCTCCTTACAAAAAGTTCCATCATATCAGTGATTTAATTTGTTCAACAACAACAACAGCGCTTTAAAAATCTGTTTCTAATTAGTCTCCGGTTTCGCGTGCAGCTCTTTCTCACCTGTGAAGGAGATGTTGAAGCCGTGGAAGGAGATGGAGAAGTCGGAGATGAAGCGGAGCTGGGCTCGGAAGTTGCCGTAGAGGCCGGCGTTGAGGGTCGGGGGCCTCTGTGAGCCTGTTAGGCGTGCCAGGGGCTGAGCGAAACTGCCGTTCTCGGTAACCAGCAGGTAATCGTGGTGATCCTCCAGATGGAAAGCATGGAAGGTGAACTGAACGCCTGAGCAAGAACGGGTGCCAATTCATCATTAGTTCAGCAAAGAGAAAAGGCGAGAAACAGCTCACATGGCAGCAGGGACTGGAGAACCGGTTCCAAAGCACGCCTAAGGCACATTCATTTATTTATAGTTTTTTTTTATATATATATATATATATATATATATATATATATATATAGTTTTGAAGTTTTGCATTAAAGTTAAACTTATAGTTGGATACAGAAAACCTCTTATGCTGAAATTGTATTAAATAATAAAAATATTGATAGTCAGCAGGTTGTATACTGTATACAGCGTGGCCCTGGGTCTGCTGGTGCGCTTGGTGGGTTGTTGCATTAAAAGTTTGACCCAAAGCAAAAAAAAAAAAAAAAAAAAACAGTATGTCACACACTTGCTTTTTGAACTGAACTGGATTTTAATGTAAACGTTATATTCATACAACACAATTTTGTTACCAGAAAATCACGTTTTTTTCTTCACCATGATACGTTAATGTTTGTTATATCTAGATTTACTGAGAAATGACAGCATACACTGTATCACTATAGTAGTAGTCAAGTATTCAGTACTGTTAAGATCCCAATATAAAAACATGCAAACATGAACAGTATATTCTGCTTATTGAACTTAAATTCAAGCCTCTTACCACATGAAACTGGAAAATAACAGATTCAGTACAACTGAACTCATTCTGATATTTAAAATACAGCAACTCAGAATATTTATCATTTTAGTGTGTTGTGTACTATTACCAGGTATTATTATTCATTATATATTATTATATCAGAATTCTGAGTTAGGACAATGGACTCCGGTTTATCTTGTAGTGTTGACGCTTTATAGTGTGAGGTAATTCAATCAATTGATGAACTTTCTATCATTCAACATGAAATCTAAATAGATTTTAATAGTGATTACTTTTTTTTTATATATAATCAGTAAATAACCTGCGAAAGGGGCAAACATTCTCATCCTGTTGAGAAGCAATAGCCCTTTAAGGAAATGATACACACACACCAAACAGGAAGTAAAAGTGTGTGTGTGTGTGTGTGTGTGTGTGTGTGTGTGTGTGTGTGTGTGTGTGTGTGTGTGTGTGTGTAAACATGTGTAGAGAGAGGAATTAAATGTCCTCATTACATTTGTGCGTGTTTTATGCGCGTAATATTATGTTGCAATGAGTTTATTATATCGGATGACTTTAGAGAAAACTTCAACAAAAATATATTGTCATACCAAAGAATAAACTACCCGCCAAAGTGGCTAGTGAGACTAAAGTGGGCAGGTGCCAATGTCAAATCCTGATATATATAATTATTATAATTTTTTTTTGTTTGCTGAATGCTTGAACACTATCACTAAACTTGATTCGATACCAGAGGTGAATCACTCATATCCACTGCATGTGCCAGTGCAGCGAACGCCTCCCCGAAACACTGCCGCAGCTGATGAATAAAGTTAGGTGACTGTTAACTAGTCACAAGAATCAAGTGTTTTAAATGCAAATGACACTTAAGACATTTAGTAGTACCATCTAAAAATGTTCACATCAGCCAAAAATTTTAAACAAACAAACAAAAAATGCTCATATGGAACTCCTGGGGGTTTGGCATCCTTCCTGGCATTTGATGCACTAGCTGTCTGCCTCCTGCATGTGGCCTATGCCAGGGCCGTCCCTGTCTGTGCTGGAAATATACTAGGGATGGGAATCAGCATTCACCGTCAACCATATTATTATGATTCCTATGTTCCAATTCAATTAAAATTGCGATTCTATAAGTATAAAAATTTTATAAATATTTAAATTTGATAGTACTGTACAGTTCCCTCAATTCTGTTACATTTTTAAATCTTTCAAAAAAGTTTAATAATTAATTAAATGTAATCCGATCCTTAGAACATTAGTTTTCTCACTTAAAGACCAACAGCAGCATTTATTAAACAATACAAACTTCAAATACAAGAGTTTAACATTTAACTTCATTCATTCATTCATTCATCTTCTATACCGCTTTATCCTGTATTTAGGGTCGCGGGGACCTGGAGCCTATCCCAAGAGACTCTGGGGACAAGGCAGGGTACACTCTAAACAGCGTGCCAATCCATCGCAGAGCGCACACACACACACACACACACACACACACACACACACACACACACACACACACACACACACACACTCATTCACACACTACGGTCAATTTGGGAACGCCAATTAGCCTAATCTGCATGTCTTTGGACTGTGGGAGGAAACCGGAGTACCCGGAGGAAACCCACCAAGCACGGGGAGAACATGCAAACTCCATGCACACAGAGACGGGAATCCAGCCTGGCCGGGAATCGAACCCGGACCCTGGAGGTGCAAGGCGACAGTGCTAACCACTACACCACTGTGCCACCCATTTAACTTCAAATTAAATTAAAAAGAAAAACTTTATACTGATCATACACGTATCTCTGCCATCCGCCATAATTATTATTTCTAAACAATAACAAACGACTGAAAATGCACCGACTGTAAAGTTATAAAGAAACCACAAAGTTTTACCGCCTCAAACGCCTCCAAAGTCTCAATACCACACCTGACCGTGTGTACGCGGGTGACTAATTTTGACTAATTAGCGCTGGCTGTGTTTTGAAACTGGTGTGTAATGAGTGGGTTTGAGACTAATTTGCTCAAAGAGTTTGGAGGAAAAGGCAGAACGGATAATGTTTTTTTATAATGTAACACCATAAAAATGTTATTTGTTACAGAATCGGTCATACATTTCCAATAATTTCCCTCATATGATCAATAAAGTATATCTGTCTATCTATATCTGAAGTTGATCGGCCGATTACTGGTCACCGGCAAATTACCGGACAATTCTGGTCACTGGCTGATTGACTGATGCATCGCTATTATAAATGTAAAAGTATTTAAAACGATTTTGGAGTCAGTGTGGCGATACGTGAATCACCACACCAACGAATCGTGATTCATTATTGACAAAAATACCTCCCTCATCTCTAACAGTAGATGTAACTGTACAGTAGTTATCAGTCTTCACAACAGCAGTGAGCAAAAAGCTCATCAAACCATCGGCTACGACAACACAAAACTATACGGGGCTTAAACTCCAACCATCCCGAGTTTGTAGCATTTGTGGCCTTTTGATTATTCTTCCAACCCATTTTGGTTTATATATATATATATATATATATATATATATATATATATATATATATATATATATATATACATTAGTGGCGGCTGCTAGGTTTTGAAACAGGTGAAGCTCATATTAGGCCTTCATCATAAAATTCATTATGTTACTTGTACGTAAATTCTGGCTAGTAATAGCTACTTTAATTATATGAACAAGCTAACTTTACAATGCTGAAACAAGGAGCAAAGTCAAGAAAGCTACAGTATAATATGTTATTTTTTATTATTTAACGAATGATTTGTACAAACAAAAAAGGTTTATATCACTAGCAAACAATACAGAGTTCAGCAGGGGACTAATCCGCACGGGACTGAACTCGACTCTCTGTAGTGCTGATGTATACTTAAGACCTGCTGTCAATCAAAAAAGGGGTTCCGCCCTTTAAACAACTCCTCCAATCATCATGCAGCAGCCCAGCGTCCTCTCCCGCCCACTGCTCCATTCACTCCCAGAGAAGCTGAGCTTCCCTGGAAGTGGCGATTTTGGTGCATTTATCCAATTACCATCCAGCTTTCCTGCAGTGAAAAAAGCTCCTCTGTGCTGCCCGTAGAGCTCCAGTGAAGCTGGGCTTCAGGAGGGTTTAACACGCTGTGCTGCACGGCAATGTATGACAAGAAAATCGCCTCAAACGATCTACAATAAATACCTGATTCTGAACGAGCTAGTCATGAAGTTGAACGCGTTCTAGTGCACTTTTATTAAAAACAATATAAATACGACAGTGAATATATGAGCATTTATTTTCTGACATAGTAGAGGAAGTGGAGCTTCCCTTGTAGTCTTAGAGCAGCCGCCACTGCTATATATATATATATATATATATATATATATATATATATATATATATATATATATATATATATTATAAATGATATTATAAATATATTTGTAAAAAATGCTAAAACTTTTTTTTTCTGATACTGATATTAAAATCTTGAGTCTTATACTGTATATCGACTGATATTGATACCTGTGTTGGATATCATTTTTAACAATTTTCATTCCTAACAAAATAAACTCGATGTTCGTATTTCCGGGACGAAAAACATTTTTATTTATTATAAGTCTTTAATGAGACTCGCACTGGAATAACACCACATGTAAATTCTATCAGTGCTTAACAAACAGCATCACTGATTAAAAAGTCATGAGAATTCAATTATAACAGTCTAGAAAATTGAGGTTGTTATTTGCTTATTTATTGTAAAGAAAAAAGTGTGTGTGTGTGTACCTTTGCCATGGCTGACCTCCACTGTCCATGTACAGTTTAATGAGTTAGGATAGAGCTCTGGGAACCCAGGAGACAAGATGATGCCTTCAGGTCCTTTTACATCACCGCCACACAGAGCTGTAAAGCACGCACACACACACACATACACACAAAACAACGAAGCCTTATCCTCCACTCAGGACTTTTGATCATGTTTTAAACCACATACTCTAAACTCTAAACATTGTACAGTAGTTATGGAGGCGGGGTGAGTCAGGCAGGCGAGGTGAGGAGGTTGAAGCCTGGCCACCGCCAGGTTGACACTGATGGGACGTGGGGAAGCATCTTTACCCCGTGCCAATACAAATTACTCCGCTGGTGCCAGTCCCAAAGCCCAGATGAGAAAGGAGGGAGGGTTGGCAACCCAGCTGTGTACAAACCACCATTGCTATAGAAACGACAGGACTGTGCACAACAGCATGGGTTGAATATTGGTGTGTGATATTATTGCTGCTACTATTATTATTATTATTATTATTATTATTATTGCACTGTGGCATAGTGGTTAGCACTGTTACTTTGCACCTCCAAGGAATCTGCCTCGGGTCTGTGTGCATGGAGTTTTCAGGTTCTCCCTGTGCCCGGTGGGTTTACTCCGGTTTCCTCCCACAGTCCAAATACACAGAGATTAGACTGATTGGCGTTCCCAAATTGCTCGAGCATGTGAGTGTGTGTATGTATAAAGTATCCTTGGATCGGCTCCAGACACCTGCAACCCTGTATACAGGATAAAGCGGTATAGACAATAAGTAAGTGGTTATTATTATTATTATTATTATTATCATCATCATCATCATCTGGAGAGGATGAGCGGTGCTGTGTTTAACAAACAGATGAAAAGCTCGACTGTTAACCCTATAAGAACAATAAGATTTAACAGTTAGTAGTTACATTAGCATTATATCGTCTTCAATCGGTTAAATCAATTGAGCTACCGTGATATCAATTTTCCTTTTATTATTTAGTAAAATCATTCGTGTTGCCTCAGCTTTCCTCGTAATGCCCTGGGATTTGATCAATCCTTATTACAACATTCATTATAGATTATCCCCCTGATTGCTCTGCCTCGCTGCTACAGTACTGTATGTCTCTCCACTGCCTGTTCCTGAATTTTAAGAATAATTGTGACAGAAGAAAAATGGAGAGAATGGAGCTATACAAAGAGAAAGGAAACTTTATATAAGAAATATCCTGGGACAAATATAGAAAATCAAACCCGTGACTGACAGATTTCACATCTGAACTATTCGTTTTTGTGAACAGCAGCTCCATGAACACTTACGGGAAAAGGACTCATCACTGCCTTGCATTTGGTGTATAGTTACTTTTATATATATATATATATATATATATATATATATATATATATATATATATATATATATATATATATATATATATACAAATATTGGGTCTGGGGAATGCCATGATATTGCAGCCCAAACCATCACTGATCCACCCCCATGCTTCAGTCTGGGCATCAACAGTCTGAGTGGCTTCTTTGGGGCTTCTCCACACTGTAACTCTCCCGGATGTGGGAAAGACAGTGAAGGTGGACTCGTCAGAGAACAATACATGTTTCACATTGTCCACAGCTCAAGATTTTCACTGCTGGCACCATTGAAACCGACATTTGGCACTGGCACGAGTGACCAAAGGTTTGGCTATAGCAGCCCGGGTCATGTACGGTACATTGAACCTGTGGAGATCAGTTTTGGTGGAAACAGGAGAGTTGAGGTGCACATTTAATTCTGCAGTGAGTTGGGAAGTTGTGGTTTTATGTTTTTTTGGATACAATCCTGGACATCCCTTTCAGTGAGCGTCCACAGTTACTCCTGTTGAATGTGGTTCGTCCTTCTTGGTGGTAAGCTATTACCATGGATACCGTGGCTCTTGATACATTACCAAGACTTGCTGTCTTGGTCAGAGATGCGCCAGCGAGACGCACACCAACGATTTGTCCTCTTTTGAACTCCATGTCACCCATAATGTTGTGTGCGTTGCAATATTTTAAGCAAAACTGTGCTATTACTCTGCTAATTAACCCTTCACACTCTGCTCTTACTGGTGGAACGTGCGATCAATGAAGATTGGCAACCAGGCAGGTCAAATTTTGCCATGAAACCTCCAACACTAAATTGGTCAGTATTTCAGTTTCGTTGTCCAACCCCCTGTATAAAGTATATATGCACAAAAGCAAAGAGCAAATATTTTTCGATCAAGTCATGGAGAGGTCCTGCACACTGGGGGGATTTTTTATTTTTCACCAAGAAAAAGAAGTGTGTGCTAATATTTAATTTTGAAAACCAGTAGGGAGTTAATTTAAGGCATTCATTAGTATAATAATGTGTTTTAACCTGATTTTGCTCTCAGACTCATTTTCAGCCCGTTAACCATCATAACGACTCGGAATTACTCGGCAACGTCCACAATCACGAACGCGACGTTTAACTTCTTCTGACTATTTCTATTCAAAGATGTTACACGGCATGCGCATCAACTACAACACCAACTGAATAAATATACTGTAAGCAGGACAAAATGAAAAGAAAGGAAAATTCAATAAGCCTAAAGTAAATATAAAATGCTTCAAATGAAGACATTATCTAAATTATATTTCGGACCATTTTTCTGCTTTGACTAAGAACATTTGTTGCTGCACTATTCCGATGAAATAATGGCCACGCATCAGGCAGACAGCCTTTGAAATTTTATTCTCTCTCTGTCTCTGTTCCTCAAACACTGTGACAACTACAAAAAAATAAGACAAATCATTTAAAATACACTGTACTGTACATGTCAGTCTTTCTGCAGTCTCTTTATCTAACGTCCATTAGCGAAAAGCACGAACGAAAGAGCGCAGTAGAAACGCATAAAATAACCAAACCTCAAAAAAAAAAACATATTACTGTAATAAACAACATACATCATTCATGTCAATATCATGTCTAGAGAATAAAAGAAAATAAAAATGAAATAACTCATTAAATAAATTATTGATGAAGCGAGTGCGGAATCTAAACCATTATGCCTTAAATGTGATCCGAACACAAAGTCAACCTGTGTACAAATGTGGGGTACACCCTGGATAGGGTGCTAATCCATCACAGAGCACACACACACACACACACACACACACACACACACACACTAAGGCCAGTTTGGGAACGCCAATTAGCCTAATCTGCATGTCTTTGGACTGTGGGAGGAAACCAGAGTACATGGAGGAAACCCACCAAGCACAGGGAGCCCGGGTCTTTGGGGCACGCAAACTCCATGCACTCAGATCTGAAGCGGGAATCGAACCCATAACCCTTGCGATGCAAGGCGACAATGCTAACCACTATGCATCTGTGCCTCCTTTTACACTTAAACAGGAACTATTAATTAATTTCCATTCATACTTCTTATTAGATATTTACTCTACTGCTGATTAACATTATGTCAGTAGTAATAAAATATAATCAGATATTACATAATAGCAAACATACAGTCTTTTACACTTACTGTAGGAAACTGAATTTCTTTTTAGGATTACTATACTGTATACAGTACTATAACTACACTGTGTGGTCAGCAGCTGCATCCTAACATCTGGGCTTGTTTCTGTCACATACTGTACAAGTCGTTGGAAGAGGCGAACACGGAACACGGAACACAGCTCTCTTGCCCAACTGTAAACCCACAGATCTGTCATGTGACCCATCTGGACTGAGTCAAGCATTTCGGGAATGCTGCTCACATTACGCAACAAGTATCTCAAAGTTAGTACACAAAAACATTCCCCCGGCCGGGAATCCTGCCATGTCTCCCAAATATACCTGTACATAACACTAAGCTTTCTCACAACACATCTTTGATGACCTAAAAGTGTTCTTTTCACCTAGCATTAAAATATCGTTTTAATATGCAGGGACACTGAACAGTAGGTTTACACAAATAACTTGCTTAACAAACAAACAAACAAACAATAAAACAACAATTCTCTGAAATTGCTCAGGTACAGAGACTGGACTGAAAATAAGAAATAAATACTTGCAAGCCAGGAAACCTAGAGAACTATTCCTCAAGAATGCATTAAAATACATGAAAGTCTGAATCTCTGGAGACAAAATATGAAGAAAGGAGTGACGGGGTGGGGGGCTCAATACTTTTGCACAATACTATAGGTGTTAATCTAACAGGTGTAGTCTACTTCCATAGAACATGGCGTTACAGTATATTACGGTCCGTTGTCTGATTAGTAGCTCATTTCTCCCCCCATCGAATTTGAGTTTGTTCTTGGTGTTTATGACGTATTATAAGGCATTATAATCATATAAGTAACTACAACAGTGTTGCATCAATCACACCAGTAGAATTTTTATTTACAAAAAATGGGAAATTTCCTTAATTCATATACACTTATAATGTACAGGATCGCGGAACACCTGAAGCCTATTGTGGGAGACGTTGGGTGCGCAGCCGGGAACACCCTGGACAGAGTGCCAATCCATAACAGGGCACACACACCTACACGATGGGCGAACGCCAATTAGCCTAATCTGCATGTCTTTTGACTGTGGGTGGGTGGGGGGGGGGGGAACAGAGTTTCCAGAGGAAACCCACCAAACACGGGGAGAACATGTAAACTCCATGCACACAGAGCTGAGGTGGGAACTGGTGGGAACTCTCAAGTTAAGTTTAAGTTAAACCTTTACTTGGCACATATACATTACAGCACAATTCAATTCTTTTTTCACATATTCAGTGTAACTGGGGTCAGAGTGCAGGGTCAGCCATGATACAGCACCCCGGGAGCAGATCGGGGTAAGGGCCATGCTCAAGGGGCCAACAGTGGCAACCTGGTGGAGCTGGGGCTCGAACCACCATTCAGTGCCTTAACCCTCCGAGCTACCGCTGTCCTTAACTGAGCTCAACCCTGGAGGTGTGAGACCACAGCGGTAATTATAAAAAAAAAAAAAAAAAAAAAAAAAAAAAAAATATATATATATATATATATATATATATATATATATATATATATATACACATACACATATATATATATAAAGTGAATATAAAGAGATGTCGAAGTGTGTTGAATAATGAGGTATTAAAATGGCATTGTTTTATCTGGTACTAATGTGCTCTCTGGTATACAATAAATGTTACCACAAAGTTGACTAGGTGGACAATATAAACTATACTGATATACAATATATACACTACCGTTCAAAAGTTTGGGGTCACTTTCTACAGTAACTCCATGATGGTTCCTGATTTTTATTTCTTTCTACATTGTAAAGTTTTGCTGAAGGCGTCCAAAAACTGCGTTAATCTCCTTTGAACAGTTGATATTGAGATGTTTCTGCTACTTCTGCTCTGTAAAGACTTCATAACGCCTCTAATCTGAGCTGCTGTTAATTGGTCATTTTTCAGACTGATAACTCTAAATGAACTTCTCGTCTGCAGCAGAGGTAGGTTTTGGTCTCGTCCTCCTGGGACGGCCTTCATGAGAGACAGTTTCATTATGGTGCTGGACGGATTTTTCAAATGCACTTGACGATACTGTTCTTGCAGGAACTATTACAGAAAGGCCGACCTCTGTGTCTTAAAATAACAACTAACTGCTGTTTTTCTTGTTGTTACGTAATTACCTAATTCCATGTGTGTTATTTTATAAGTTTGAAATCTGCAGTATTGTTGTAGAATGTAGAAAATAAATCACTAAACAAAAACAAAGAAATTCGCAAGTGTCCCCAAACTTTTGAACGGTAGTGTATATATTTATTTATTTATCCACACTAAAAGCGAAAAGCGGCACAGATGACCTTCATTAAGAGGATGTTTGTCAATATTTTTTGTTATGGTTTCCAAATTATTTGAAAACATAAACAAATACTTCAATTATATATACATATATACATAATACATAAATCGCAGACTATGTGTATATCACTGTACATGCAATAAATTGCAGCGTTTGCAATTAATTTTCATCCGTTTTCATTTCCAAATAGATTCTACAACTCAATTCTTCTTTCTGGATTGCTTACTACGTTAGGAATTTCTAAATTTGTGAAAAGTTTGGTTTGGTTTCTCCAAGTTTGGTTTCCATGCCTTAATTATACCGCCTGGCCTGAAGTTACATAAACACCACTCGGACACACTCGGACACACTGACACACACGAGCGTGCCACGCATAACAATAAACCAGCAAACAGGATAACGCTCCATGCAGTGCTCCGGCAGCAGCTTCCTGCCCTCTGGTGCCATTACAGCCTCTCTGAAATATTCCTGCCGATTTGTTATTCGTACGTAATTAGATAAAGTCATTAAAACTGAATAAGCCGGACATCTCAGACCAGGCTGCTTCGGGAATAAGCGAGACTTGTCAGGCTTTACGCGTGTACGGAACAGCGGACCATGGGCTGCACATCCAAAGCTGCCTCACTTTTAATGAGCTCGGACTCTCGGCTAGTTATAAAACAACATTTGGGTAGAAGCGAGGTCATTAAAAAGAACGAAGAACTAAGGATTTTAATTAAAATCGTTAAATAGCATGGTAGGGAGAATTATAGGGTCGTACCGTCGCAGCTCGGGAGGGGGTGACTCCACCAGTGGTTCCTCTCGCACACCAGCGGATCGTCGTGACTCAGCCGGTAGCCCGGGTCGCACGAGAACGTCAGCACCGAGCCGATGGACAGATCGTGACCGTAACGCGCTCCGTTCACCGGCACCCCAGGATCCAGACAGGAGTGTGTGTCCAGAGTGACGCCTGGAGCAACAAAGGAGATCGGGGACTGATTAATGGACTGATGTCTGACATGGATAATACTGTAACTTAATACAGCGCTGCTGATAAAGCCAGCCTGAATCGAATCAACAGACAGACGGTGTACAGGTGGGTTCAGGAGATTGTGTTTAAAAAAAAAAGTAGGGGTTAGAGAGACAGAGAGATTCAAAGATTAAGAAAGAGTTTCAATAAAGTGGAAGATTTGGAAAAAGAGTGACGGAGACAGAGTGGACAGATGGAGGGAAGCAGCCAGAAATGAGGTAAAGGGATGGAAAAACAGACAGAGGTTTAGGAAAAGGAAAAATAATGGCTGGCGCTTATACAGTAGTAGCACTGATACATTCACGAGTCAATGATCTGGTTGGGAGATATATATATATATTGTATAGATTTATGTATTTTCATATTTTCAGAAAACTAGAACACATTACATCGATGCAATCAGTGGACTACACTAGGATTCAACAGATCATCTCGCTGGACGCGAATCGCTCCGACTTACTCTCGTAAAAAAGCTTGAAGCCGCTGTTGGAGCGACTGCTGTCTGTGGTGAAGAGCAGATACAGGAAGCTGCTGCTGCTGAACAGGAAGTGAGGAACCTGAGTGCCGTTCAGCGAGGCGATGAGTGGCGACAGCAGGTTTGGACCATCGTGGATCTCTAGGAAGTCGTAATTGAGCTCGGTCTGGAACCTGCGAGGAACACAAGGGAAAAAAAAGGGAATTGTACAGGAGTCTTCCTGTTGTCAGGGTTTAAAAAAAAATTTATTGGTACACACACATTGTATAAGCCAGGATAAACCTACACATCATTGCGTCAAAAACATCTCCTAAACAATAACCTCCCACGAAACAACCAGATGAGTCTCCACATGGCTCGGGGCGATGTACAGTACAGGCCTCCGGAGTCTTATAGAGCTTAAACAGATCTGCAGCTTCCCCCGCAGGACCGGTCGCCGAGTTACTGCTAATGCTAATACTAACGCTAATGCAATAAAGCCAAATGACTGTAACTGAATTAGGATTAAAACTCCCTCACACACACACACACACACACAGCAAGTCACATCCTGATAAATGTGGCACTTCTTTGTATGATCATCATCTGACAGATTATACTGTATCGCTACTGAGAATGTTGATGTGTAATAACTGCATATTTTAACACAGTGTTCCTAAAGGTTCGATTCAAAAGATGTTCATTATTTTATATACTCGCAGATAAGATATTATATTCACAAATTGACTTA